>CM076577.1:582770326-583370326 GCA_034641835.2 Pinus albicaulis
ATGGAGAGAATAAATGAAAGAATACCTCCTAGGGAAAATCAACCAAATCCCCAAAACAAAAACTGGAATCAGAACTTCAGAAGAGACCCACCCTAAATCAGGCAAAGGGAAAAGGACCAACAGATTAGGCCCCCTTTCCAAGATAACTATGTAGATGAAGGGGAAAGAGATATTGAACAACCAAATCAAAACCATGTAAACTTAATAGGCTCTGATAATGAGGGTGATGTCTTTCTCACAGAAGAGGAACAAGATTTCTTCTCTTCGAATCTAACTGAAACAAGCTATGAAGATTCTAAAGGCTACCAGTTGGGATTGGAAAACTCCATAATGGAATTCCATAGGCAATATGATCTTAGTAGTAAGAAAAACCAAGACAACTCCAAGAAGAACAACTTAGACAATGCTGTTAGGAAAACCCCTGAAAATGCTCCTAGAAGGACAACAGACAATACCAACACCATGGCTAAGAAAACTGATCCAAATAGAGACAAAACTAGCCAACCAAGTGGTGATACAAGCTGCCCTAGTGCATCTACTAGTGGCCCTGAAAATTTTTTATTGTCTAAAGGCCCAAATCGAAATCAGTAAATTAAAAATGTAGAAAAATTTATGGATGATAAAACTTTGAAGGAGATATTGCTAAAATCAAGATAAACATGCCTCTCATTGAAATGGTAACTCAAGGAGTGTGTATATCTCAAGTGCTGAAAGTCTTGAACTTAGGAAATGATACTGACACTCTAAATTTGACTGATGGTGGGCCTGAGTTATTGTTTGGACCTAAGGTTGATGGAAAGTATCAAGAAGGAGTTGTCCCTCCTTTCTATATCAGCCTAAACATACATGAAAAGATATTACATAATAGAATTCTAGACTCTAGTGCCTCACACAACCTCATGCCTAAAGTTGTGATGGAGAGATTAGGCCTAGAGATAACTAAGTCTTACAAAGACTTGTATTCTTTCGATTCGAGTAGAGTCAAGTGTTTGGGCGTAATCAAGGATCTTTGTGTCAATCTGACACAAATGCCTACTAAAGGTCTTGTCATGGACATAGTAATGGCAGACATTCCCTCCAAGTATGGCGTTCTGTTATCCAGATCTTGGGGAGCCAAACTTCAGGGGAACATTCAACTAGATATGTCCTATGCTACCATCCCTATTTTTAACCAGATAAGGAGACTATACTAGGAATCCCACATGAAATATATGGTTAGCAGTCAGGAGAGGCCAAACAACACCCCTCTTTATTCCATTCATTCAGATCTTGATTCTTTCATCTTATGTAATTAAGAGGATATTAATGAGCAGGTAAGTGAAGTTGAGGCAGATCGAGACACACTGCAACATTCAAACCAATATCTACATGAGGAACTCAAAAGTCAAAACTATAGTAGCCCTGAAAAACCACATGAAGATAAAACTAAACTTGATTTTCTGCAAACTGAAAATGAGATTTCAAAACCAAAAATCAATTTAATATATGAATCAGGTTGCTCAAAGGAAGGAAAAACCCCAAAAACACAACAATTTCCTTTTTCCAATCTAGAAGTACTAAAATGCCCTCATAGAACAAAAATCTTTAGGAATCTAGATCAAGAGAGTCTTATGTTTTTTACTTACATAAATACTTCATCATCAAAGAGCTTTGTCCCTTCAAAATAATTTTTGACTCTCACAAATGTTTCTATGGACCCTAAAGGGGTATCTACTAGAATTGATATAAAGGAGTATAATGTAGACTTCCTAGGAAGGCCCAAAATGATTAAGTTGTCCAAAACCTTGTCATTACACAAAAAAATGAAATACATAAGGTTATGCAAGAATTTTCAAGATGCTTTTGTATATACGAACCAAAGCATAAAGCCTTTTGACATAGACATTATTCAAAAGAGGCCTCCTTCCAAGAAAGACCATGAAACCCTTGGGAAAATTGTATCACTAAAAAGGAAGGCCAAAGGATACAGGCTATGTATAGACCCTAGGTACCTAGGCAAAACCCCCATGAAGTACAAATACCCTTTTCCCAAGATAAATCATCATATGCCAAGGGTAGAAGTTTCTAACAAAATGTCATTACATGATAGTGTTTCAGGTTACCATCAGATGATACCACTTCAAATCAATTAGCATAAAGAAATTTTCAAAGTTCCTTGGAACAACTACATGTTTGACCAAATGTTTCCTAGGCTGAGTGATGAAGACACCTTCCAAAGAGCCATGGCCCCTATTTTCAACTTCCTCACTATGATATACATTGATGACATCATCATCTATTTTGAAGCTCATAAAGAATACCTTTTCTACCTAAAGATGATCTTTGACAGAAAACAATTTGAGAAGCAAGACTTAAAGAGGAAATACCAAGGAGAGCATGGATTGTTCGAAAATTTTTGGAAAAATCCTTTCACCATGTTTTCAAATGGAGGTAACTATGATTTCTATTTACAAGAGCTGAATGGACAAAGAATGTTAGAGATCCTTTTGAGGACAGGATGCTTAAGTAACATTTTTGTAAAAACCCTTAGCTTAAAATTTTCACTCATTGTACATACCATTGTTTGATGAAAGTTCATAAAGAGAAAAAACACAAAACAAAAAAAATAGAAAAAGAGGGCAGATTTGAAGAATAGGTACAACCCCATACCCAAAAAATAGTAATGTTGAAAGTGTGCAAGCCTAAATGCCACTACTTTTTCAAAAAGAAGGTCTTGTTCAGTCATCTCACCTAATCATGGCTGAGCATGTTTTAAATTTGTTGTTGATAGGTTAGTAAAGGAATGCCGGTCAAATCATTTAAGCTTGAATTGTCAAAAGAAAATAGATTAGGAATGAAAGATACTGGTTCCACATGCTTAAATCTCAACCAAAGAGAAGGATAGGGATGATTAGCAAATGATGAAACATAGTCCTCATACTTTATAGTTTTGTTTTTTATGAAAATAATGTTTGTGTGCAGCTTGTCTCAATGCCACAACTCATGATGAATTAAAATGTCTAATCCTGGTTCAAATCATGTTTTCAATTTCATGTCAATAGCTTAGAGAATGAAGTCTATCATACTGCTTAATCTTGATAGTCAAATAGTCTAGGTAGAGAATAAAAAGAGTTCACTAGCATAATCTAAACTCTTGGAAGCAATAAGGGTACAAGTAGATAGTTTGTTTTTGTTTTCAAAAGAAGAGGAATGTCAGGGGTTTTCTAGTTTAAGTGCACCCAAGGAATAATTTTTTTTAGGAAAATGAGATGGGTAGGCAGAGATGAAGCTGGAGTAATCATGTTTTTTAGATTATTAAGATCACAACTTCAAGCGAGCATCATCAAAAGAAAATAATAAAAATCTACCCAATGGATGAGGCACTGGTCTTCATAAAACAAAGAGATCTGAAATACCGGACACCTCCTAAAAAGGAGTTGCCCTCCCCAAGTGGAGCTACTGTTAGTCATCAGTAATTTTTTGCTTTCAATAGATGACTAAATGTTTATCCCGGATTTCTAGAAACAAAATTCAAGAATATTGTGAGTTCCAGAAATCTCACTGCCTTCATTATCCTTAGGATAATTTTTTCACTCTTCTACTACTCTATCAAGGTATGGCCAGATTATCACTCCCAGAAGCCCAAATCATGGACTTATGCCATTCGTTCTCACTATGTTTTCCACCTCTGACCTCACCACTCTATTTATATTTGCCTAGCCCTTCTACTTACACCTTGGATTTCCAAGTAGCCTAACCTTTGCCTTTATTCACCAAATGCCTCAAGCATTGGTGGGTTTAAACTACCTTTATAGGCTCTTTAGATAAATCAAAGTCATAAGTTTCTAGGATTTCAATGCATAAAGGTTTGCCAATGCTCTGTTTTACACCTACAAACCCTAAGTTAAGTTTTCAGCCAAAGGCCAAGTCCAAAAGGCCTCCCAATAGGTCATGTAGGGTCTCCTAGGTTATTCATTGTTTTGGTTTTCTAAACTCATTGTTTTACATGTGCCCAAAGATGAAATCAAATGAAAAGGAAAGTGAGCTCATGATTGTCCAAAAGGTATCAAAAAACCTTCAAGAGAAACCTCCTTTGATCAAAGCACAACTTCTGCAAAAGACAACTACCTATCTTAGACATTTTTGTAGGAATGAAAGAGATCGCCATCAGTAGAAAGAGAGATAAGTTAATAGGGTAAATCATCACAAAGTACATTCACAGCAAAGGGGAGGTAATGAAAAACTTGATTAAAAAGATTAAGGTCATTGTGCAAGACATACTCATTATACCTCTGGAAAATCGGTAAGAAGGGGAGGAACCTTGTTTTAATATCACTTACATTTTGGGATCTCAAAGAGAAACAATATATGTTTCTATTAGGCTCTCAATAAAAAGGGGTGAAGACATGAGGTTGAAAAAACACAGTGTAATCATGCAACTCCACCAAGTGCCAGAAAAACAAGTTTTAAAGGAATATCAACAGACCAAAGAGTGCTAAAATACATCATCTCAGTTACCAAAAATCAGTAAGAAGAAGGGTTGAGATGATAAAATATCATTTTTATGTTGAGGTCACCTCCTAAAAAAGAAAAGAAGATATAAGTGAAAAAGTGACAGAGTAAAACTCAGGACATTAGCAAAGTGGGTTTTTAGTTTTAATTTATTGATTCCAAGGGTATAACAGCACCACATTCATCACTCAACTCATTTTTCATATGCAAAAGGGGAGAGAAAGATTTCAAGTGAAAAATCAGGGTTTCTAGCAAGTTTTGGGCAGGAGAAGCCATGCGCTATGCTCCTGTAAATATGTACTACATGCCTGTGGGTGCTCTCTTTGTAAAATGCGATAGGGCATTGTGCTCTTGTGGCAGTGCTCTACGTGTTTACCATGTGCAGGACCGTTCGGTCGACTCCGCCCGGCCTGTGCTACGTGCTGGGCTGTTCAGGCCTGACCCGACATCCGTGAAGAAGGTTGCATCTCAGCTTGTGCTACTCTCAGGGCCGTTCAGGCCAACCCAACTGCATGTAAACTCTACCCATGTTGTGCTCTTGTGCTTTGCCTGGGTGCTATGCGTTGGGCCGTTTAGGCTGACCCAACAGCACATGTAGGAGCCCGAGTGCTACGCTCCTGTGCTGCATGTTTAGCCATGAAGTTTTTTAAGCCAGTGCAACCCTCAAATTTGCTCAAGACCACTCCAAATTCTTGCTTGGCGTGTCCTGAAGTTTCTAAAAGAGGTATTTAGATTTTCTACCCCCTCTCATGTTGTTTTAAAGGGTCAATTTAGAAAGAAAGTTAGAAACCCTAGAGGAAGAGATAAGTTTGGTCTCCCTGCTAAGAAGTGGCTCCTATACCAAATAAACATCTCCATTTGCATAGCTAGCCTTCACACTGCCAAGCCTTGACACTGCTATCTCCTCACCATCCCACTCACCCCCTTCATATCATTTCAAAAGCAGTTCCAAGTTTTTTGATTTCAAAGCAAGATTAAGGGATAAAATTCCTAGAGAAGGTAGTATTGACAGTGGCGAGGAAGGCCAAAGGCCTAGGGGACCATAGAGAAAGGGTGGGAGAGAAAACCAGTTTGAGCCTTTGAGCACCAAGGAGTTGACAACCTCCCCTACCATAGTTGCATATTTCTAGAAGGTAGGATGTTTTTATTTCTGTGAAAAAGTACAAAGAGTCAAAAGTCACCCTGATTTGACCCAGACTTTTCATCCTAAACCTCCATAACCACAAAGTACACCTAGCTGGGGTAAATTTTGAGTTGTCCACAAATACAATTGCTATGGCCAATGGGATACCTTGCATGGGAGAAAAATGGTTCAAACAGGCGAATTTGGACTTGAGCCATTACCAGCCTTTCCTTAAACCAAGATACCAAGATGATTGCAAGACTATTTTTCCCTTTTCCCATCTTTTGGAAAGATATGCCCCTTTAATGAAAGTCATCATGAAATACTTCACCTGTGAGGGTAGGTTTTCTAGGCTCTAATCCTGCCATATAAGACTGCTCATGCATTTCACTAGGACCAAGCTACTGCATTTTCCTTATTACCTTTATAGAAGTATTGATAAGATGTCATACATTGTGCAAAATAGGCCTCCTTCGCAACAAATGCAGAGTCTTTTCCACTATTTCCTTATCAAGATGATTGTGTTGCATCAATTAGAGCAACAGGGTATCCCATGGGAAGTATTCATCGCCCATGATGTTTTCACAAATCCACAACCTATTCCTCTGCAAATTTTATCCTCATCATCTCATCCACCTTCCTCAATTCCTCCATCAACCCCCATTGACCATGATTCCTCATCCACACATGAATCCTCTCCCCAAGAGAACTTCCCTCCTTCACCTTCTCCTAAAGCATTAAAACAAGAAGAAAGTAACGAAGAACAAGAGGAAAACAGTGACAAAGAGGAAAATGACAGTCAAGAGGAAGAAACAAGTGATGAGGGAGAGGAAAATGAAAATGAAGAAAGTGGTGATGATGAGGAAGAAACAAAGGACAGTGAGGAAGAAAATGACAATGATAAAGAGGAAATTTTAGAACAAGAAGACCATGAAGAGGCAGATAATGAAGAGGTATATTTTGAAGACAAAGGCAGTGAGCCCAATAGTAAAGAAGAAAGAGATACAAGCAATGAACAATAAGATGACATGGCAGGAGATATAGAAGGGGATGACAGTGGTCAAAATGAAAGCAATGAGGACATTATAGGGGACAGCAAAGAGTTTGAGGAAAATGAAGAAACTAATGAAGGTATCTCTAACAGTGACCACACAAAAAATAACAATGATGAAGGGCCAGAGGCAGATTTTGAGGAAAAAGGAAATGAGAAGAATAGTGAAGAAGAAGAAGAAGGCAGTGATTCAAATGAGGAGGAAGAAACAAATGATGGTCAAGAGACAGAGGCATAATTTGAAGAAGAGATAGAGGCAGAACTAGAAGAATATAACTATGAGCATGACAGTGGGAAAACAATGACACTAATTAAGAAGGGAACAGTGGCAAAGAGGCCAATCATGAAGATGAAAATGCACAAGACACTGATAAAAACACCTCTAATAGTGACAACACAGAGAATGATAATGTTGCAAACATAGAGGATAATAATGCAGAAGATATGGAAGAGGATGACAATGATGAAGATCATGATAGTGATGATAGCATGGGGGAAAATGAAAGTGCCCCTCAAGAAGGCAGTCAAGAAAAAAATGAAGAGGACACAAATAGAGGGATTATTGATGGAAAGAAAAGCAACCTTAAGGTCTATCATGAAGAATATATTCAAATGAAACTTATCAAACCTTTTCCTCTCACATATCAAAGAGGGGAGAGGCATGTGTTTGCTGCCTTCAAAGGGCAAGGGACCATGCCATCCTCCTCGGCTCAAAGGCTTGACAAGGGCAAAGAGAAATTGAAAGGAGATAATAAAGGTAAGGGAGGCAAACAAACTACTCAAAAGCCACAATTCATTGACCTAGACAGTGATAATGAAGATGAGGAGGTGGCCACTAGACTACTTCTCCAAAGCAAAGATGCAAAAATCAGGGAGTCGGAGAGGGATTTTGAGATGGCATAACATATCATTCAGTATTACAAAGATGAAAAAATGTACTTTAAGAAGATAAAAATGGGCCTTGCTCTCCAGAAAAAGATGACCAAGCATTATGCAATGAAAAACAAACTTGCTTGTGCCAAACTTAAGGAAGCCGTCAATGAAATTCAAGCACTAAAAGAAGAAAAATGCCAAGCTATGCTTGGAATCTCAGCATACGCTTCTCTACACGTCTCCCAAAACCCATGAGGCATACTTCCACCAAATTTGGGATAATTTTGACAAGTTTTGGTTTTTTGCTAATTTGAGGGCCAAGGGGTAGCACACATTGTGCTACGCTCTTTTTTAGAGCATCTTCATGAGGAAAGGCTTATATTTTTGGGATCCTCATCATAATTATAGCATGCTCACAAATTTTCAGATCAATTGGAGTTTTTTTGGTCCCCCGAAAGGGTAAAAAACACCCTAATTTTTACCATTCTGCCTGCTTTTTAGGACATGTGTTGTGCCTTTACCAGTATTGGAATATTTTATTTTTTAATAGGTTCTAGAGGTCCAATTAGAGAAACAAGGGTATATCTAGAAATTATACTCAAAGGGCTTTCCAACGAGCCTTCACGGAGCCTATTCCGACACTGGGAAGGCCTTCAAAAGACTATTGCAATATCACCTATTTTTCCTATTCCTGTGCTACGCCCTTGGCATGGACATTCATCTTAAAACACAGTGCTACGCCCTTAGTAGAGGAAAATTGAACAATGTATGATAGGCAAGTTTTGGGAGGCTTTTCAGACCTCAAATGTCAATTTCTTTGTTAAAAATGCCCGAAAAGATATTTTGTTTTAGATATTTTGTGCCTTAGGCCTTGCAAGATCTCAAGGACAATAATGACATTTCTAATTAGCCAATAGGATTCTAGAGAATCTATTAGATTTCTCTCATCCTTGCTTGTAAAAAGGAGCATTGAGGACTCATTGTAAATGTTGGCTTTTGATGAGTTGTGAGAGCAATACATAGTTCTTTGAGGTTGAAGAGCAATTTGGTATTGTGGAGCTTGTGATTGATTTGCTTTGATTGATGATGATGAAAGCTTGCTTGCAAGATCCCTGATCTTGGTTAATATTGATGTGTCTCTATTTTTTTTCATTTTTTCTTGTTTATCATTGTGTTGATACTTCTGTTAGCCACCTATAAAAAATTTTCATACCAAATGGTGGCTAAATATGTTTCTGAGTCTTCAAGAGAAACATTTCCTTTGTAAATCTATCATTCTTGAAGCCTCCATGTGTTTTCTATCCTTCAGAATTATCTTCACTGTTGTTTCCATTAATGAAACATGCTGTTTATGAAAGAAAATGTTTTCAAAGGCATCCATCTTCCCCATTTTCCCTCATTCATACTTCATTTTCCTTCATTCCCTTCATAAATTTCATTTGATAAGGTTTAAAACCTCTTTTTTAACCTTATCAGACCCCCTCAAAACCTTCAATTTGGCCTAAAAACTTGTTTTTAGGCATTAAGTCCTTAAGCCCCTTTTGGCCTTAGCCCTAGCCCTTTTTCCGCATGTGACCCGGAGCCATAACCAAGCGCTAGCCCTTATCGCTCATCGCAATCAGAGTTTCTTTTCCCCGACTTTTCCTTTATTCTTCCAATCTTCCGATGCGATGAGCCCCATCTCCTCCGATCCTCCGATCTAATATCGACCGTTGAATCCACAAGAACCGATGGTCAAGATTCGATCGCGCTTCGCTCTTAGCCCTCCGTCATCACACCCACCGATTTAATCCTAACCGTTGATCTCTCGTCCGATCGAATGGCCCACGCTGCATCACATATCGCAAACATAGTCTTCCCTTTTTCTTTCATCCGATGGCCCGATTCCCTGATTTGATCCTAGCCGTTGAATCCAGAAGAACCAATGGCCGAGATTGCATCGTGCTCCACCCATAACCCTTCACCATCGCGCCCGCCGATTAATCCTGACCATTGATCTCCTTTCCGATCCAACGGCCAGCATCCAATTGCATCGCCAATCTTCTTTTCGTCCACCAGGTCCTGAATCATTTCACAGATGAGATCGTAGCCGTCCATTCCCCTCATCCAACGGCTCGCATTGACCTCAGCAATGGAACCTGGATACCTTTTAACCCCGCAGCTTTCAACCCATCGCGTTTCTTCCGCACCGTCAGATCTGAGACCCCAGATCCAACGGTCACCATCCAATATCGCGTATTTTTTGTGCCCAAAGTTTAACGTTTCAAAATTGCGTGATAAAAGTGGTTTTGAGAATCCACGTGGTGATCGCTGAATGGAATCACACTCCAAAAGGCAATACCGCCTCCCTCCCATTTCACTGCGCGAAAAACATTCCCTGTTTTCCGCCATACCGCCTACCCTCCATAACGTTGCCTTTCGCGTTTTTTCCTAGCCATCGATCTCTGAGATCGGACGGTTCTGATTTAATTTCACCCCCATCCATTCTCCATTCATTCGATCTTCCAAATGACTCCATCGAAATATCTCCACCGTTGATTGTTCTAATCTAACGACCCACGTTCATCCTCGCACCCAAACTTCCATTTGCACCTGGTTAGCTGCTCTGCCAGGGTTTTTCTCCCTTTTTTCCACTACATCCACATTTTTTCCTCACTGCTCCTCAACCCTCATGAGCCTCTGAAGAATTCTTTACCACATCTGTAGGGTTTCTGAATGATTTGTTGTGTTTTTTGCAGGATTTAATGGTGGTTAATCTATGTATTTCCATAGTCACAGACAGGTGACTGATAAGGTTCAGAGTGACGATTCTGACCTTAAATCAATGGAGAAAAGGAGCTAGCGGGTTGCGAATTCATGTTTTATCAGGGAGATCACAACCTTCAATCTCAGATGAAACTCGCCAATAGTAGAAAGCCACCTGTATAAATAAAGAACAACAAAGTGTATCAGTATTGAAGACCCGAAGATGAAGATCAAGGCTTAATTAAGCCTAAACACAGATAAGAGGATAAATCACTATGTTTATAAAAAAAGAGAGTTATATCAGTCGAATAAAGCCTCTATTTATAGCCCTGTAGCCCTGTTTGTAGTTGAAGATACATAAGCTGAGATGAGATGTTTGAAGCTGTAGAAACCTACTGGACTTGATGATTGTAACTGGTTTGAACATCAATATACAAGTTGATTCATGGGATCCTAGTCTAGGTCAATGCTGATGTGTTTCTCACTGTAATTGTTATTTTTCTTTATGTTTGCATTCTGTCCACTTTTCTCTGATAAAGAACAACAAATATAGATTAGGATTTACTCTTGAAGTACCCTAAATCTCACTGATAAGCTTTATCTATATGTTTTCTGCTGATTGTTTATTTAAAGGTAATTCAATAGAGTATAACCAATGAAGTGTTGGTAAGCCCATATTTCCTAAGTACAACTTGAGATTTTATCTTTGAATGTTCTTGAGAAGTTTGCTAATTAAATCTAAGCTAGAGAAGTTTATGGTTAGCCCTGTCCTTTGGTTTATCTCCAATAGTTTCTTTGAAGAGTTCCCTTAGGAGTATGTTAAAAGCAGGCTAGTTTCAAAGTACTTACCTGATCTTAGACTACTCTTTATGTTTTTCATGAATGTTTTCCTTTTGAATACGCTGAAAGCAGGCTAAGTTAAAAGTATTTACTTGATCTTAGGTTGTTCTTTCTTTCTTCATCTGTTTTATTTCCCTCACTCCACTTTTTAATGTTCCATTCCATAAAATCAACTTAAAGAGATCCTTTGACATAGATGACTTGCCCCATGGACCACTCTTGAACCTTGCTGTTTCAATTAAACCCTCTTATGACTCCATAGCCTAATGGATTAAATCTGCTCCTTGCCTATCTTATTAGCTGAAACACTCTTCCACCTATTTACACCTTCACCCTTCATATTGACTTCCTTCACCTTCATCATATCCTTGCCCAACCAAAACCAAACAACAAACCTTGTTCTTCATAACTAGCCTAAAATCACATTCAAAAGCATTAAAGATAAATCAATCTTTGAAACTTATAGAGAGATCCCTCTCTGGATTCAGGAGGGCTAGATCCTAGAATCCCAAAGTGGTTTGATGTTGTATTGTCTTTTGGATTTGCCAATCTGCCAAAACACAGGAACCCCAACATTCTAGAGACTCCGCTGGGGATATTCTGAGTAAAATTACATCTTATACATACTTAAAAACCTCATAAGACCTAAAACATATTTCAGATTTGTATTCAAATCAATAAATGGTGGTGGACCATAAAACATTTTACCTCCAAAAGAGCTAAAAATTTCCACCTGGTGACTCCACTGGCCTCCAATAGGCCTATTACCCCTTCAGTCTTTGTAGACTCCATTTGGGAATGCATTGAGCACACCTAATCATACTGTTGGTGGACAGCAAAATTTAAATCATCCACCTGGCGACTCCACAACTCTTAGAAGACCAAATGACTCCACTGGTAGAAGACTATGAACTGGTTGAATAGACACAGTGACCTCTTTCCTGATTTACAAACATGATTCCAAGGATACAATGAAGATATGCCCCAATGAGTAGAGATCATATCCTTGGGTTTCCACATAAGATGCCCTAGGTGAATTGGGATGACAACCTGCCTGTTTTTCAAGGTGAAAAGTTTGATGACCCTCTATTACATCTCATCAAATTTCATATACATGTAAGGAGGTTGAAAGTTGAATGGCATGAAGATTGCCTAATGAAAATGTTCATGTTAACATTAGAAGGAAAATCTAAGGATTGGTATGAATGGTTGAAATCTGGTAGTTTGTTTTCTTTAAAGGACCTTGAATATGTGTTTTATGAGAACTATAAAGGAAACACTACATCATTATCATGAGGTGAAATACATTATGATCCATCACAAAACATCACCCAATACATTATAGACAATGATGAGGATTTGGAAGAAATACATCCTGAAGATCTTTTAACAGCCATTCATGAGTTTAATATCCTATTGAAAAACTATAAGAATATAGATGAATAAGTTGAGGAAGAAATCATCTAAGAAATAAAGGACGTTCCTTAAGATATCCCAGAAAACCCAAATAATGATTCATCATCCCTTATAGCTGAGGCTCAAGAAGACATCCAGCCTCAAAATCATTCTTCACAAGAGACAGAGAACTGTTGTACTCCTGCTCAAAGGAACATAGAAACATCTTCCCTTTTGATAGAAAAAGAAATAGACCAGACTATTAATAAACAACCAGTCTCTGAAAATTTTTGCAAAACGAATACTCTTGCCCATTCACATAGAGAACTTTGTTGTACATATTTAGAAAGTTCTTTTGTAGATCAGAATAAAGAAGGACCTGTCGATAACCCAGGATGTTTGATTGGTAGTATTACTTATATTTATGATTTTCCTAACTTTGATCTATCTAGTGATGATGCTCCCCAAACAGAAGTTAACCTTGCAGGACCATCATTAGTAGATTTATGGGATGAAGATCAGTTCCTTCAAAGAAGTAATGAGCCAGTGCAGACTATTTATGATACTGATGAAGAAAGTTATGAAAGCTTGGAATTAAGTAAATATTCGTTGGATCTTTACTCTACTTGATCTCAGACCATCAATAATAATTTCCATGTGATTGGGAATCAACAACCTTTTAGCTCAAAGGTTGAGGAGTAAAGCAATGAAGAAATTGTTGAGTAGGTTGAAACCAAGGAGCCTTCCCTTCAAAAGGAGGAAGCAAGTGAACATACCCCTGCTCAAGAATATAATAACCTCTTCACAGAGCTCAGTCCATTAAAACAGGACACACCAGGACTTCTAGAGGAAAACACTGCAGTGTATGATGAGTCCTCCAGTTCACATAATAATGAAGATGGGGAAGTTTTTCTTCCTCAAAAGAATATTTTCCTTGATCCAGTGGAAACAGATATTCCAAATACTCCTAACCAGGCATTATTTCAAGATCCCTATGTAGATTTCTTGAAGACATCTGAAGAAGGGATAAAGGTTGCAAACAACAGTATATCAACAAGTGCAACAAAATTTTTTAGAACTGCTGTTGAGAAACAAAGCAAATGGGAATGCCCTTGTCTGTCCTACATGCTCAAAGAGATGAGCCAAGACTAGTCATGGAACCATTTGATTGACTGGATGTATTGGAAAAGAGAGTTTGTAAGTTAAAAATGTAAATATTCCAAGTTAGAGTAGGATATACAGGAAGGAAATAAAGCTTAGCCTTTGAGCATCTAGTTAGTTGTTGATTTCTGCTTTGAAAGAAAAATTGAAAAAATACAAAAACAATAAAACATAGAAAAGAGGGTAGAATGAAAAAAAGAAAGGTACTGCCCCATACCAAAAAGAGAGACAAAATCTGAAAGTGTGCAAGCTCAAATGCCACTCCTAAAAACACACTTCTAGTTAGTCATACAGCCTAATCATGACTAATTAGATTTTCAATTTGCTACTGATAGGTAAGTGAATTAGATCATCCAAACAGCTCAATCTTGTCTTATCAGTAAGGTATATTAGGATAGAGGAAACAAAGGTTCAAACAAATTCAATATCTAAACCTATGAATCTCAAAAGAAGAATGGCTCTAATTAGATTAAATCTTGAGCCAAAGATAGGAAACAACGTGGTTCCAATATGCTCAAAACTTGAACCAGGAAAGAAAGAGAATATAGCTCAAAAAAAATCAAAACCAGAGTTGTATAATAATGAAGGATATTTTTGATTTCCAGATCTTAAGCCTTCACAATTTTGTTTTAAAATTTTTCTGCAAATTTTAGTCTATATGCAGCTTGTTTTTATGCCATAGATCTGCAGCAAGTTAGACTGCTTAATCCTGGCTTGGCTGTTTTTAAATTTCTCTTTTAGAATTTAGAGAATGAAGATCTGTCAGACAGTCTAATCCTGACAGATAATAGTTATGTAGTGAATTTATGAGTTCAACTGTTTAAACTAAACTCATGGAGAAATAAGATTAGACTTAGATTAGTTTCCTGTTTTTCAAAAGAATAAAATGTTGATGAAAAGGTTTGCAAGTCCAAATGCACCTTCTGAAAAAAAAATGTTAGGAAGTAGGTTGTGTAGGTAGATGTTTGGAGAACACTTTCCTGCTGATATATCAAGTTCTAATTATTTCTGTTAGCAGTTGATAAAAATATTATCAAAGTGCAAGGAACTAATTAGCATTCCAAAGATGAATTTTTGTGGTTCTTGACACCTCCAAGGAGCTGCCATCCCAAGTTGGAGCCACTGTTAGCCACCTATAAAAATTTATCATACCAAATGGTGGCTAAATATGTTTCTAAGTCTTCAAGAGAAACATTTCCTTTGTAAATCTATCATTCTTGAAGCCTCCATGTGTTTTCTATCCTTTAGAATTATCTTCACTGCTGTTTCCATTAATGAACCCTATTGTTTATGAAAGAAAATGTTTTCAAAGGCCTCTATCTTCCCCATTTTCCCTCATTCATACTTCATTTTCCTTCATTCCCTTCATAAATTTCCTTTGATAAGGTTTAAAACCTCTTTTTTAACCTTATCAGACCCCCTCAAAACCTTCAATTTGGCCTAAAAACCCATTTTTAGGTATTAAGGCCTTAAGCCCCTTTCGGCCTTAGCCCTAGCCCCTTTTCCGCGTGTGACCTGGAGCCATAACCAGGCGCTAGCCCTTATCGCTCATCACAATCAAAGTTTCTTTTCCCTGACTTTTCCTTTATTCTTCCAATCTTCTGATGCGATGAGCCCCTTCTCCTCCGATCCTCTGATCTAATTTCAACCATTGAATCCACAAGAACCAACGATCAAGATTCAATCGCACTTTTCTCTTAGCCCTCTGTCATCACACCCGCCGATTTAATCTTGACCTTTGATCTCTCGTCCAATCGTATGGCCCGCACTGCATCACATATCACAAACACAGTCTTCCCTTTTTCTTTCCTCCGATGGCCCGATTCCCTGATTTGATCCTAGTCGTTGAATCCATAAGAACCAACGGCAGAGATTGCGTCACGCTCTGTCCATAACCTTTCACCATCGCGCCCGCCGATTAATCCCGAATGTTGATCTCCCTTCTGATCCAATGGCCAGCATCTAATCGCATCACCAATATTCTTTCCATTCACTAGGTCCCAAATCATTTCGCTGATGAGATCGCAGTCATCCATTCCCCTCATCCAACGGCTCACATTGACCTCAGCAATGGACCTAACATACCTTTTAACCCCGTAGCTTTCAACCCATCGCGTTTCTTTCGCACCGTCAGATCTGAGGCCCCAGATCCAACGGTCACCATCCAAATACTCCTAACCAGGAATTATTTCAAGATCCCTATGTAGATTTCTTGAAGACATCTGAAGAAGGGATAAAGGTTGCAAACAGCAGTATATCAACAAGTGCAACAAAATTTTTTAGAACTGCTATTGAGAAAAAAAGCAAATGGGAATGCCCTTGTCTGTCCTACATGCTCAAAGAGATGAGCCAAGACAAGCCATGGAACCATCTGATTGACTGGATGTATTGGAAAAGAGAGTTTGTAAGTTAAAAATGTAAATATTCCAAGTTAGAGTAGGATATACAGGAAGGAAATAAATCTTAGCCTTTGAGCATCTAGTTAGTTGTTGATTTCTACTTTGAAAGAAAAAATGAAAAAAATACAAAAACAATAAAACATAGAAAAGAGGGTAGAATGAAAACAATAAAGGTACTGCGCCATACCAAAAAGAGAGACAAAATATGAAAGTGTGCAAGCTCAAATGCCACTCCTAAAAACACACTTCTAGTTAGTCATACAGCCTAATCATGACTAATTAGCTTTTCAATTTGCTGCTGATAGGTAAGTGAATTAGATCATCCAAATAGCTCAATCTTGGCTCATCAGTAAGGTAGATTAGGATAGAGGAAACAAAGGATCAAACAAATTCAATATCTGAACCTATGAATCTCAAAAGAAGAATGGCTCTAATTATATTAAATCTTGAGCAAAGATAGGAAACAACCTGGTTCCAATATGCTCAAAACTTGAACCAGGAAAGAAAGAGAAGATAGCTCAAACAAAATCAAAACTAGAGTTGTATAATAATGAAGGATATTTTTGATTTCCAGATCTTAAGCCTTCACAATTTTGTTTTAAAATTTTTCTACAAATTTTAGTCTATATGCAGCTTGTTTTTATGCCATAGATCTGCAGCAAGTTAGACTGCTTAATCCTGGCTTGGCTGTTTTTAAATTTTTGTTTTAGAATTTAGAGAATGAAGATCTGTCAGACAGTCTAATCCTGACAGATAATAGTTAGGTAGCGAATTTGTGAGTTCAACTGTTTAAACTAAACTCATGGAGAAATAAGATTAGACTTAGATTATTTTCCTGTTTTTCAAAAGAATAAAATGTTGATGAAAAGGTTTCCAAGTCCAAATACACCTTCTGAAGAAAAAATGTTAGGAAGTAGGTTGTGTAGGTAGATGTTTATAGAACACTTTCCTGCTGATATATCAAGTTCTAATTATTTCTATTAGCAGTTGATAAAAATATTATCAAAGTGCAAGGAACTAATTAGCATTCCAGAGATGAATTCTTATGGTTCTTGACACCTCCAAGGAGCTGCCATCCCAAGTTGGAGCCGCTGTTAGCCACCTATAAAAATTTATCATACCAAATGGTGGCTAAATATATTTCTAAGTCTTCAAGAGAAACATTTCCTTTGTAAATCTATCATTCTTGAAGCCTCCATGTGTTTTCTATCCTTTAGAATTATCTTCACTACTGTTTCCATTAATGAACCCTGTTGTTTATGAAAGAAAATGTTTTCAAAGGCCTCTATCTTCCCCATTTTCCCTCATTAATAATTCATTTCCTTCATTCCCTTCATAAATTTCCTTTGATAAGGTTTAAAACCTCACCAGGCGCTAGCCCTTATCGCTCATCACAATCGGAGTTTCTTTTCCTTGACTTTTCTGATCCTCTGATCTAATTTCGACCATTGAATCCATAAGAACCAACGGTCAAGATTCGATCGCACTTTTCTCTTAGCCCTCTGTCATCACACCCGCCGATTTAATCCTGACCGTTGATCTCTCGTCCAATCGAATGGCCCGCACTGCATCACATATCACAAACACAGTCTTCCCTTTTTCTTTCCTCTGATGGCCCGATTCCCCGATTTGATCCTAGCCATTGAATCCATAAGAACCAACGGCAGAGATTGCGTCGCGCTCTGTCTATAACCCTTCACCATCGCGCCCGCCGATTAATCCTGAATGTTGATCTCCCTTCTGATCCAACGGCCAGCATCTAATCACATCGCCAATATTCTTTCCATTCACTAGGTCCCAAATCATTTCGTCGATGAGATTGCAGTCGTCCATTCCCCTCATCCAACGGCTCGCATTGACCTCAGCAATGGACCCCGCATACCTTTTAACCCCGTAGCTTTCAACCCATCGTGTTTCTTCTGCACTGTCAGATCTGAGGCCCCAGATCCAACGGTCACCATCCAATATCACGTAATTTTTATGCCCAAAGTTTAACATTTCAAAATTGCACGATAAAAGTGGTTTTGAGAATCCACGTGGCGATCGCTGAATGGAATCGTGCTTGAAAAGGAAATACCGCCTCCCCCCCATTTCATTGTGCGAAAACCATTCCTGGACTTGGTTGTGCATTTGGATGACCCATAAAAAGCGGAAAGAATAATCTACCCATAGTCTGGTGAACATCATTATTTTGTATGAATCCCCCACCTCTATTGTGATGACGAGGTCTCCTATTTTCCTTGATATGAAAAAACACTTGAAAGCTCAAATTATCTTTGAATCTTTGAGATTGAGACTCATACTCAAGAAATTAATCTTAAAGAGTTTCTTGTTCTTGAAATACTCCATTTCCCACTACTAAGAATGTAGGCATAGTGGAGCATTGGGAAATCTGTTGTTTCACTGGTTGATCATGCCAGTGATGTGAAATGTCGGAGCCTTCTCCATGTGGAAACCCTTTAGAGGATTCCTTGTGTCAATCCATCCTCATATCCTTGATTTCTCTTGCATTATCTTGCATGGTTTGAAGAAGAAGCTTGGGAAACTCCTTGTCATCCTCTTCTCCTCATATGGGAGTTTTTCCCGTGTCTTGTATATTATATGTATAATCATATCTCCAGTTTCTATTCAGATACCTCTTCTCTCTTTCTGTTAGAGGATCTCCCTCTTTTGATGACATATTGGCTGAAATACACAGGCTGATCCAAGATTATGCTCTGATAGCACTGTAAAATCCCAAAATAGGGAAAGTAGTAATATTGAACACAAAAATGGAAAATAGCAGTGAATATAAATACACGAATATATGAGACAAATGTATAGCCATATTATTAAACATATCAACCATGATGAGCATAAAATATTTAGGATCAAGTCACTCAAGAAGTATAACACAAGCCTCCAATAATCAGATAGGAAAATACATGAAGAGTTAATGTTATACAAAATGTCGGAGATCAATACAGCGCAGTCAAAATGGACATAGTTGCAGCTAGAAATATAAAATAATATATAGAAACTGATATATGTCTCAAAATATTCCTAAAATAAATATCTAGGCCCTCATACACTTTTCCAAGACAACCCAGAAAGGGTTTCCGTAAATACACAAAATACCATAATGTCGTAATGCAACCCTAGGGTTGAATAAGCTCTGAAACTAGACACCTGAAAGGAGGTGACTGAAACTAATGTATAATTGTGTGGAAATCCTCCAATGGACTCTCCAAGTGAAAGGATGATCCCTTCACTGAGAAACAAACAGTAAAAATGATGGACTGAATCCTCCACTGCAAATGCACACTAATATAACATAGTTAGTGAGGTAAACTGCATTGTAGGAGATGATAATAGCTTGGCCTAGTGCCAAATGATGAAATAATTCCCAAGGACCTTCCTTGCTGGCCTCCCAATGGAAATAATTCTTCCTCCACTAGAAACAAACTCAGGAAATGGCCCTGTAAATCCTCCACTACTTATACCCTGCAACACAACACAATCCTAGAAGAAACTGCGATGTAGAAGAAGACCGAAGCTAATTCGATGTCGGAATGTGGATATGTAGCTCGCAAACCTCTACTGAGTAGGCACTTGAATTCCCCCGAGCATGAGGGTGGGATTATCGCTTGACAACACCCTTATGCTAAACAACACAACAGTCTCTGCTAAACAACTGAAGAGTGCAAGAAGTCATACAGACAAAATACATAATACTAATCAAATAATGACTTCTATGGATTCCTTCCCCTTTCTTATATGCATTGTGATCCTTCTCACATTGGGCCCCACTCATTAAATACACTACTCTCATGGAGACTTCCTCCCATTCACATTGCGTTGTCTCTCATTGATTATCCACTACCTCCATACCAACGTTGTTGATTTGGTCAAACTTGACCCCATCCACATGCTTCATCCCCTATTCACACATGAGGGTGCTTTATCCAACTACTATGATTCTCCTTATTCACATTAGGAGTGATTTTATTCCTACTAAGGAGATTTATGGGTATCCCTACCCTCTTATTCTTCTATCTAAGTAGAAAAAACAAAATTTAATACTCCAACTAGCTGAAATCTAATTTGGAATATTACATGCTGGAAGCTCCAAGTTGTATGCCATAGTAGAAATCTTTTGCAAAACCTTTTAAGGACCATAATAATTTGGTGATAATTTATTATCCTTCTTAGCTTACTTGAGGGACATTTGTTTGTATGGTTTTATCTATAAAAATACCCAATTGCCTACATCAAAAATTATTTCACTGCGTTGTTGATCTACCTGTTGTTTCATTTGATTATGCGCCAAAGTGAGGTTATCCTTTAAGAGTTGGAGAAATTGCTGTTGATGCTAGATGTGATCTTCCACTATTTGAACCTTATAATTTTATCTTAAAGATGATGTGATGGACGGTGGATTATATCCATAAAGTTCCACAAATGGGGTCATTTTTTCCACAATATTGAAGGAAGTGTTATACCACCATTCAACCAAAGGTAACCACTTGACCCATTGTGTTTTTTTATCATATACAAAGCAATGAATATATCATTCAAAAAAAAATTCCACTCTCATTTTTCCCATCATATTGAAGATGATAAGATGAGTTGTGAGCTAATTGAGTACCCAGACAAGAAAATAATTCTAGCCAAAAAATATCAGTGAAAATGTGATCTTTGTCGCTTACAATAATCCATGGGGGCTTCACCTCAATGAGCCTCTTACCTATCACGTGCTTATGTGGCATATTAAACAATACCCTTAATTTGACAACATATTGGAATGTACCCCTAAAAATAATATTATTTAACCCCCTACCAATATGAACCCAATATACATTCCTAATTTAAAAACCCCTACTTCCACTAGATATTGTAGGTGTCAATTTTTTCATTAAAATTTTGTATATCCCTTTATATTTTTTCATTAAGTTTGAGTTCCATTTTTTATTCCTTTCAATATAAAACCCTTAAACCCCTATATATCTCCCAATATATTATGCCATTTTTTCCTCAATAGATATCCCCTAATATGAACCCATGTGGTATGGTATTTCTCCCCTAGTGAATGATCTAAACTTGATATGTTATTTTTGTTGTGTTAATTACAATTTCAAAATTATAATTTATTTTCTTCTTGTTTTCTTATGGTACTTTAGTTTCCTTGGTGCAGATGAGTGTCAAAACAGGAAATTGTCTTGTGTTTTATGTTGAAATTAATGAAAAATAAACAACATAAGTAAGAACTGAACAATAGCATAAACATGTACAACAAGCCAAAAAAAGAGCCATCAACAGAAGTTTTTGATGAAGGAGTTCACCCATCCTGGGCTACATCTCCTTGATCCAGCTTCATAGCTTCGGCCTCTTTCATTAGCTCAAATTTGGCAAAAGTGTTGAGTACATTAATCAATTTCTCCTGAAACCTGTTCTATTGTCTTCAGAAGATACAAATCATCTAAAAATTACTATTCACTTTGGTTGGTACAGACTTGACCTCCTTTGGTGGCCGTGGGATCCTTTGAACTTCCCTGTAGAAAAATCACATGTAGAAGTTATTTTCAGCATTTTAAACCTATGCCATTTTCTTTGGAATTCCAAAATCATCTAAAATTTCCTATTCATTTTCCCAATTTGGTCAAATATTGCCTCCATTATGGCAAAAAAAAATTCCCTAGTTTTCCTCTAAATCTGGGAATCTGCCAGACAAGTCCACTAAATTTGGAACCTCTGCCAGATTTAGAGGCACCTCTAGAATCTTTGCCAAGTCAAACTCGGCTTGATGAAAGTTAACTGTAGTTTAACTTAATTAATCCCTTGCTAAACACGCTTAGTGCTAGCCCTCGACGCTGGTCATATTGATGTGGTTTCATGGTGGAGGGGTTGGCTGTGGGGTGGCCCCTTCGCGCTTTGCCGGTCCCATGCACCAAGCATTAAATAGAGTTTAGGCAGATGGTTTAACAAATACAACACCCGTAACATATTCTTAAGGCTGTGGGCTTCTGGGGGGGAGGCCTGGGGTTCAAACCCGACCCCGCCCCATTGTACATGTTTTTTTCCATAATAAATTTTACAATGGACTATTGCATTTGCATAACCCATCGAACCATAATTTAATTAACGGTCTTGGAATATATTTAATTCAACATACGATATGACACTTTATTAACAACGAAATTTGGCATTTGAATATGAGCGCGGATTATGAACTAAGGTTTAATTATAAAATTTAATTATAATTAATAAAACATATATATAATATATATAATATGTCAAAAAAATATAATATATTATATTACATAATATATATAAATATATTTATAATATGTAAATCATAATTAAATAAAAGAAATACAATTCCACCGTAGAACCATTAAGAAATTTTCACCCACAAAGACCAAATTGGCGAATTAGAAAGTGCCACTTGACACAACATCATTGACAGGAACTTGAAAAATATTCCAAAAGATTCATTTTTGTTGACTGGGCTACCATGTCAGCAACCTGTTCAATTTGAAAAAAAAATTAACTGTTTGAGAAAGCGAATAGCATGCCATAGCTTACTCATACGAACTCAGATTTTGATAAAACGAGTTGCGTTGGAATCCCAATGACGAGCTCTACATTGTCTTCCTAGTTTCGAGAAATTATGGAAACTTTGATTTTTGAGCTAAATACTGAGCACCTGATCATTCCTCCCCATTAGAAGCCTTTTGGACCCTAAAATCTCTCTGTTCCCTCACCCTTCCAGTCTCTATCCACTGAAATTTTCCCAATTTCATCATTTGGAGCTTTTCATAAAAAGATAACTTTTTCCTTGATTATTGCGACCTTCTCTTGCTATCACTGACACCGTCATGCTATAATATTTCTGAATTTTCAGAACAACAATCTATTTTTTCAGAAACCATCTTGTTCCTACCTTGGTCAACAATCAAAGGAAGCTTAGAAACTTTCTCACCTTGCACACTATCACCATGGTGACTTTTAGTTGATCACACTTTGTACTTACATCGACCACTGACCAAGTTTCTTCGCCATTGCCATGTAAATTTTGGAAACCAATAATCATAATTTGTGGAACCCATGCCTTCTTTGCCAAACTTCTTTGGCACTTTCTCTTTGACCTTTGCACTCTCTTACATCGACATCTTGTTTCAAACACCGCTCAACACCAATGTTGACTGCTGCAAATGTTTTTCACCTTGTTTCAAAGGAAAGTTCATGTTTACATCCTGAAACAACTCATTACAAGCATAAGAATTCTTATGAAAAGTGTGATTCAATACATCTCTTTGTTTGATCATTGACAATGTCAAGTTTTGACTTTCATTCGCTATCCTCTTCATTTCACTTGAATGCATAAGATACAAATATGTCTTCTTATGTGCTCTAATTATGTACTCAATACCATCTTTAAACAAGTGATACTTGTTATCATGGCGATGAAATGAAGCTTTATTATCATACAGATAAGGACTTCCCAATACGATACCTGATATTTTTAGCAGCACTACATCAAGCTCAACTTCATCGAGAAAGTTTGAGTTAATGGAGAATCTTAGTAAGCACTTCCTTGTAACCTGCAAGTTTTCATTCTTGAAAATCCAACCCAAGGATATGGTCTTGGATGTCTAATTTTTTCAAGGCCTCGTTGCTTAACCAAATCTTTGGAAATCAAGCTAGCATGTGACCCACTATAAAAAAGTGTATCAATCTTGGTATGTTTAGAGACAAATCTAATGTCGAAAAGTTCTATTCTTGTATCTTCATCATGAGTATCATTTGAAAAATTTAAAGAACTAGTGCATGCAACATGTTTTCCTTTCAAACCCATGGCTATAATTTATGTCTCATCTCCTGAATCTGACCCTAAGTCTTGTTCAACTATAGAAAAATTTTCCCCCTTCTCTTTGGCTTTCAGTCTATTTGGTTTCAATTCTGGGTGAAGTTGCCAACAATGGTCTTCATCATGGCCAGTCTTTGAATAGTTCTTGCATGTGAGTTTTTCCTTCTCTTTCTTTAAAAAACTATTTTTTTTCCTCTTCCATAAAATTTTCCTTTCCCTTTACCCTCACTTTCCTCTTTATCCTCTATGCATTTTTTCCCCTTGCCTCTAAGTGTGTGGCTTGTACACAAACTTCGTCTAAATTGCTTATGTTAAACATAAGAATATTATGCTTCAAATAGGAATGTAAACCTCAAATGTATTTCAAGAGTGTATCTTGGGAATTAAAATTTACTCCTAACAACAAAGCTCTCTTTCTAAACTCCTGAGTGTACTCTTGAACTGTTTGACCCTTGAGCTGCCTAAAAATTTTCCAACTCATAATAGATTTTTTCATGTAAGCTAAAGGATAAAATTGGCTTTTACTGGTGTTGGGGTTCCCATGTTTTGGCAAGGTTGGCAATACCAAAAGATGAGACAACATAAAACCACTTTCAGACCTCAGGATCTAGCCCTCCTAGGTCCAGAGAGGGATCTCTCTATGTAAGCAAATATTTATGTCTTTGAAGCTCAAAATTTAAGATGTTAGGCTAGTTGTAAGGCTCAGGTTTTGTTTGTTTGGTTGTTGGTCATCAGGAAAGAAGGGTTCAAAATAAGACAAGGATGAGCAAAGAGGATTTAGGCAGAGGTGAAGTATTCCAGGGAGTATTCAAGACCATTGGGCAATGGAGTCAGGAAAGGATTTGCTTTCTATTCAATATGCAGGCTATCAATTGGGCTAGTCATCTAAAACATTGGATCTTAAAGATGATAGTGTGGTGTGGAATGGTAGGAGAGGATGAAACCACACAGATTAGAACACAAAGTTAAAGACCTGAGATGAAAGAGAGACTTTGAACTCTCAATGCTTCGGCCTCCAGCTTGAGGGATCTTAGAAAGGCTAGTTGGTCATACAAGGATCCTAGTGGACAGGGCTTAACTCTAATCCCCAGTGTTCCCAAATCTTCCAGCTAAATCCTAACAAGAACATCTAAGAACAGATTAATTTAATTCATACATTAGAGAGCAGGCAATAACATCCACTACATTGGTTAAATCAACTGAAATCAATTCTTAGATAACACATTTAGTAGAAAACATCAAAGGCAAGGAGAGCAGAAACATAGGGTACCTAACAAGGGTAAATCCTATGCCAATATTATGATGCAAGCCAGTAGAAACGAAATGAAGTGAATTAAAACACAAAGATAGGAACACATCACCGCTGCTTTAGATCAGGATCCAAAGAAATGTGCTTGTCATGTTAAATAGAAATACCAGTCAAGTACAACATTTCCAATAGATGAATACTCAGTTTGAAAACATCTTCCTCAGCCTATCTTACAACTTTACACAGAGACTTATCTCAAGAGAAACAACTTACAATTCTCTGATAACTGATAAACAACCATTTCAATGAGTTTCTTCATGAATTTACAGCTCCAGTGGAGCGGAGAAGGTAGGTGAAAACTAAATGCAGCATTAAAACTCAAAAAGGAAGAGGGTCGAGGCCCATTCTATTTAAATTCTGTGCATTTATTCATGGCACTCTTTGGGTGAAAGAGTGGTCTTCTCCAGGCTTCCATTTTCTCTGGTATGTCTCTGATGTACTTTGGCTACAGTACTCTGTAGTACTTCTGGTGAATTAAACAAACACATAGAATCAAGATGCTAAGATCTGCCATACTGTGCAACAAATGCTTCTGATAGCATAGGACTACTGTAGGGGGGGGGGGGGAACTTCTCTTGGACACAACGTATACTGAAACAATAATGTGTACCATGTCCATGCTCAGGAAGAAACATTCTGCTGATTTGAAATCCTGATAGAATTGTTTTCTGCGTGCTGGACCTTTCATGCAATCTATAATGTCTTTGAACTGGTATCTTTGCCTCCTAAAATCCTTGAAAAGGCTCAAAAGCCTTCTATTTCTTGCCTCGAGCTCTCTGTTGCTCCCGTACTGTCTTGTTTATGCAATCCGAGCTTTAATGGTGCCGAAGAGGGTTTGCAGAGTTTGAGCTCTGTCCTTTGATGAAATTTACTATGCGAACACTTTTCCAGACAACTTCCAGTAATACCAGGCTCTGAATTCAACTTCCTCTGTGCGCTGTGCCTTTACAGTAGCGTATATGAATCATGGCAGTTTTCTGCCCACCTACAAAACACGAAAACAAATTAATAAAACTGTGCATGGAGAGGGTGGTGTGGATGACTGCAGACGACGATGCATGCAGAGAATATTATGGAGGAGAAATGTGTAACAGTGAAAAATGTGCTAGGCGACATTAGAAATTTTGACTATGGAAAGAAATTATACAAGGGACGGATGAGAAACGACGAACACACATGGAAAAATGACGTGGCGGTACGGGGTCAATGGCGGGCATGAGAATAAATCTGGACCGTTCGATCTCGGAGGAGATCGATGGTGGAAAACCCATCGGAGGGCGATGGATAGTGGGCCAAGGGTACGGTTGCCTCAGGTTAACCTCTGCGCAACTTCATGGAGCGATCACCATTGGATGTAGGGCTACAGATCGGACGGTTGACATAGATATCGCGCCGTGTTTTCTGTCGAATGATAATGCGCGATGAGTGAGCGGTTTTGAAATAGTGTCGCTTCCACGCGTCGCGTGATGAGTGGAATCGCTAGCCTATCGGACAATACCGCCCATCTCTCGAAGGCGGTGCGATAGTTACCGCTAGTTTCTGAGCAGTGCGCGGGGACCATCTGGGCGAGTAAACTCTGGTCGTTGATCTGGCGGGCAAATGAACGATTATGATGCGATGAACGAGTGGCAAATGGAATGAACGGTGGACGCTGCGATATTGTGCAAAGACCGTCCGATCTGCAGAGATTGACGGTTTCAAATGTGCCCGATATTCAACTGAGATAAATGCCTTTCGCATTGCCGCCTGGTCTCGGCGCTGGGTCACGTGGAGGGGAAAGGTGCAGGGGCTTGGCCGAAAGGGGTTAGGACCCATATATGGAGAATATGGTTTTTGGGCCATTTTTAATGTATTTTCAGGCCAATCAAAGGGTAATGATAGGGGAAATAAGGGGAAAAAAAACCACATCGGGGGTGTGCGTATGGTTTTGAGGGGATTTTGGGGGTGAACAGGGGAAGTTTAACAAAGGGAAAAACGGGTTGAAAAGGGATATTTTGCAGGGATACAAGGGATAAATGTTGGCCTTTGGAGGACAGCTTTTGCAATCAGTGAGACCTTATAAAGGGAGTCAGTAGAGGGAATTTTACCAAAGGCAGAGGCATAGGATACTTCAAGGATGACGTGTCTTCAGGGGAGATGCATTCCTTGAAGGCTCAAAAACAATTTAGCCCCCTAATTTACTTGTCAAGAAATTTATAGGGGGCTAACAGTGGCTCCACATGGGGATGGCTTCTTCTTGAAGGAGTCAAGAATTCAGAGAATATATCTTTAGAGTAGGCCAGATGCCTGTTGCTTGAGCCATCTTTCTTCTTTTATTTTCAGCTGCCACAATTGTGAAGACATCAATTTTAGTAGAAAATATTTCCCAATCAATCTACCTACCCATTCTACAATCCTAGATTTTTTTCTTCTAGGGTGCATTTGAGCTAGCAAACCCTTTACATCTTTTTATATTTTGCAAATAAGAAAATAAACCTATTCTATTTCTACCCTTATTACTCCATGAGACCAGATTAAACTGTTGGTCCCACATGTTTCTCTACCTAATCTAATATCTGCTGGGATTAAACTGTCCAGCGGATTTCTTCTCTATATTCTACAACAGAAATTTAAAAACAATCAAACTAGGATTAGATAGTCTAGTTCGCTGTAGATCCAAGGCATAAAGACAGTTGCACATGGACAGAAACTTGCTGAAAGCGGAACTTGAAGGCTTGAAGTCTGAAGTTCGAAGCATCCTTCTTTCCTTTGTGACTCAAGTTTTGAGCTTGTTAGAGTCACTTCCTTTTCTTCATCTCAGCTCTGATGTTGGGCTTGTTAGAGCTGATTCTTCTTTCTTCTTTGCTGGTCCAGGTTTTGGGCATGTTTGAACCAGCTGTCTTTACTTTCTTTGGCTCAGGTTTTGATCATATTAGAGCCAATCCTTTGCACTTTAGATGTTCATGTTTTGAGCATGTCTGAACCTCTCCTTTTTTTTTCTTTTTTTCGAAAACAAAACATTGCAATGGTATGTACAATGGAGATGGAAACTAGAATTTGGAAATCAACAGAAGTAGTGTTTGAGCATCCTGCCATTGACAGGACCCCCCAAACAGCTCTGTTCCATCTAACTCTTGTAGAAAAAATGCATTTGGACCCACAGTGGCCTGGATGACGTAGGTACCTTGCCACAAACTGTCAAACTTGCCGTGATTTCCTTTGTCCTCTCTCCTTTAGTCCCACTTCAGAACTTTATCCCCAATTTTGAAATCAGAGGCCTTAGTTATTTTGTCAAACAACTTCTTTATGTTCTCCTAAACCTTCACAGCTCTGTTGTAGACCTCCTCCCTTGTTTGTTGGAGATGAATTGTCTGATTTATCCTTCTAATCATGCTGTCTTCTTCTGTCTATATCTCTTGGGCAAGTTTGATCACTGGTATACCCAAAATGGTAGGAAACACCGCTTCTGTTCCATAGAAAAGCTGGTATGGTGACATGCCAATGGATTTCTTCGTTGTAAGCCTGTCAACCCATAGAGCATGCACTAACTTTTTGTGCCATGAATTTTTGTTCTCTTCCAACAGCTTCTTGATGATGGTCACCAGGCTCTTGTTTGATGATTCAGCTAATCCATTACCTTGACGGTAATAGGAAATTGAATGACCGAGTGCTATTTGATACCTGTGACAAAAATCAACCATTTTCCTGGACTGGAAAGCAACAACATTATCAGTGATTATTTTCCTTGGGCAACCAAAGAGAGAGAGGATATGAACTTCTAGGAACCTAATGATGACTAAATTTGTGGCATTCCTAGTAGGTATGGCCTCTATCCACTTAGTGAAGTAGTTTGTGGCTATTAAAATCCATTTGTGTTGTGAAGAGGAAGTAGGATGAATTCCTCCTATGAAATCTAGGCCCCATTGCATAAAGGGACCTTCAACAGTGATGGGTTGTAGAGGTAAGGGGAGGAGTTTTCTTTTTCCTTCAAAAATTTGGCATTTGTGGCAGGCAATTACCATTTTATGGATATCATTGAAAAGTGTAGGCCAATAGTAGCCAGCTCTAAGTATTTTGTTTGTAGTGGCTTTCCAGTTCAGGTGACCTCCACACTCTCCTGCATGGAATTCTTGTTTAATCTTTTCTGCTTCAGACTCAGGCAAACATTTAAGCAATAGGTCATTTGGATTTTTCTAGTATAAGCATTTATTCAGAATACAGTAACTTCTGGCTTTTAGCTTTAAGAATCTGGCCTTGGTCTTTGATAGTTCAGGAGGGGCATTGAGGTGTGTAAGCACATACAGAATGTCAGAATACCAAGGAGAGCTTTGAAACTCCTCCTCAACAGTGGGATCAGGCAATCCCTGTTGCTCATCCAAGGTATTTACCATGTCAATATCAAGGGCTTGTAGATTTGATTGAGCCATTAGTTGAGCTAAGCCCTCACCCTTGATTAGCTTGGTGGGTTTTATCTCAAGGTCGTATTCTAAGATCACATCAATCCATTTGCCCCTATTCCCATCTGGGTCTTGGGACAAGATGTATTTAACCACTATATTTGGTACATAGGCTATGGTGTGGGAATGCAGTATGTACACCCTAAAGTCTTTTAAGGCCTTAATCAGAGCATAGGCCTATTTTTCCATTATGTTTTAATTCAATGGTGCATCCTTGAATGCTTTGCTGAAGAAAGAAATGGGATGTTCCATTCCCTCTGAATTTTTCTGCAGTAGGACTCCAACTATTGTATGCTTGGAGGCAAATGAAAAAATCAGGAAATCTTTTGAGAAATCTGGGTTGATTAGGACAGGAGCCTGGGTGAGTGCAAGTTTAACCAATTCAAAAGATTTCTTAGCTTCAACAGTCCACTTAACTCCTGCACCTTTCTTCAACATGTTAGTCATATTCCTAAGGTGTTCGGCTAAGTTGGGAATAAATCTTCTTAGGAAATTTATTTTCCCAATGAAGGACTGTAACTCTTTGATGTTTCTTGGGTGTGTGGTTTGTAGTATTCCCTCAACTCTTTGAGGGTCTATCCTAATCCCTTTCTCAGATATGATATGGCCCAGAATTTTTCCTTCCTGTAGCCCAAATACAGTCTTTTTGGGATTTAATGACAGTCCAAACCTTCTACATTTTTCAAAGACTCTCCTTAGGTGTTCTAGGTGTTCTTCCTCGGTCTTGGAGTAGATTTTTATGTCATCCAGGTAGATGACAATGAAGTGACCTATTTCATCTGAAAAAGCTATTTCCATTTCTCTTTGGAAGGTTGCGCCAGTGTTCATCAGTCCAAAAGGCATTTTTACATACATGAAAGTGCCCCATGGAGTGGTAAAGGCTGTTTTGAGTTGGTCGTATGGGATTACTAAGACTTGGTTGTACCCTGAAAAACCATCTAGCAGGGAGATCCTTTTAGAACCTACTACCCTCTGAAGAATATGTTCCACTTTTGGCAAAGGGTAATTGTCTTTGAGTGAGGCTCTATTAAGATTCCTGAAATCAATGCATAATCTGATCTCCCCTATTTTCTTTCTCACAACCACTAGGTTTGATACCCAATCAGAGAACCTGATAGGCACAATTATACCTGCCTCATACATTTTCTTAATCTCTTTTCCAACTGCAGGCAATTGTTTTGGGTTTATTCTATGAAGTTTTTTCCTGAAGGGTTTCTGATTTTATTTCAAGGGTATTTTATGTTGTATGATGTTTGTGTCATAGGCCCTTAAGTCCTCATAACTCCAAGAAAACACGTCAATGAATTCCTTGAATAGGTCAATATATTTCTTTTTCATGTTAGCAGGTAGGGACTTAGCTAATTTGATCCTTTTGGGCTTATCTTCAGTGCCTATGTTGCATTCCTCAACATCAACGTCTGTATGTTCAATAGTGGTCTGAAAAACCTCTACTTCTTCACTATCTGCGTTTTCACATTTTTTGTTTGGATTTCCAATCTGTTCATTTACAGTGTTTATTTCTATTTTACAGGGTGTTTCTTCCTCATTTGAGGACTCTTCACTTAGGCAACTGTTTGTGCTCAACCTAGTCTCCTAAATTGAGTTCATTTAATTGTCAACCAAGGTTGGTAAACTGCTGAAGTGAAGTGCACTGCATGTGCCTAGGTGTTTGTTTCTTACTGCGTTGTGTATAGTGTTTTATGATGTTTTTGGTCTTTTTATGGTTTTATGTTCACAAGGGAAAGAAATAAATGCTGGTGGAAAGAAGCTACTGGTTAAAAACAGAGTGAAGCCTAAATTGTTGATGACAAATGACAAATGCAAATATTGAAACAGAACCAAACCTAAACTATGACTAAGCAGAATACAAAGCTTGATAATGACTTCAAGAAAATGAATCACAACATGAACTTAATTTGTCCAATTTTTTCATTAAAGGTATTTTGGAAGAGCTTGAGAAATGGGCAGCTAAGTATAAAAATTCTCCTAACTAAACAATTAAACAATCAACTTATAATGATACAACATCTCATCCATGATTAAAGGTTTGTTGAAACTAGCTCCTAATTCTATTCTGCAACTTAGTTTAACACCACTAAACCTCACTCAAAAGTTACAGATTTCCTTTTAGAATAGTCTTTTGAGGAAAGGCTTGTTTGTGAAATGGTAAAAAGGTTGCAAAAGTACTCCAGGCCTTGGACTGATACTATCTTCTGTTCAGATGATTATAAGTCAATATATGTTTTAGAACAAAAGAAGTTTTGTAAATAATGAAGACCGTGGTATTTAAGTTTGAAAACTAATGCAATTTAATATGCAATGGATGGTAATTAAACGTGGCATGTAAACACAGTGAGCTAAGCTGGAACTAAACTAGAGTGCTACTAGTCTATAATAAACAATGCTAAACTAACAAGCCATTATCAAACTTGAAACAAAATAATAGAGCATGAATTGAATGCAATTTGACTCCGGAGTACTCTAACTAAGTTATCATGCAATTAATCTATGGGATTCTATAGCCTATTTTTTCCATCATGAATGGTATTTTGGAAGAGCTTTTTAAGAGTAAGATCATCTATGCTACTTAGTGTAAACAAGCAACTGAAACCTTCAGTATCACAGTCATGCCTTAGTCATCATAATGATTTTTTGGAAGAGTTTACTAGAATAAGTTCAACTGTGATGATGAACAAAAGAAATTGCAATTAAAATCTATAACACTACAGCCATTTCCCATTCATTATAATGATCTTTTGGAAGAGTTTCTTAGAACAAGTATAGCTATAGTGACTAATGAAATTAAATATGAACTCAAACTTCAAAAACTTGAAAACGAACTAAGATACTTATCTAGATTGCAAAATTAAATCTGCTCAGGAGGTAGGGGCCCTCTACCACCAGACGGAATCTAACTCAAAATCAACTCAACGCGTTCAAAGAAATGTTGTCTTCTTCATTAAAGGAAAATAACTTAAAACAGAGTATTCTCGGTTTTCATAAATATAGCAGTTAATCCATGAAATCTAATCAAAATCTAGAGCTTGTCTCTCGGTTTCCCGAGTACATTTATAACAAATCTTCGTAACAGAACTTGCAACAATACGGGGATCATTTTCTTTTCATATCAAAATCGTACTAGAACTCTAAAGATGGCAGCGTAAAGGGACAAAGGACATCTGGACTGTCCTTTTCCTATTAGAATTCTGCTTCCTTGTATGAGTTCCCATGTACAAAACCACGTCCAGAATTCCATTCATTCTTCATGGTGAGCAACAAACGTTGAGGACATGATGTGGAATATACCCATGTGTGGCTTTTCCTGAGAGGACACCTGGAACATGCTTGAACATGAAGACAACTGTAGAATTGGCGGTTAGCTACGGAATGTCTGCATTCTGTAGCTAGTTTTATTACAAAATGCATTACAATGAAAAAATCACAAAACTTAGCAAGTTAGCCATGATACTCATTCTTAAAGTAATTTTAAATAATTTCATTGATCATTTGAGCCTGGGATAACAATGGAAAAAAGAAAATGGAGTGAATTATGATGAAAGAAAGAACAATCTTGGGGCTCAACATACCCCCACTGTTGACTTCTTGCATGCCCTCATGCAACTTATTCCATAAACTCAGAGACTTCTGCAAGAACATCCAAACCTCTTCTTCTTCTTTGCCTAGAAGTTAAAGGTCTTCTGGGCTTCCTGATGACTAACTTGAACCTTAAATTGGTAAGCGCCCTGATTAACTTCTTGTTCCTCTTTTTCAACTTTTCATTAGCCTTTTCCACTTTGTCCATTTGTAGAGACAGGTTTGAGTTCATACTGGTTTTGAGTTTGACTTGTTCCTTCAGGATATCATTTTCAGTTCTGATGTGTCTATTAAGTACTTCCATCTCGTACATATCTCTTCTTAAAAAATCTATTTCGGACAGTGGAGGACAAGGGGTTCTATCTCTACTCTCTGAAGCTTTCCTTTCCAATGTTTCAACATAGTTATAAATTTCTTGCTGTGCAGGGTCAATTTCTAGGGCTTCTTCATCAAAATCTTCTTCAACATCCTCTTCAATAGATGTTTCCTCATCTTCTATGTTTATCACCTTGGTTTGTTTGATCTGTGTTTTCCTTAGTTTCCCCCTGAGTCTATGGCTTCTTCTCGGCTGGGATGGTCCCTCTCCTTTTTCTGTGGCAAATTTTCTGATTACCCTCTCTTCCTTAAGCTGTCTCTTAATCTGAGTCAACTTCTCAGAGATTATTTCTTCACTGCTATCTTGAATTTCTTTATCAGTTTCAATTTTAGAGGTTCTCCATTTTCTACTTCTCTTTGTAGGCTGATGTTTAGGTGAAGGCTCTTTTGGTTCCTCAAAGTGATTTCTTACCAAGAAATTATCCCAAGTATCTTTTGTTTTGGCTAAATGGTATTCGATTAGAATTTTAACCAAGCCATGATGGTATAGAGTTGTCTCTAGGAATTGGACTCTCCTTTGAACACTTGAAACCATATTTTTTAAACTTTGAAGCAAGAAATAGGGCAAATTAAGCTCTTCTTCCAGAAAATGCATTATCAACCTAATATGGTAAACATAAAAAGTACCATATCTACCTTCACAAGTGATAATTTTTTGTAGAATGAGCAATATGTTTCTCCATTTATTCTTTAATGCAGAGCTTGGAATTCCCTTTTTAAACACAGTGACATCCATACCTGGTGATTTGAGGGTTTTCTTCCATGATTCATTATGAAATTCTCTGTTCTTAAACCATGTTTCTCCATGTCTAAGAAATCCTGTTGCTTCTGCAATAAAAACCTCTGTGACAGTCAATTTAATATCTCCAACTTCAACCTCGGTTCCTTTGAATGACCTTGCAAATGTTTTAGTAACTTCTTTGTGGAAGCCATTAAATTTCTCAAGGAATTGCAGCCATCCTACTTGTTGCAACATTTCTATGCTTTGAGGGTATCCTTCCAGGTATTTTGTGCCCACTGGTTCAGTTCTCACGATGAGGCCCATAATTTCTTCTTCAATCTTTAGATTAGTACTCTTTCTGCTCACGGAGACAATGACTTCAACCTTCAAACTGATATACCTCTGCTTCACGGTGACAGTGTTTCAATCTTCAAACTGATATACCTCTGCTTCATGGTGACAGTGTTTCAATCTTCAAACTGATATACCTCTGCTTCACGGTGACAGTGGCTTCAAATTTCAAACTGATATACCTCTGCTCACGGTGATAGAGATACCTCTGTTTTGCAGAATAAAATGATGAAGGGCTGGCTACAGAATGGAGTAATAGGGAGTTGTTACAGAGCGAGTTAATGAAGTGAGGTGAAGAAAACAAATCAATGAGTGAAAATACTGCGGAGATTTTTTTACAACGGCTTCAAAAATCATCATTAAATGATTTGGCTGGGTGACGTGAGAAAATCAATCACTTCAGCATTTTAACCACTTAGATGATGATCGGGTATAGGATTTGAAATGAAAGATTTTTATCCAAAGTTTTGCGGAGGGTATATTTGGCATGATCAATAAAAATAATCAAAACAACTTTTCAAATGATTCATAACTAAAACTATACTAAAGTTTATGGCATGCCATTATAATCAAAACTTTTTACCTTTGCTTTTCATCTGCTTTTTGTGGTTTTTGTATACTTTGTTCTCCTCTGGACACCATTACTTTGTGAGTCTTTATAATCCTTCTTGATTCTTCTTGTTCATGGATATTAGTAATTTTCTTGGGTTTTTCCGGGTTAAAGATTGTGTTCAGTGACTGTCACCGTCCCTACCATTTCCCGTCCCGCACAATGGAGGACCCATTTCGTGACCTGTGAACATTGTCATGCCTTGAAAACATCATCAATTCATTCCTCTAAGCATGAGCTTTATTTGCCCTTGAGACATCTCCTTGCAAAAATCATGAAAAACATCCCTTTTGGCATTGGCGCGGGCAGGCAGTTCAGTACTCGCGCCAATGGGGAAAATCATGCAAAGAGGTCGCGCCAACTGGCGCTCTGTCATAGAGCAGCAGTCGCGCCACCCAATTTAGGGACTGTTTTTTAAATAAAGATGGCGGAAGTTGAGTTCCAACAAACTCACAAACCATTGCCTATCTTGAGTTGGGAGGTTTGGCTGCGGGATTTCTATGGAAGGGAAGTGGTTTTGCCACCTCCCATGGAACCTTCCTTGTTGATAGGGCCAATCCCATAATAATAGGGATCCCAACTCCCTCCTTCCCCATCTATAAAAGCCTGCTCAATCCCATGGCAAGCTAGTCTTGAAGTGCCTAAGCTTTGAATCTCCATATTCCCAAGAGCCTTTGTGCTGTAAAGAGCCCTCTCTTTCCCTTAAGGCTGACTCAAGTAAGGAGACCATCGTCGAGAGACTCCGGAGAGGTTTTCCCTTTCCTTGGTGAGCTTTGCGAGACGTGGACGACTGGAGACCCATCCGAAGGAGACCGCGACGTCAGAACTTGGTAGTAATCTCTCTTCGTTTGTTATTTAATAGATGATTACGATTATGGTTCCACTCTGTTTTCCATCATGTTAATGTGAGTAACATCCTTTCTGACTGATGTTTAGTTACGTATGCCGGATTTTATGCTTGTATCTGTTCGTTTCTTCCATGTGCAGGTGTTCATCCATGGAGATAGTGGAGGGATTGTGATCTGCCGAGGCTGAGGAACGGGGACGCTTCTTCTTCAGATCATAGCGTTGGAATCCAGGTAGGCTTCTATCCCTATTCTTTTCATTCGTAACTAGGAACTTGCGTCATAACATTGTTTGATTGTTGCTAGACCCCTGCTGGGCTAGTAGGGATCGCCTCTGTCCGCAGAGGGGATTTACCTCCTCAACAATTTGGCGACTCCGCTGGGGATCGTCCAGATTTCATTGTCTCATTTGTGTTGTCTCGCTTTGATTATTTTATGTTTTTCCTTGCTTGATGAACCTTCTGGGTTGGGTTCTTTCACTGTTTTTGCTTCTTGGTTTGCTTAGTTTGCATTGATCTGCTTCTGGAGTAGTTTTTTTTAATTTTGGCTGAGAAACTCGACTGGCGCGGTTTTTAACCCTACAGTCGCGCCAATTGGCGCATGTTGCTTTTTTTTAGCCCGCGCCAATTTCTTTCTGGCGCCAGTTTCATCCTTACAGTCGTGCCACTCCTGTAAGGTTTTTGAGTTTCCTCATTTTTGAGCTCTCTGGATTTGGTCAGTGTTTTTCTTCTTGATTTCCCGACTGCCTGAGTGTGTTGGAGTCCTGTTTGACTGGGAATTCACCTCTGTCCTTTGGTTGTTTGCTTTTATCTACCGATTTCACGTTTTAAGCCCTAGGGCATCTAGTGGCTTAGTGTATCGAGCCCTCCTTGGGAGTTTTGGTGTTTTGATTGTCCTGTCAACTATCCGATTGATTCTCCGCATCCTCTAAGTAGTTGTTCATTGTTTTGTTGCGATTTTTGGGTGATTGTTCATTCCTTCATTCGAAATTTGTTTGGTCTTGCCTTGGACCTATATCACACGGTCCATTGGAAGCTTTTGAGTCTTTTCTTTGTTTTGAGAGACTTTGGTCGATTTGGGGATCTGATTGCTTGTGTTGGTGAGTGAAATTTGTTTGTTTCGCTCTCTCGAATATCGTTTCTCAAGTTGTTCCATTTGTTTTCAAGATTGTTTAGTGCATATTAGCTATTAAACATTGAAAAAAAAAAAAATCTCTTTTGCTTTTGTTGATTAGTGCAAATTGTGATCTTTTCCATCTTGCTAGTGATTAGTGTTTTGAATGAAAAGTTTTCAATTTCATTAGTTGCATTAGAGATCTCATTGCTTGTCTTCCGTTCATTTCGTTTGTGTAAAAGCTCTCAACTCTTCTCTAACTAGTTTTCATCGAACGAAATGTTGGACTGTGGCATATAGCTTTGCATTTAGGAGTCTTTTAAGACACTACATATGATAGGGCCTGAAAATTGAAACTTAATTGAAGATCAACTGTAAAATTTATTCAATTAACCTAAGGCAGCATTGGAACTTAACGAAACATATTTAGAAGGTCTAGGCTAGAGACGTGTTCCGGCGTCGTTAAACCTAGCAGCTGTCGTTCACCTGTTGGCTTTAGACAGCGCTAGTACGGACTTGCGCTCCCCGTACCGTCGCGTATATAAAGGGAGACCCCTCTAGGTTTTCAATCCTTTATCCACAGGAAGCCGAGTCCGCCGCCCTATACCCGTGATACACCGAACACAGCATTCGGGGAGACTACCTGCACGTACGGAAAGTCCTTGGTCGATTTCTGTTTCATTATTGAAACCAAGGTGTATATTGTAGTTCACGGATATTTGGTACACCCTTTGTGCCTAGTATTTCCTGAGCAGTCATTTGGTCTTTTCTGACTCCCTAAACTTGAAAAGACCGTCAAGCGCTTGTCCTTTCACGCTTGTGTCAACTCTGAAAGAGATAGAGTCATCTTTTTATCGTTTCTCGACTCTTAAAATATGAAACGGTAGAATTTCTTACTTTCCAATGTGTTAAAATTAATCGCCCACGATTACACACCCGTTTAGACATTACTTGTTGACCGTTTGATCATGTGTCTTAACTCATTTTCAGCCCGTGTGTGTGTTTTCTCTTTTTCTCTAGTCTTTTGCCACAGTGGCGGAACCTTCGGTTTCGTCTACTGGTAGTCCTTACACGGACGATTCTTCAGAAGCTTCTCAGCCTTCTGTTGAACCACAACAGCCTGTTGTTTCTGAGTTTCCTGACGGGGGACCGGTTCTCGCCGAACAACCCTTTGGAGGACCAGTTGAGTTCAATTGGCCCTTTTCGAACCCTGTGTCTGAATTGAGATTAGGAGTTGATTTCCTTTCTCTTACATCGGGTTCACCGTTTGTTGCTGCTGTTTTTCCTCCTAGTCCTCGCCGTCTTTTGCGTGATTTAACGGCAGGATCAACCATGAGTGATTCTGGTGAGGAAATTCCGACGTCTGGTGACGACTATCAGCGCATCCCGCGTAGATTGTTTGAGGGAGACGACTCTGAGCTGGCTACCATCTCGACAGCCAGTCCTTCTTTACCACAGGGATACAGATCTCTGGGTCAGATCATTTCAGCTGCAGCCTCTATGGGAATATCATCTCCTGCTTCGAGGCCAGCTGTCACTACACCCGAGGTGTCCCCTTCGACGCCCGTCACTTCTGTTCCCATTCGGCCCACTGTTTGTGTGGCTGCCTCTTCTCCTGTTGTCTCAGCATCTGCTACCAGGGCTGGGCCAACTCCTGAAGATGTTTATCTAGCTACTGCTATACCAGAGAATATCTCTCCGGAGGAGTATCGGTTGTCTTTACAACAGCCGAACGCCGAAGCTGGACCGTTTCCCCAAGATCCTTACCGATCTTTCTTTTCGCACTATGCACAGGATGGTACTCCCGTGTATGCTTTCCCAGGTCAGTATGACGAGCACGGGGAGGTTTTGCGCCTTCCCGCTCCTGAGGCTTATTTATATGCTCAAGGTTTACCGTACAACCAGGCTTATAACCCGCAGGGACAGCCCTTCCAAGGCCAACCTGCAGGCCAACCTGGCTATCTGTATGACCCACAGGGACAGCCCATCCAAGGCTACCCTGCGGGCCAGCAAGGGCCATTGTACAATCCGCAAGGACCACATTATAGCCCTTCTGGTCAACCTGCTCAGCCTCAGCCAGGGTATCAACCGGGACCGGCCTATGGTCTTGGGGGGCAAATCCAGCCTTCTTTACCAATGCAACCGCAGTATCCTGTTGTTTCTAACGTTGCATATCAGCCAGGACCATCCTATGGTTCTGCTTCAGGTCAAACTGGTTTCCAGCAAGCACCTGGTCCTGTTCCACCACCAGGCCAACCGGTTCATCCGGTACAACCTGGTGTCCCGCCTCCGGGCCAACCGGCTTATTCAGTGCAACCTGGGGCTCACTTACAACCAGGTCAACCTGCGCAACCAGCGCCGCCTGTTTATCCGGGCCAACCTGGTCATTCAGGCCAGCCCCCTCACTCGGGTCAACCTGTTCATTCAGGGCAGCCCTCTCATTCCGTTCACTCTGCTCAACAGCTTGTTCATTCAATGCCGCAGCCAAATCAACAGCTGCGCCCTACGTACCAGGCTCCGAAGGGTTCCACTTATTAGCAGCCTACTCATCCTCAGAGTGGTTATTATCCTCATGGTCAGTCTCAACCGAACTATAACCACCCTGGAGGCTCTCAGTATTATCCTCCTCCACCCTGTTCTACCTACGCTCAGTAGCCAAATCCAAACGCTGCTTATACGGGGCAGACGCCTAATCAGGGCCCGAACCCTGGTTATCAAGCCCCGCACTATGGTTACCAGCAGCCAAATCAGTCTGGTTATACGAACTATGCCCCCTACGGTCAGAATCCTGCGGGACAGAACCCGTGGGGGCAGGGATATTCACAACCATCGTGGAGCATGGGTACCGGACCTCATCCTGGGCCTGGCATGGCAGTTAACCCTCCATTGCCGTTCCTGGCTACCTTGGAACTGCCGGACGTTTCAAAGTTGACCAATGATCCGATTTTAAATAATCCATATTGGCCTCCAGTTCCCACCAAGATACCAGGTGATTGTCCCAAGTTTGAGGGAAAAGCTGGCGAAGACCCCCAGGCGCATGTGATGACGTATCACCTCTGGTGTTCGTCTAACTCTTGGGTTGACGATTCGATCCGTTTGCGTCTTTTCCAACGTACTTTAACAGGAGCTGCTGCTAAATGGTACATAGAGCTATCCCGTGGTATTTTTCAGGATTTCAACTCGTTAGCCATGGCTTTCCTCACGCACTTCCAGTTACCGGTCCGGTATGAAGCCGGGACGCACCTCCTGACTTCTCTGAAGCAGGACAAAGCCACTCACATCTCAGATCACATTCATGAGTGGCGGCGCCGTCGTCGACTGATCAAGTTTCACTTACTTGATCATATTTTGACTCACTGGTTCACCACCTCCTTTGTGAATAAAATCACTCAGGATATCGCGATGGGAGCGTGTGTGACGGAGGAACAAGCTATCGCGCGTGCCCAGTACCTGGATCTTGTCTATTCGCAGTCTGGCACGCTTTATGACATCTTGACTGATGCTCCACGGCCCGGAACCTCTAAGGCTCCACCTACCCCTGCGGTGGACGGTGTCATTGGTTCCGTCTCTCAAAATTCGAAGAAGTCTTAGAATGGGAAGCAGAAGGCTAATTCTTCCAACAATACCTTTGCTAATCCCGCCTCATCCGATTCTGGTAAAACCGCGGAGGTGAATGCCGTCCAGGCCAATCCTGCGGACAAATCCTCCAAGGGGAAGAAGAAGGGTAAAGGCAAATCAAAATCTGATGCCCCGAAACCAGAATCTAAATCTCGAACTGAGGATGGCTCTCAGCGTAAGCCGAAATTCCCTTGCCTCATCTGTGAAGGTGACCATTACACTAAGGATTGTCCACGACGGTCCGAGGTTAGTCAACTTCTTAAAGGCTCTAAAGGGACTCCAGCTGTTTTAAAAGAGCCATTTCCGTCTCAGCAGACCCAGATGGTCGAACAGGCGTCACCATCTGCACCGTTTGGGTCTCAGGTTTTCATGATGAAGACCACTACACCTATCACTATCGCTACGCGGTCGAAGGATTACAATGAATCGCGGCAGGCACCCGGGAAGGCAGTTGCGGATGGGCCGCCTCCCCCACCTGCCTCCGGTCCATTGGAAATCGAGAAGCCAACTCCCGAACCCGTTGTGAAACCACCTCCCAAGGGTGCTCTTCGAAGATCCCCTTACAATACAAATGCTCGTGCCACTCAACATTACAGTATTGTTGAGGATCTGGCACAGGCGCCATGTGCTATGTCTGCACTTGAGGTTCTTCAAAGTTTTCCTTCACAACGGAAGGCTTTACTGTCTGCAATCGGTGGTATCGATCCCGCCGACTCGAGCCTTCTCACCTTCGATCTGGAGAATTTTACTCCCCGGCTTCCACATCAAATTTCTTTGGTCATTCAAGTCGGGATTAACGGTCTGAACATTCATAGGGCCGTCGTAGACGAGGGTGCATCTACCTGCGTTATGTCCTCCGCTTGCTGGAAGGCCATCGGCTCTCCAGCCTTGTCGTCATCTCCCAATGCCCTTGAGGCATTTGATGGTCGGGAATCTAAACCCCTGGGCATTCTCGAGAGTCTTGCGATCACATTACAGGGAAAAACTGTCAACGTAGAAGTAGAGGTGGTTGACGCTAAACTCAACTACAATATACTTCTTGGCCGCAGCTGGACCCATGCCATGCTCTGCGTGCCGTCTACCGTCTTTCGATTCATTAAGTTCCCTCACGAGGGCAAGATTGTCACGGTAGATCAGTTGTCATTTTTCACCTCTAGCTCTGAGAACAACGTGCCATACGTGGACCAAATTCCGAAACCCCCAGACAGTGTAGGACCTGGTCTTTTCAAAGACCCAGTCCTCATGGGTATATTCCCCGCACCGCCACCGAATATCGCTCAAGTCAACATGTTGTCCAGGACTAATGACCCCTGGCTTATTCCTACACCTGAGCAGGTATATGAGTTTGGAGAATCCATGCCTTTAACGCCAGTAGAGATCAGCTACTGTGAGATTGTTTCCGCATCGGATCCTCCACCTCCTCAGCATGCTCCGATGAGCATGGCTCTCGACGTCTACTCCCAATCCCCCTGGCTTGGTCAGGCTGATTCACCTGATCCTCTCAGAGAGACTTTTCCTTCAGATGAGTCTATCATTGAAACTATGTCTCTTGAGGAGCTGCCCTGGGGCGATGGACATCATCGCTCCTCGTTTATGCCCAGCTTGGGGGCAATGACTGATTGTCTGGAGCGTTATGCTACTCAGGTTCCTTCCCCTCTTCTTCAAACACCGATCTTAATGCACGAGGTCTTTTCGGAGGGTAATCTGAGTAACATTACTCAAACTGTCCCAATCAACATCTCCGTTAAACCGGGGATTGTTGAGAATATTCATGTGGGTGTGACTTGTTCTCCCGAGGAGATTCAAGTCTATACTGAGCTTTTCAAAGAATTCAGAGATGTTTTCGCATGGTCTTACGAGGAAATGTCGGGGATTGATCCTAGTATTGTTGTGCACGAGATTCCAACCTATCCAAGTGCGAAACCCGTGCGCCAACGCTTACGTCCCATGCATCCTCGGAAAGTCGCCGCTATCAAGGCAAAAGTTGAAAAACTTCTGAACGCGGGTTTTATTTATCCCATCCCCCTTACAGAATGGGTGTCCAACATTGTCCCTGTCGATAAAAAGCAGGGTACAATTCGAGTCTGTGTGGATTATCGCGATATCAATCGCGCCTGTCCAAAGGATAATTATCCCACTCCGTTTATCGACCAGATCATCGATGAATGTGCCGGGAGTGAGATCTATTCCTTAATGGACGGTTTCTCAGGTTATAACCAAATCAATATTGCACCTGAGGATCAACATAAGACCACATTCATCTGTCCGTGGGGCACTTTCGCGTACAAAAAACTCCCGTTCGGCTTAAAGAACGTTGGCGCCATGTTTCAGCGTGCGATGTCCTACGCTTTTCATGACATTCGCCATATCGTCCAGCCTTACCTGGACGACTTGCCAGCCTATTCGGGTAAGCGAGAAGACCATCCTGAGCATCTCCGCCAGATATTTCTTCGTTGCAGACGCTACAATATCAGGCTCAATCCTCATAAGTGCATCTTCTGCGTTGATTCTGACCGTCTTTTAGGCTTTATAGTCTCGAAATACGGGATTCGCCTTGACCCTCTAAAGGTCGAGGCCATCGTAAATCTCCCATCACCCTCCTCCCTGTATCAGTTACAGAGTCTGCAAGGGAAAGCGAATTTTCTTAGGCGCTTTATCCCCAATTATGCCGAGGTGGCCAAAGGATTCACTCGTTTGTTAAAGCAGAACGTTCCCTTTCACTGGGACGAAATTGCTCAGGAATCCTTTGAGAAGCTGAAGACATTGCTAGTCAATGCTCCGTTGCTTCGTCCTCCAGACTACCACCGCGACTTCACTTTGTATCTCGCCGCCGCATTTAGCACCATCGCCATGGTCTTGGTGCAGGATGACGATGACGGTGATGAACATGTTGTTTATTACCTGTCTCGGAACCTTCTCGACCCGGAAACGCGTTATGCACATGTCGAGAAGTTGGCATTAGCAGTAGTACACGCCGTACAACGCTTTCGCCATTACATCCTTTTGCGCGCGATAACAGTGGTTTCAGACTGCAACCCTATGACATATATTCTTTCCAGACAATTACTAGGGGGCAAGTATTCCAAATGGATTGTAATCCTGCAGGAGTTTGACTTGGAGTTCACCACTGCCAAGTCAACTAAATCACTGGTCTTCGCGGATTTGATATGTTCTCTCCCTACAGACTCTGTTCCCTCACACTCTAAAGACCATATACCGGACGAAACGCTTTTTCTTACCAGTACTCGTGATCCTTGGTACGGTGACATCATAGTGTATCTTCAGACCGCGACTTTTCGGTCTGAGTTGGATAAAGCTGCCCGCCGTCGGATTCGGCACCAGTCCCAACCCTACCGTATAGTAGGAGATACCTTATATCGCATTGGAGTAGATTCGGTGCTCCGGCGATGCCTAACCTTAGAAGAGGCTGAAAAAGTCTTAAATGACTATCACAGTGGCGCCTGTGGCGGACATATGTCCGGGTATGCTACTGCCCAGAATATTCTGCGGGCAGGTTATTTCTGGCCTTCCATATTCAAGGATTATATCACTGCAGTCCGTAAATGTCATCCATGCCAGATTTTTCAGCGCAAGATGCGCGCGCCGCTGTTGCCATTGCATCCCGTTATTACCGTCGGCCCTTTTGCGAAATGGGGTGTGGATTTTATGACGTGTAACCCTCAGTCGGCCGGGGGGCATGCGTATATCATTGTCGTCGTCGACTACTTCACTAAGTGGGCCGAGGCGATGCCTACACTAGCTGCTGACGGGAAAACGGCTGCTCAATTTATATTCAACCACGTTATTGCACGGTTCGGGGTTCCTCAAGCCATCGTCACTGATCACGGTACTCATTTCTGCGATTACATGATGGCGGAGCTGACTTCAACGTTGGGCTTGCGTCACGACAGCTCAACACCATACTACCCTCAAGCAAATGGTCAAGTTGAAGCGGTGAACAAGGTTTTGGTCACCATGCTTCAGCGAACAGTTGGGATTCATAAATCCAGTTGGCATCTCCAACTGTTCTCAGCTCTCTGGGCATACCGAACATCTGCTAAGAGTGCAACCGGATTCACACCATTCCAATTGGTGTACGGTCTGGAAGCTACTCTGCCAGTTGAATGTGAGATTCCTTCGCTTAAATTAGTTGTGGAGCTCTTACCGGATACTTCTCCTGAGGAAGAACGTCTTCTATATCTCGAACGGTTGGATGAAACCCGTCGTCTAGCTGCTTTGATCATCGAAGCACAAAAGAAGAGGGTCAAAACTCATTTTGATCAATCTGTTTCTCCCCGTTCTTTCATTGAAGGAGACCTCGTCCTCCCGTATGATCAGGCACATGATAAGCTTGGAGCCGGTAAGCTCCAGCCTATGTGGCATGGACCCTATATAGTAAAACGCGTTTTGAAAAATGGGGCCTACGAGCTTCTAGATTACGAAGGAGTTCCGCTGGCGCAGCCCAGAAATGGGTTGTACCTTAAAAAGTATTATGCCTGAAGTGATTTCTTGGTGTGGTGTGTGTACATAGGTGTGTGATTGTCATTTGTGTGCATAGTGTGGTGTGCTTTGTAAACATATTTCTGCTGATCGGGTCTTCCTGGTTGTGCAGATGTCTATTCATCCATTTGTTGGTTTCACGGATGGTGCCTCCCGCAGTACCAGGAATCTGTCTTCCGCAGCCTGGGTAATCTACGATCCTGCTGGTGAGTTGATTGACCTGCAAGGTGTGTGTCTAGGACGTACCACGAACAACATCGTGGAATATAGTGCCGTGTTGGAATTATTAACCGAGGCAGTAAACCTTGGTATCCGTGAATTGCTCGTGTATCTAGATTCACAACTTCTAGTCTTACAGCTGAACGGACACTATTCGGTAAGAAACCCGTCCATCTTACGTCTGTATTTGCGTATTCGATTACTGGAAAGGAATTTTGACTACATTACATATCATCATATACCCAGGCATTTGAATACATTAACAGATGCAGTAGCAAATTTGGTATTAGACAGACATTTGCGCAATTTATAAATCATCATCACATGTAAAAAAAGACTCATCCAGAAATAGATATGCATATATGTATATATAGATATCGAAATTTTTACATAGAGTGTGTCACATAAAACTCAAAAAATATACATAATCGTCTTAGTACATCCGGAGACGCTATGTCTCTCAAAAAATAGGTGTGGTATAAATCCTAAGGACTAATCCGCATGGTGCTCATGATAGCACGTGACTGCACGCACTAAGTGCCTCAGGATTCGGTTGATCCGACTCGGAACTCCCACCATGTGGCGCTGGTATGCCATCGGAACGTCTGCTAGCCGGGCATAGTCTGGAATTCCGTGGGCAATCCCCTTGGGGTTCTGGATCAGTTCATCTCCTCCGGTGCCTTCTCCCTGAATCTCAGGGGCGAGTTGTGTCCTCCGGGAGATTGGAGACATCCCAGCTGGTCTCTCAGGTCCCACATCTGCATGCATATATGATTGTGTTAGGACGAATGTGTATTAACAAAAAAAAACATATAAACATAAAATCAAAATATGAGGTCTTACCCAACTCCTCGTCCCAGTCATCTCCTTCTGGTAGTGGGAGATCTGGGTCCCCGGTAAAGTCAGTTCCTGCATAGGGCCAGTCTTCCACGACGATCAGCTGGCGCCGTAACCACCTAAAGAACTCTGGCCTTTAGGACATCTGTTGGCCACCTCCAGATCTGGGCATCAATGCTGCCCAGCGAGCCATTCTTGGCTCTCGTGGTATCGGATCCGCCACTGCGGCCCCTTGGCCCTGGAAGATTGGTAAACGTTCCAGAATGAACGATACCAAGATGGAACCATAACCGAACTGTTTCAGTTTCCCCTGTTTGCACTTCGTGAGCTGCCTTTTCATGTTGATAGTTACTGCTTCTGCCCAGTTGAACAGTAAGGGACCCATGCATTCTGAGGCCAGCAGGAGTTGGGTCTTCGTGGCCTCGTGCGGAGCCTGCGACCCAGCAGCCCGCATAATGGTATGGAGAACTACTCTCAATGCTAGATCAGGGATAGTGTGGATATCCACCTTCTTGCTTCCTGATCCTGTTTGTGCCCCTCGGCACACCCGTGCCATTACTTCTTCCATCTTTTCCCCAGATGGCCTGCTTCCAGTCAATACAGGGATTGGACCTCTGCAGGACAATCCAGTGATGAAATAAACATCGGTGACCTCCAGTTCTAACACCTGGTCTCGTAACCTGAACACCTGTTCATGTTCGTCCCAGATATTGATTAGATACTGGAGGAGCTCGGGCTGAGCTCGTAAACATGGTGTGAGGAAGAACTTTTTCAATCCACAGTTCCTAAGTGCATTCATGCAAGCTTGGCTTTGCATGGCCTGTTCATCCTCTTCTCCGTGCTCTCGTTCTTTCCATTCGATTGCCATTTTGAGTGATTACCTGCATTCATATGGTCAAAAACCCTTAGTTAGATCTTTGATGAGCTTCAAATTCCATGCAATTTGGTCTAAATGTCGAAATTTTGGGCGGATTTTTAGGTTCGGCCGCTGGCGCGAGCCCTTTATATAAAAGAGCTCGTTGGCGCGGGTCCGTGCCCGATACCCGCGCCAATGGGCGCAGCCCTAAAATTTTAAAAATGGCCACGTAGAACTGATTTTCAAGGGAAATTTATTAAAAAATGAATGAAAATGAAGAGCAAGGGAATGCCTCTTACCTGTGACAGATGAGAGGCTGAATGGTCAACTGGATTTGTCGCAATCACCGTCAGAAGTTTCTGCTCCAAATGGACCACTGTTGCTTTCCACCAAGGTAAATAGTAAAAGTAATTTTATTTTTACCAATTTGACATATTTATAACTTTTTCGACGTTAAATGAGTTTTAAAAGTTATTTTTATCAAATATTTGCATATGTTATGTCGAAATGGATTTTACGCTTGCTTGGTATGTGCAGCGGCAGGTTTTTGCGACTTAAACGATGGAAACGAGTTGTATTTTATACTTTTTCGGACTCGGTAAATACACGAAAAAGTCACTTTGGAGTCATCTTTCAGCTCTTTTCTGACTCTCTAAATATGAAAAGATTGTCGAGGCCCTTGTCGTTTCGATCTCGTTAAAATGGAGACGAATCGATATCCACCCAGTATAAGTTTAACCCTTTTTCGGGTTGGGATGGATTGATTACAAAAAAGGAATACCCTAGCCTATCGCGACTAGGAGGTTTTCCCGGATATTGTTTTCTACCTTTTCGGATCTGGGGAACTATTTACGAAAAGGGACCTGTGGAGTTTTCTTCTCTGTTGTCTTTTCAAACTCTCTAAACATGAAAAGATGCCGAGTTCTTCCTTTGTTAGACTCGTTAAACCTTGATGACATCGGATCTATTCGAAATGACGTTCTCCGAGTTCCTCCTTCCTAGGACTTGTTAAATGCACTAAGATGGATTCGCCCGAAGGGCGGACTTATATTGCAAGCATATGCTATCCCCTTCAAGCTTGTTATTAAAAATAATTGGGGTACTCGCCAGAAATGGTGGGGGAAAATGGAACCATCGTCGTTGTCGTCGGCAGTATGTCGCTCTTGAACATGGCACTTATCTGCATTCGTGTCGGGTTGGGGACATCTCATCTCGTTGCTTCACTTTGCTTCCATGGGTTTGGGTAATCTCTTTTGACCTCTCATCTGTTCACTGCCTCGTCGCCATGACCTTTGATCCGTTGATGTCAAATACTGCCAAGTCCATTGTCGTGCCGTTTATGTGTTCAAGAGAAGTTGGCCTCTGCGAATATCAACCTTCCTCTGCTTCTCATATGATCCTGATTCACAACAAAACATTATGTTCCTCTGTCTCGTGTCGATGATGTGGGAATCATTATGGCCCACCTTCGATCGAGGTCACTTCCTGTCGACTTCAACTCATTATCCAGGAAGTTGGTCTAGAGACTCCTGATGGTACCTTGGAGCCTGCATGCCTCAATGGCAGGTTCGTCGCATTCGACATGAGGTTTACATCATTGACCTCCGATCGAGTGATTCTGCGGGTGTTCGACGTCAACTCATTTATTCGCACGCCGTAGATTGTACCTGTAGTACCTTGAGGACCATTGTCATCATTGGTGGTTTCTCTCGCGTCTGTTAACAGCTTTCATCATTGGCTGGTAATCAGATGATGTTCTTGCATGTTCGACTTCAGCTCACATATTCGCATGCTTGAACTTGCTTTTTTCGAGTCGAATGGAGCGCAAGACCTGGATTATGTCTGTTAATCCGAGCACGTTGTGGATTATTATCATTATGTACATGACTCTCATGATTGGATGAGTACACGACATACGAGTCTATTTGTTTGATCTTAGTTGGGGCTGCAGCATACTGCAGATCGGATTATAGCATACTCGTTTCGGATAGGTACACGTCCATACCTACATATACATCATGTACCCAGGAATGCAGTTGTATCACTACTGCGTGCTGGGTTTTCAAGAGCGAGCGGGCCTTGATTGAACATGTTTATAATAGCATTCCCACCCTCTCTCTCTCGGGCCTCATACTTTAGGGGGCATCTGTTACACAGTAATTTGTCACCGTCCCTACCATTCCCCGTCCCGCACAATGGAGGACCCATTTTGTGACCTGTGAACATCATCAATGCATTCCTCTAAGCATGAGCTTCATTTGCCCTTGAGACATCACCTTGCAAAAATCATGAAAAACATCCCTTTTTGCATTGGCGCGGTCAGGCAGTTCAGTACTCGCGCCAATGGGGAAAATCCTGCAAAGAGGTCACGCCAACTGGTACTCTGTCATAGAGCAGTAGTCGCGCCACCCAATTTAGGGACTGTTTTTTAAATAAAGATGGCGGAAGTTGAGTTCCAACAAACTCATAAACCATTGCCTATCTTGAGTTGGGAGGTTTGGCTGCGGGAGTTCTATGGAAGGGAAGTGGTTTTACCACCTCCCATGGAACCTTCCTTGTTGATAGGGCTAATCCCATAATAATAGGGATCCCAACTCCCTCCTTCCCCATCTATAAAAGCCTGCTCAATCCCATGGCAAGCTAGTCTTGAAGTGCCTAAGCTTTGAATCTCCATATTCCCAAGAGCCTTTGTGCTGTAAAGAGCCCTCTCTTTCCTTTAAGGCCGACTCAAGTAAGGAGACCATCGTCGAGAGACTCCGGAGAGGTTTTCCCTTTCCTTGGCGAGCTTTGCGAGACGTGGACGACTGGAGACCCATCCGAAGGAGACCGCGATGTCAGAACTTGGTTGTAATCTCTCTTCGTTTGTTATTTAATAGATGATTACGATTATGGTTCCACTCTGTTTTCCATCATGTTAATGTGAGTAACATCCTTTCTGATTGATGTTTAGTTACGTATGCCGGATTTTATGCTTGTATCTGTTCGTTTCTTCCATGTGCAGGTGTTCATCCGCGGAGATCGTGGAGGGATTGTGATCTGCCGAGGCTGAGGAACGGGGACGCTTCTTCAAGATCATAGCATTGGAATCCAGGTAGGCTTCCATCCCTAGTCTTTTCATTCGTAACTAGGAACTTGCGTCGTAACATTGTTTGATTGTTGCTAGGCCCCGGCTGGGCTAGTAGGGATCGCCTCTGTCCGCAGAGGGGATTTACCTCCTCAACAAAGATCAAAGAATCATCAAGCACACCCATGACCAGATTAGCTTTGCGATTTCTGCTAAATAGTTAAACATTTTTCTACTGTAACATAGAGTTTGAGTCTCAATATGGCTGAGCCAAATTTAGATACCAAAAAATTCAAGAAGATGGATTGAAAAATAGATTAAAAATTTGCTTGCATTGTTGATTGAGTACAACTTTTTTTTCCGTCAAGGGTATCTCAGGCACCTGGTTACAGTAATATTTTTTTTTCTGGATTACAACTACCCATTAAGGGTGAGATTAGAGCAGACTTTACTATAGCCAAAATGGCTAAACCTCTCATCAAAAAATGGAGCACCTTCATTCATCACGCTGCTACAACAGTCTCTGTCTGTGCTTGATAGTTTCCCTTGTTTGATTTCTCATGGCGATTAGAAGACGAAACCTGACCTCCTTTCTTCAGGCCAGTGACGCCTGCAGCGCTTTTCTCTTTGCGCTCATCCATGGTTATCTAATGTTGCTGGCATTCCACGCTGCAAGATGCAGTATTACCTCTGCACAGAAAGGGGAAATCATATATTTATCAGACAAAATCAAACCAGATTGAATTAAACGAAACCCTGATAATCGATCGGTTAATTTACCTGTACATGTAAATGTCCCGGCCATCGCTGAGACGCCGGTTGCAAAGATGGCAAACGTCTAGAAAATGGGCGGGCTGTATGGGTTTATTAGTACAACGGTAACTTCTTATAATTCCAAGGCCCATAGGAAAAACAGGGGAATCTGGTATTTGTTCGGATTCGATTTCAAAATCTGCAGATCCAAGCTGAGACATGCTTGCTGTGCGATTCATACGCTTTCCTAGCATTATCTTCCGCACAATATTCCTCACACCCAGATCGCGCCAACAACAAGCTTGGAGCTCGGCCAGGCAATTGAATGAGAATAAAAACCCAAGAATCAATGTGTTACCTAATTGCCTTGCCTTGGATTTCAAGGCTGTGAATTTTTCTACCACGAAGGAAATGGCCCGGTCACGTCACTCTCTCTGCAATCAATGCTGGTGCGAAAAGCTAAACACCATTACCCAATTAAATACAGTGAGGGCATTTGCGTCCAGCAGGCCATTTATCATGACGAGTTCTGCTAACAGACAGAAGGCAAGCGCAAGTGGTAGAATTCACACATTACCCCCTTTCTCTGATTAGGCGTCGGGTTCGTAGAATCCAAGTTTAGGGGAAATGGAACAGTGACATATGCGGGCATGGGAGTCCCAAGAAGTTCACACTGGTGCCTAGAACCCTAGCTAGCAAATGGCGTGAGGTGGAAGAATCAACAGCCGAAACAACTGCGTGGAAAATAGCGGGAGGTCGAACAGTCAGCAGGCAAATGTCAAATTTTCAGTGGCGATAATGACGATGAGAACGCGCTCTCATTGGCTCAGCGAACAATCACATTCGGCTAAAGCCAACAAAGGGAACGCTTTCAGCGTAATTAATTAGTTTCATTGGATTGGATAATGAATGGTTTGATTTTTTAAATATAGTGTTATTTATAGTCATATATGTTTGGTTGTGGTTTAATGATTAGAAAAGATTGTAAATTAGCGATCGTAGTTTAATGTTTGGAATAGATCGTAAATTAGTACCAATAGTAATATTTTTAATTAATTATTCATGTTTTTCTCCATATGGTTATTCATGTTATAAGGTTAATTTAGTGGTTGAGCTTTGCACATGTCTTTTACTTTTAGTTGGCTTGTAATGCCTTTTGTGTGGCCTTGTTATGAGATAAAAGTACTTCTAAAGCTTGTTAGTAATATTTCATGGGCTTCACAATGGATGATATGATTGGAGTTGTCTTTAATGTGATTTTTTAGGGTTTTAGGTTTTGGAATCAGGTGGAAAATTTTGAGGTGAAATATTGATTTGTGTTATTTAAAATGGTCTTTTTACTGTATATATGGATTTAGCACCCTGAAAAACCCCTAGGGCACTTCGATTGTGGAGGGGTTACTCATCAAACTTGTGATTTCAATGAATTCCTGCCGGATTTTAGAGAAATTAGACCAGAAAAATACACTGGAAAAGCCTCCAAAAAGTCTCGTTTAAGACAACTCGGATATAATTTACTAATATATTGTTATTTATGGTGATATGTTTGGTTGTGACTTAGTGGTTGGAATAGAGTTGCGATGTAAATTAGCTTAACCAAGGTTAATATCATTATTTATGTTTATTAACCATCCATGTTATTTTTCATTTTGTTATTCATGAGGCAAGGTCAATTATGTGGCTTAGTTATGCGCATGTCCCTTCCCCTCATTTAGCTTGTGATGCCCTTTGTGTGGCCTTGTCATGAAGCAAAAGTACTTTTGATGCTTATTAATGGCTTCCTTGTGCTTGACCATGGCTAATTTGATTTGCTAAACATGTTACTTATAGAGGTATGTTTGATTGTGGCTTAGTGGTTGATATAATGAGCTATTATGTTAATTAATTTCACAAAGGTTAATAACATTATTTATATTTATTGATAAACATATAATTAGAAATAATAATAATAATAAAATATACTTATAAAAATATGAAATATAAATAATAACTATAAAGTAAAATTCATTTTACTATGTAAATTAAAATAATTAGGGGTTTTGGATAGATGATGATCGGGTGCTCTTCACCAGTTCAATTCCTCGCCCTGATCAGGGTGATATATTGGACATGGTGAAAGATATAGTCCTTCCAAGCTTACAAAAAAAAAAAAATCATCATTCATATCATGTTCCATAATTTTATATCTAAATTTAATTAATAAACATAATAAAATGTAATATTTACAATATGTGTGTGTGTGTGTGTAAAATCAATGTTACGCATATAATAAAAAAATAGTAATAATAAAAATAAATTATAAAATATGTCAAAGAAAACCACCAAACTTATATGTATATATTTATATATATTATCAATATATGAGTTTAAGGAGGGGTTTACTTTGTCACAGGGTGGCAAGGGGCGCTTCAATTCGTGGGGCCAAACCTTGTTACAGTATTTTTTTCCAGTAATTGTCTCTTTTCTCTTACATATTTTCTATTTTCGAGAGGACAAGTGTATTCCAATTTCGTGTTGTGATGAGAAGTTATTACTATCCACCAATGTGAAAGTTTCGGTTTTTGAGCTCGTCATTACCACCCTAGATTTTTTGCAATCCTTCGATCTCTAAGATGGAAGAGGAGTTGTTGGATTGTGACCCATACAACCCTCGCCACAAGTCGAGTTTCATATCATAATTTGAAGTTAATATGATTGGTTCTAAACCATTGATCTCACTCACGATTGGGTCTATAAGCGATCTTCACACCATCAGACAAAAATCGAGTTGGAAGGTGGTAACTCTCTCATTCCTTCGGTCGACGCACCTACAATTATGCCTTTTAGGTTTATCTCTTAAGTGAACATTGTAGACACTAACCCTCATCGCAAACATTATGTAAATGCCCCCTCCCACATTTACCCAAATTCACAAGCTCGCCAGGGTAAACATGAGACGAGTGTCACTATGACATGACCCAGCCTCCAAGTTCCAATTAAGGAAGTGGGGACTACAATTTGAACACTTACTAACATCCCACGGGGACTACATATCACTCAGGAGTTAAACAACCACCCCCAAGTGATGAGTACCTGATTTGGAACCCTTTTTCACTAACCTAACACCCCAATCACATACACAACCAGGCAAGAGTGTGATTATGAGGCCCCAACCGCATGCACAAGCCTACTTCCATTAGGCTATGACCTAAATCCCCCAGTTTAGTGCCAGCGGTTCCAAGGTCTAAGCCACTTTTTTAGGCTAGCCTCTAAACCACTGCCCATAACTGCGTGTAACTTTCCAATATCATAATTAACATGATGACAATGTCAAAATATTCAAACTTGAAGCCAAAAATTGACCTAGGTTGCTGAGTACACATTAGACATTTCATCAAACATATGGTAAAAATGTAAGTTACAGGTCATAAATGTATATCTAAACTTGAATCTCTGAACTTCATCTAAGAATCACCAAGAAGGTTTAATGCCCACTCAAGTAGTTGCATCCACACTTGTTAGTTCATGCATTCATCAACCATTCAAATACTTATCAAACATGTCAAGAGCCATAGATAGAATATGCCATATAACCAACAAATAACCAACATATAAACCATGGTGAATCAACCATAATGTCAACATGATAACTAGTACAAGTATTCATAAAATCACAAAAGGAAAATAACTCTTGTTAACATATGAAAATGCCAACCAAGTAAGGGACTTCCATGTACCATCTAACCATAGATTGGGCATAACAAACTATTTCTTTCAGCTAATTACCTATTGGATGGATAAGTCGTTCTTGCGGACAAGATAGACCTCCCAAGTGTCATATGGACAGCTAGCAACAAACGGAAAAACAAAAACTATTTTCTCTAGATAATATTCAATTCATTAATTAGATATAACAAGGGTTTTGAAGACCTACTTGTAGTCTAGCGCTATTTGTAATAATCTTCTTTCCAGTTGCCTGAAAGAGTCGTCTTCAAAGATCTGCAATCACAAACATGGAAAAAATCAATAGCACCTGCATAGGATAAACTAATTCACGAATTATATATCTATCAAGATGATCAAGGAATTCAAGAAACGAGTAAATCAATTAAATAACTCATTGATAAAACATGATAAACAAGCTACTTAATTAAAGAACTCATTGAGAAAATGGTATTTATTCGTATTATCTTTGATAAATAAGAGCCTTACAACCGTGTCCACCTTGATGTCGTACAGGCCTTCCTAGGGTCTGGAATAGGGGTTTCCTTTACTCTAACAAGCTTTGCACTCTCTTAGCTAAAATGCACATGGATGTGTAATCATTCCCACATAATGATCAGTTAAGAGAGTATGAGTCTCTACAACATTTCTCCTAAAAAATTCTCAAAGTCTAATTCACTAACTCCAACCTTTGAAGTTGCACTATGGCTTCAATTTATAGGAAAAGAGAGGAGGTTATGGTTCCACATAAGAACGGATAGAATGCTCTTTTGAAGGTATTGGGCTCCATAAATCAAGGGGTAGGCTCCCATAATGGAGGAATGAACATACATGATAGGAGCGAACCTTCAACCGGATAATTGCTTCTAGAAGCTTCCAGATTTGACTGCTGGCCTTCTAAATGTTACTTTCTGCCTTCATTTTACCTTTTACATGGATCTGCACCCTTAATGAACAGAAAGTGTGTTTAGCTCTACATGCTTTAGAGCAAAAAGGTGTGGTACCGCAGGAAATGCTAAGAGAAAGTGCGGTACAAGTGTTTTTAAGACTTTTATGAGCTTTTCTCTCAATTTCAAGGCTTGATTTTAGGAACTTTGATGTTGTAGACTTCTAAGGGAGTACTAAAACGTCATGGTGACAGATTTCAGTATAACAAACTGCCCCCTAAAGTGCAAAGTCTTAGAGCATTCGAAGAGTGATGTGCTTTATCATTTCAAGGATTCGCCTGTGGACACCCTAGTCGGGACCCTGTAAAAACATTCAACGCAGAACATATATATATATATATATATATATATATATATATATATATATGTCATCACTGAGGTAGGAAATCCCATACTCAGATCTAACTAACTTGTTCTGATACATAAATGGTTTTAATATTACATCAATATTGTAGACACAGCATGGACGCAGCCATCTGTAATGATAGTCTACTGCATAATGAATAATAAAACTCCTCACAGCCTGGATGGTGGAAACTAGATTCAGGGTCTTGATTTCTACTTCCCGAACTAGTATGATTCTACCCATGCGATTAAATGTGTTGAAGTCGAACATGGTAGAACCCACTTGATTACCAGTCAATGATGTGAATTGTTAACAAGTGTGAGAGAAACCACCAATAATGACAATGGCTCTAAAAGTACTCAGTACAATCCATAAAATGTGAATAAGTGATCTAAAGTCAAACATTTCACGGAATCGTTCGATCGAAGGTCAATGATGTAACATGTCGTCGAAGGCGAGAAACCTACCATTAAGGTATGCAGATTCCAAGGTACTGACGGATTCTAGATCAACTTCCTAGATGATGAGTTGTTGTCGATAGAAAGTGATCCGTTGTAAGCAAGCTCACGACACGAAACCATAGATCAAGTTTTGAAGTTTTTTTTTTTTTTTGCAAGGACTGACTCAGGGATGGTCAACGCGAATGGAGACAAATGTTTGCAAATGAATGGTTTGTTTGACTGTCCTCTTGAACACATAACGACACTGCAGATGGTTTGGTGACAGTTGCCCTAAGCTAATACCCACAAATCGGTTGAAAACCTTCAATTGGTTTGATTAACTGATAGGAAAAGGATTTTCCCAACCCAGGTAGAAGTGTGACAAAAAGTGTCGTGTTCAAGAGTGGTATACTGCTTTTATAAATCAAAGTGTAACAAATGAATTCGTTTTCTCTCTTTTCCCCCACCATTTCTGGCAAGTACCTCTTTATTTTTGACAAGCTTGAGGAGGATAACATTTACTTGTTTATAAGTTCATCCTTCGGATGAGTCCAACTTAGTTTAAAATCGAACCCTAAGAAGGAGTGGTCTGTTCCTGTTTGTAATCGACAAGTCCTTTACTATTAAATTTTAACGAGTATAGTATAGGAGAAACTCAATGTTTTCACTTTTAGGGAGTCAGAAGAAAAAGCTTAAGAAAACTCCATGGGTGTAATTTTTCGTAATTTTAGTCTCTCAGGCCCGAAAAATGATAAAATAATGCGGGAGAGAACTCTACTGACCATGATTAGTCAACGTATACCTTTTTTCGTAAATAGTCCATTTCAGTTTAGAAAAGGGGTAAACTTATACTGAAGGGACGACTGTTCATTTCCTTTAACGAGTTCAAATAGTCAAGTACTCGACAATATTTTCATCTTTAGAGTCTGAAAAAGGGCTTAAAATAGGACTCCATGATTTCGATTTTTTCGTAAATTTTAAAGAGCCCGAAAAAGTGATAAAAGTATACTCTTTGTCAAAAATGACCATTTCACCTGAAAAATTCGGTATTCTGCACAAAAACTCAAAAAATTAAACTTACCTGTTTTCAATAATAAAAATATTTTGAAAAACCATCTTTTTAAAGTGAAAAATAAACAAATTTTAAATTTAATTTATTCGAAAAAACTTATAAAAGAAGTTTTCCAAATTCATTTTTATCGTTTGAGTTCAGAGTGAAGATTTGAGAGCTTTTGGCAAAAAACGCTCCAGAGAAGATTTCGAACAAACCGACCGTTGAAATCGAAAACTGTCTGCTCCAGGTAATCCACATCCTCTTTTCCTTGCTTTTCATCCGTTCATTTCCTTAATTTAGGGTTTAAAATTCATTTTTGGAGAGGAGATAGGTTCAAAATTCCACCCTTGGGGGTCCGCAGGTAAGACACACGGTACCTGTGGCCCCACACTTTTAGCATAGAGCACGTGCGGAGCTACACAATGTCTATGAACGTAAAGTGTGGGGGCGTCGTGAAGAATTTAAAAACATAATTTCTTCCCAAATTACCCAAATTTTTTGTTTTAAATGATTATAATCTTTCATTTTACTCATTTTAGGATATTTACAATGCTCATCTGGCGGGAACGTGAACACGAGGAGGTGGATGAAGCTGCAATGATTCATCCACCTACATTACAAGTTCTGAAAGCATGTGGGTTATTCAAATTCTGGGCTATCAGCGGCATGAGAGCTCAAGTAGACCTTCTCACTTGGTTGGTAAACAAGTGGGATGTTCAGGACCAGTGTTTCATGATTGGAGGAAAATGGCTCGAAATTGAGCTGGAGGACATATATTTTTTGACTGGCTTGTCTAAAAGAGGCAAACCATTTTCTCTATTTGGGGCTAGACCAGGTGGCCAATCTGTTTCTAGCCTACAATTAGAGTTCTGTAATGATGAGGCTAATCCAAAAGACAAATGGATTGATATTAAAGCTATCATTCGTCCTGAATTAAAAGTGATTTCATTTACCGTAACCAAGTTATGTGGAAGTGCAGCTTTGCATGTGGCTACTGGATCTCAAATGCGGATTGCAGTGGACTGCTTCCGAGGCATTATATTCAACCGGTGCGAGGCAGTGTTGGCTAATGTCAAAGGCCAACTAACTAGAGCAAAAAACGAGAAGTTAAATAAATTCGGATATGGATCTATCGTGGTTACTTTTGCTTTAGAGAGGATTCCTCTATTAGCCCCGCAACATATTCTTGTTGATGACGGTAGAGTCCGAGAGCCTAGGATGGTCCGATGGTTGCTTTGATGGCCCGTCACAGTGAGGGGACAGAGATTGTTCGATTTCCCCTGGCTTATTTCCGTTGGTTAGAACACCAAATTTTTGTGATAGAGGACTTCCCTTATGCTGGGATGGATTACCGGGGAGATCAGGATATGCCACTTCCTCCAAGATCTCAGTGGGATGAGTCAGGTAAAAAATCTCGTTGACACGCTCTAATTTCTAATTTTTATTTTGTTTTTTAAATCATCCAAAACTGATAACAAAAATTTCAAATGCAGATGTGGGTCCACGTCGACCAATCACTCTCTGCCCCTTTGACAGTCCAGGGAGAGGGATGCATCTGCAGCACCACCACCACCACAGGATCAGACAACAAATATCCTGACTGATTTGGAACACCATTTGGAGCGACTGACTCTGGACATCCCAGAGACTACTATAGATAACATTCCTCTTCGCTTACAGAGATATATCATTAGTGTTCCTGGATCGTTCAGAGATTCTTAAGCAGGGTGGCAAGAGCTGTAGTATATTATCATGATCATTACCAAAAATAGTGGATGATCAATTGTATAAACTCTTATCATTTTTGTATCACTTTTTTCCCGATCATAAGGTGTTTTGAACCTGTGATTGAGGACGATGTACTATTTTTTGAAACACTACTCTATGTTATGATATACTACTATTTTCAGTTACTTGTCCAACATGTTATCGAATGTTGATTTACTGCTTTTATTATCGCAAATGTCTGTTAATCACACTATAAGCTATTGCATATGCTAATGTGTTTAAATTTCTTGGAATGTGTTGATACTCAATATAATCAAATTCTCGTTCCAAGAGATGAAATCTCAAAAATAATCTTAATAACACTGGGTTTCTAATTGCATATGCTTGGTTTAATTGTAATACAACGAGTTCAGAATCTAGCCTAACGATCAAACTCCGAATTCTAAATGAAATGGATTCAGACAATAACTCAATAACTGCACTATATTCTGCAATATTGTTTGTCGTTTGATTGAGGCTTACTCCATGCATAGATATTAACTCGTCAGTGGGTGAATAAATAACCCAGGCTGCGGAAGAGATGTTCCGTGTACTACGACAAGCGCCATTAGCAAAACCAATGTATGTTTGAAAAGATGTCGACATTTGCAATATCAAGAGTAATCCAGATAAGCAGGAATAGTAGTAAAAGCACACGTTTCTATTCTACAGCACACCAGCTAAAAAATAACTAATATACAAGAAAGATCTCCACACAAGAATCAAGCGTAATATCTCTTCAGATAAAGCCCATTTTTGGGTTTGCCTAAAGAGACCCTGTCAAAGTCAATCAATTCATAGGCCCCTTTTGCAAGCTGTTGCTTGACAATATAAGGACCATGCCACATGGGTTCGAATTTTCGAGCCCCTAGCTTATCGTTAGCTTGATCATAAAACAAGACTAGGTCTCCTTCTAAAAAAATCTGAGGTGTAACATTTCTATCATATTGAGCTTTCATTCGTTTCGCATGAGTCTTGGTGGTTAGTGCAGCGGTGCGTCGATTCTCATATAATTGAGCCAAGTACAAAAAATGTTTCTCCTCTTCAGAAGTGGTTGATAGTAACTCTATGGCTAGTTGGAGTGACAATATCTTGCATTCAATGGGTAATAATGCTTCTAAACCGTAAACCAGTTGAAAAGGGGTAAAACCTGTCGATGTTTTTGTTGAGGTTCGATATGCCCAAAGTGTTGAAAAGAGCATGGTATGCCAATTCGACTTATGAATTCCAATGCTTCGTTTGATCATGGTGACTAAAAATTTATTAATCGCTTCAACCAGACCATTAGCCTGCAGATAATATGGTGTAGAACTGTCATGGCGTAGGCCAAGTTGATCAGTCAGTTTAGTCATCATGATGTTTCGAAAATGGCTCCCATGATCAGTAATTATCGCTTAGGGTACACCAAAACGAGCAATCACATGATTGAACACGAAAGTAGCTACAATTTTTCCATATGTCGCAAATGTAGGCATCGCCTCAGCCCATTTGGTAAAATAATCTACTGCTAGAATAATATACCCATGCCCCCCGACCGAGTGAGAGTTACATGTAATGAAGTCAATGCCCCATTTTTCAAAAGGGCTGACATCAATTATAGGGTGAAGAGGAGCAGGTGGTGCATGCATTTTCGATCGAATATTTGATAATTATGACATTTTCGGACCGCATAAATACAATCTTTAAATAAGGACGACCAGAAATAACCTGCACACAATATCTTTTAGGTTGTGGTGTACCCAGACATATGACCGCCACATGCTCCAGAGTGATAGTCATTTAAAACATTTTCGACTTCTTCATGGGTGAGACAATGTCAAAAAACAGAGTCTGCACCACGACAATATAGTGTGTCGCCAACAATATGATATTGTTGAGATTGGAAACAGATTTTACGTCGTTGTTATCGTGAAAGTTCGGGCCGAAAAGATTGGGTCTGAAGATAAACAATGATATCTCCGTACCAAGGATCAATGGTACTAATAAGAAACAAGGATTCGTCCGCGATCGGTTGTTCCGCCACAATTTTTGTATCAGTACGTGGGAAATCACACATAAATTCAGCAAATATCAATGATTTCTTTGATTTGGAATTTTCGAATTCCAAATCAAACTCTTGTAGGATAACAATCTATTTGGAGTATTTTCCCCCTAGAATTTTTTTGGTCAAAATATACATCATAGGGTTACAATCAGAAATCACAGTTGTTTTCCGTAAAAGTATGTAATGACGAAAACGTTGGACATCTTGAACGGCTGCCAAGGCCAATTTCTCCACATGTGAATACTTAATTTCAGTCGGATGCAAGTTACAACTAAGATAGTAAATCACATGTTCATCGTGAAATTCATCTTCCTGAACTAGAACCATACCTATCATGGAATCGAAAGCGACGAGGTACAAAAAGTAATCCTGGTTGTAATTGGGAGGATGCAGTAACGGTGCATGGGTCAACGCATTTTTAAGAGCATCAAAAGATTGATTAGCGATCTCGTCCCAAAAGAAAGGAATATTATGTTTCAACAGCCTGGTGAAACCTTTCATTAACTCGACGTAGTTAGGAATGAATCGACGTAAAAAGTTTGCTTTCCCTTGCAAACTTTGGAGTTGGCGAAGAGTAGAAGGAGGAGGTAAATTGATGATTGCCTCAACCTTCGATGGATCAACATGAATGCCTGCCTTTGAGACAATAAATCCCAACAATCGTCCAGATTGTACGCAAAAAACACATTTGTGAGGATTCAGACGAATCTTGTAATGCCTACATCATATAAAAATGGCTCGTAAATGAGTGATATGATCTGCTCTGCGTGAAGAATGAGCAGGAAAATCATCGAGGTATAGTTTCACAATGTGTTTAATATCATGAAATGCATAAGACATTGCCCTCTGAAAAGTGGCGCCAGCATTCTTAAGTCCAAAAGGTAGTTTGCGATAAGCAAAAGTTCCCCATGGACAAATAAAGGCTGTTTTGGGTTGATCTGCAGGGAGTATGTTGATTTGATTGTAGCCAGAAAATACATCCATGAATGAAAACATTTCACTTCCAGCACAATCGTCAATAATTTGATTGATGTAGAGGGTTGGATAATTTTCCTTTGGACAAGCTCGAATTATATCACTATAATCGATACACACTCATATTGTTCCTTGTTTTTTATTGACTGGAACAATATTATATACCCAATCCGTTAACAGAATCAGATAAATAAAACCTGCACGAAATGATTTTTCAACTTTGGCTTTAATAGCGGTAGCTTTTCTCGGATGTATCTGACGTAATCTCTGTCTAATAGGTTTAGCATCCGGGTATGTCTTGATTTCATGAACAACAATCGATGGATCGATTCGTGGCATTTCTTCATATGACCAGGAAAAAATGTCGCGGAATTCTTGAAATAGGGCTTTATATGCTTGGATTTCATCAGTCGTACAAGAAGCACCTATATGAATGTTTTCAACAATTCCGGGTTTTACTGAAATGTCAAGGGGAACCGTTGTAGAAACATTCTGAGGTTCTTTCATGTAATCAGTAGTAAAAATGGAGGAAAAATCATTCTCAAAATGATCAAGATCAGGTAAAAACGAAGACCTATGATGAAGATCTTCCCATGGTAACTCATCGACCAACAAGAATTCACGAATATGTTCATAAGTATTGAATACTTGTTCACTAAGATCCGGAATTGATGTCGAAGCTGAGCTCGATATTGAAAATGACTCCTCATTGACCACATTCACTAGATTAGATTTAGTTGAAGGAGTATCAGAAAATGACTGTACAGTCTGATATGCTAACTCAAAAGGACTCAAAGGCATCGCGCCATCGAAAGAATCTAATTCTGATTATGAAGGTACTATCCAAGGATCATCAAAGGAAATAGTACTTGATGTAATCATATTGATATTAGCAATAGGAGGTTGTACGTTGGGAGCAAGCTGGGAAAAAGTTCCTAGTAAAGCCGAATCTTTAAGCAAACCTACTCCGACATCCTTATAAGGGATAGTCGATTTTTCGATATGCTGGATTCTATCAGTAGAGGCTGGGTCAGATGAATAATATGAGAGATGATCTATTTTAATGATCTTTCCTTTACGAGGAAGCATGATAAGATGAAAGATCGATGATACAACAGCAGTCATGGCATAAGACCAACTGCGACCCAGGAGAAGGTTGTAATCCAGAGGGGCATCAACCACTTCCACATCTAGATTAACCGTTTTGCCTTCGACCTCTATTGGTAGATCTTGTAAAATACCATACGGTTGAAAACCTCTTCCATCAAAATCTTTGATAATAGTCAGTGATTGGTTAATTGTCGAAGAACCAAGTGATTTCCAACATTTTAACGACATAATACACGTAGAAGCCCCTTCATCTACAACAGTACGAAAGATACATTTGTTTTTTACTATTACCGGAATTTGAAAAGCCATTTGATTGGGTAGGCGAGGTGTAAAATTCTCTAAATCGAAGATCATGAGGTTCAAATCCTGGATGTCTACGGCTCCTAAGGCTGACAAAAGTATTTTTCTTTGGGCTAGGCATGATTGCAGTACTTCCAAAGCCGACATTGCTGAAAGGGAAATCGCCAAGTCTTTAACAATATTGTAATTCTGAGCAACTCTTGCATGTGGATTGAAAGCTGATTTACGAAGGACAGCTTTAGCAGGCGGTTTGATTACTAAGTCAGGATTTTGTTTCTCGATCTATAATGGATTAGAAACTGAGGAAGATGTAGTTGATGTTGAATTATATGTTTTTGCTTCTTTACCATACTTTTTTACTACCGTAATCTTACGATTGCATCGCAACCATCAAGATATTATCTAACGCATTTGAGGAAGATCCAACCATGTTACTATCTTGAGGATGAAAGGGATCCTTCAAGACAGCAAGTATGGGCGAACCCTTAACAAATTTCGATACCTCGGCTCTATGCGTGCACTCTTTTGTAAAATGATCCTCGTCACATATCAGACAAGGATATCGAGGTTTGCATTTTTCGTCAGTTGGTTCAGTTGTATTGTTTTTATCTTTTGAAGATTTTTTCTTTTTATTCTTACCTTTCTTCTTACCACCATTTTTAGGTTTGGTTGTAGATGATTCTACAACATGAATATTGGCAGAAGCTTCAATAGAAGAATCTCCTTTCGGTGAATTGGGTAAAGTGATAATAGGAGAAGTTGTCTTGGAAGATTTATTCTTACTTTTACCAGTGCTAACAGAACCAATTACACCATCAACGGCATGAGAGCCAGAAGGAGTTGTAGTTAATTGACCAAGTCTTGGTAAATCAGGGATTTTATCATACAGAGTACCTGAATGAGTATATACAAGGTCAAGGTACTGAGCCTGAGCAATGACTTGCTCTTCTGTAAAAACGCCTCCTTTGGCCACATCCTTAGTAAGTTTGGGCAATAACGATTTAATAAACCATTCAGCCAAAATTTGATCCGGAATAAATACCTTCACTAAACGCCTTCTACGTCTTTATTCATGAATGTGATCAGATATGTACGTAGACATAGATTGTTTTAATGAAGTCAGAAATTCCATGCCATTGTCGTATCTGATAGGCAACTGAAAATGGGTTAAGAAAGCAATATCTAGTGCATTAAAATTATTAAAAGAGTCGTGTGGTAACTCAATGTACCATTTGGCAGCTAGACCAATGAGAGTTCTCTTAAAAAGACGCAATCGAATCGAATCATCGATTAATGAATTGGATGCACACCAGAGGTGATAAGTCATAACGTGATTAGATGGGTCCTCTCTTGACTTACCCTCAAACTTTGGAATATCACTGGGCAACTTGTTAGGCATCGACGGCCAATGTGGAAGATAAAAGATAGGATCGTTCGTAAGGTGCAATAGATCCGGTAAATCTAAAGTTGCTATAAATGGTAACCGATGGCTAGGGTCTTGATAACCTTGTGTGATAAAACCAGTGCCAGGAGGAGGATATCCAGGATACCCTGGAATTGGATGCGCATTTGGAATCGTGAAACCTCCTGGGTAACTAGGATTAACCAGACCATACTAGGGATGTTGAGGTATTTGATAATTGTACCCAGGGTACGGCTGATACTGATACACTGGATTTAGTGTAGCCTGTCCAAATTGATACTGTCCCTGGTATGATTGATAAGTAAATTGTGGTTGAATAGCAACAACCGTACTAGTACCAACTTGTCTTGTAGCCATCTGGACCGTAGTCTGAATTGTAGGTCCTGACTGTGGTACAGATACTTCAGGAATTTGCACTGATGCAGGGATAGAAGAAACTGGAGCTGCAGATACTCCAGAAACACGTGTGGTAGGTTGAACAGAAGTTGCAACAGCAGCAGAAGTATGAGGCAGAGTCTGAGGTGTACTAGGCCCAGGCTGCTGAACAGAACCAGGTGTAGGAACTTGAACGGTAGGCTAAACAGGTTTTTGGGTTTGACTAGAAATTATAGGCTGTCCAGGTTGAGTAGGTAACTGCACATTGGGTTGCAAAGTCTTTTGAAGTTGAGATGGATCCCACACCATATTCATTCCGAGGTATTGACCCATAGAAGGTTGTGCATATGAAGGACCATAACCAGGTTGAACATAAGTTTGATAATTGACTGGAAAAGTTCTGGTTCCTTGTAACAATGGTTGACCTGAAGTAGGTTGAAATCCTTGAGTTGGGTACTGACCTTGAGGTTGATAACCTTGAGGCGTGTACTGAATCTGGGGTTGGTATTGACCCTGAGGAATAAACTGACCCTGGGGTTGACCCTGAAGAATAAACTGACCCTGGGGTTGACCCTGAGGAATAAACTGACTCTTGGGTTGACCCTGAGGAATGTATTGTCCTTGAGGTTCATAAATTTGAGGTATGTACTATCCTTGAGGTTGTTCTCCAGGCAGATAATATTGTCCTACAGTTTGTCCTGGTAAAAAATTACGTTGAGGTTGCCCCCCAGGCTGTAACTGACTACCTTGAGGTTGCCCCCTAGGCGGTAACTGACTTCCTTGAGGTCAAGGATTTGGAATATTGCCAGACATCATAAAAATTTGCTCTGTGTTCAACGTTTCAGTTTTAGTTCCATTTGTACGAGATGATAACACTTGTTCAATTAGTTGAGGAGTTGCTCTCGAGAAGGTACCAGAGAGTGACTGGTATCTCGAAGGAAAAGATGGAACACTGTATAAATTTTTTTTTGGAGATTGGGAAAACATAGATGACTCACTCGACATAGCTGATGAAGGATGATAACCTCTCGGTGTAGGATGAAAAGGAATTCGGAGTGGTGAATAAGTAAGACCCACGTTTTGTGAAAAATCTGTCAATGATAAATACCAAGCGTCAGTTCTAAAAGGACTGTAGAATATTGATTCATGCTCCCTGATATTCAAATTTTCTTGAGTTTAGGGAAGAGTTACGTCTTCGTCTGGACCAACAAGTTCTTCAATACATATGAGGTTAGAAGGAAGATTTTCAGTAATGCGATGTCTTACCCTAGGTGAATCGGGATCACTAGAAGTTGGAGTAACAAATCCTGAAGATGGTTCCAATATAGCAGGTTCAATGTCAGGGTCAGAATTTTCAGCCTCTTCAGCTAATTCACTGGAAGGAGAAATACTACCAGTAACTTCGGAAATTGAAATTGGCTCTTGGATATATTCTGTTGTTTGTGATTGATGATCAGGATGCATAACTATGGATGATTCTCCTGGTTCTGTTGATCTAATTCTACTGACACTATGTGGTACTAGAGCTCGCAACCCTTCAAGTTGGTTGGTGTATACTCAGGGGGTTTCCCCTGGAGTCTACGGGATTGTCTTGGTATTTCAGCCACGATTAAAAATTATTAATCACACGCAATCAAAGAAAATTTCAATGAAAATTCCTAAATTTGTTAAGGAAACAAACAAATGAATCACACGCCTAAAAATCTAGGAGATCAAACCACACACAAACAGTAACTTCCCACACTAAAAACACTAGTTGGTGATGAAATCCAACATCGTAGTATTTTAATGTAGAAAGGGAAGTTGGAACAATTACCCCGACAACCTTCTTAATGAAACAGACTGGTGCAAGTTTCTCCACTTAAACCATCTCGAGTGAAGATAACCCTCCGGAGAGCCCAAGTGAGTCTAGTCGACGTCTGCTCCTGGTACAATGGGATATTTCCTCCACCGTCACCTTAGGAAAAAACCGTAAAGATTATGGCCACTATGGTTACCAACAGGAACTAATATACCTGGGGGAACAGTTTACGATCCGACATACGCGCAAGGGCAGAGTAACAAAGCTCAATCCCCTTGAAGGCTCCTTGACATAATTCAAGGTATACCGACAAGTGACCCCAGGCTCCTCGATAATGGTCTATCCGAGGTTTACCGTTGTTAATACGCGCACATCTTCTATCGTTCCCAATGAGACATAATTGATTATCCCACTGGTTCAGATATGACCTCGTGCTTGACTCCTTTAAGAGTGTTGAAGATGGCAACAAGAAATAGTGAAGGAGGCATCCTGAAACATCTTTCCTGGTCCTAGTTGGAAAGTGATCACCTAAACTAGGTGGGGGGGCCACACAGGCGATTTTTGTCGCAAAGTCTATTTTTAGACTATGTCTATTTTTAGACATATGGATCATGGTCTATGAGTTGAAGGATGCTATTTGTGGATGGTTGGTCAAGTCAGAGAAAATAGATGGACCTCTATTTTTAGACATACTGGGCGGAGTCTATTTTTAGACTGCCAGTCTAAAAATAGATTAGTCGAATATTATTAGCTCTTAATAATATTTGGACTATAAACATTATCTTATCCTCTTGCAGCACTTCAGTTCGAGCTAAGTTCTTGGCACATCGGTATGAGAAGGAATTATTTCCTTCTAGAATTTAGTTAGTGTGCATGGTTGACTTCAGTTAGAACTCATGTGGAAGAGTTTGGTGGAGTTGATGAGACAGTTGGTGGAGTTGTGTTCGGTTCAACTTAGTTGAACTAGTTGTATTTAGTCTAACTGAAAAATACACTAGTGATGAGTGGTGTGAATTAATTATTAATTAATTCACTAATTATTAACTCATAAATCAACTAAAGAACACATCAGTTAACTGCAATGCATGGACAGTTCAGTGGAGACGAGTGTTAGAGGTGGGTGAAAGGGTGAGTCTACTATCAGTTGTGACTATAGATGTGCATGAGATTTGCACACACATTGATTGAGATTGCCAATGAGAATTGCGCAGTACAAGCCAGTGGGATTCGAACTTGGATCTCATCATTCTTCATCTTGGATTGCGCAGTAGAGGCAGGCAGACAGGTGGAGCAGATTGGAGCATGGGATGTGCATGATCTGAGCTTGTTTTGTGTGTAACAATTGGAGATAGTGCTGAGATCTTGTGAGGAGTTTGTGCTATGTATTGTTACATGTTCTCTATCATTATAATATATAGATAGTTGGGGGTTTTCAGCTGTAAGCTTTCCCCATTACATATTGTGTTGATATGTGTGATTGATTAATGTTTCAATGTGCACATGCGATTGTTTTTAATTCTGCAAATTGATGATCAATGGTAGAAGAGGTTATGTATTATGCATGAAGCTCAAATAGTGTGTAATCAGGATAATCTCGGTGAATAACTCATCTATTATTCAAATTTCTACATGGTATCGCAGCAAAGTTGATCATCGGATCTATTACAGTGATTACATTTTATTTCTTTAGGCAGAGTCTGTAAGAGGGCCAGGTAGCCTCTGGATTCATCCTTTCTTTGAAAGGTGAAAAATCCAGTAAATTCCCCTACAGTCTATCTCTGTACTAGAAATACTTTGTTCTCACAAATTCAGATCATAAGCGGTTGAGTTTTGAGCTGGTGGAATTCGAATTTGCAGCAGTGTTTTCTTGGTGTCGAAGTCAAAATGTCTTATCAAGGATTGCGATTGGAGTATGCTCTTGAAGGCAGGTCGAATTATATTGCACGGCGAGATAGGATGGAGGTGGTGCTCGATGACAATGGGCTGAAGGAGTTCATAGATGCTGAAGTTCCGATGCAGCCTTGGTTGAGGCTTGGCAAAAGAAGACAACAAAGTGTCGAAGGATTCTGTTGGAGGGCATGAAGGATCACATAGTGTCCAGCCTGCATGGAAAAGCTTCCCCATACTTGATGTGGAAAGCGTTGACAGATTTATTCCAAAGCAAGAGCGATCAGAGGAAGTTGGCGCTCAAGGATAAACTCATAAACATAAAGATGGAGAAAGGCGACAGTATGCCCAAGTACCGCACGAAGTTCATCCAATGTAGGGATGAGCTGGGAAGTGTGAGGGTGACTGTTGATGATGAGGACTTGGTGAGCTTGGCTCTCCTTGGGCTTTCGAAGAGTGGGAATTCCTATCAGGAATCTGTCAATGGTCGGGAAAAATTGCCAGGATGGGAGCGACTTTGGTCGGATCTTGTGCGAGAGGAGATAAGGCGGAGTACCAGGGATGGATCTTCATCAAAGGCATATGATGAAGAGGATTGCGCTTTGGCTGCCAAAGCAAGGAAATTGAAGGGCAAGAAGAATGCTTCTCAATCCGGTGCGGATGGTAAAGAGTGTGACATGTCCAAAGTGAAGTGTTTTCACTGTCACGAGCATGGGCATTACGCCACGAATTGTCCACAGAAGAAGAAGAACAAGCAGGCTGCTGGAGCTGCAGCTGGTGAGGCTCTTGCCTTGCAATTTGAGTAGGACTTCTCATTGTTCGCATGCATGGTGTCTAGTGCATCGGGATCGGGGTGGTATTTTGATAGTGGCGCTTCCTTTCACATGACGGGAGATGTGAATCTTTTCAGTGACTTGGTGGAGAAAGATCTCCAGTTGCATGTTGAGTTGGGTGACAATGGATGATACAATGCGACCGGCATTGGTACCATAACCTTTCAGAGGGAGTCAGGTAAACTCATTCTTTTACAAGATGTAGTGCATGTTCCGGGTTTAAAGAAGAATTTGATCTCAGTCGCAATGTTAGAGGATAAAGGGTATGAAGTTGTCTTCAGTGAAGGAAAATTTTTCCTTCGGCACAAGGCAACAGGACAAGTCAAGAAGGTTTGGATTCGAGCAAAGAATCTCTACAGACTTGAAGTAGATGGGATGTCTACGGAGATTCCTACTGTTGGGAAGTGCAAGAAAGACATGCAATTGATGCTTGAGAGGGAGAAAGTTTTGCATGCAGGTAATAGTGAACCTCGGGATGTGGAGCAGCCATAAGATGGTCAACAGGTGGAAAGCCACTGTGCGGAAATTTCGTGCCAGATGGGCAGAGGGAGTGCATGCAGCTATACCACCAGGTGAGAGGTGGGGCGACATGCATGAATAATACCAAGAGGATATTTCTGGGCAGGATTCATGAGATGGTGTGGATCTCATGAATTGAACCTGGCTACGAGGTGCCCACAGCGCAGCAGTAGCATGATCAGTTGGATTGATGTAGGCAAATCAAAGTGACAGTGTCGGATACTGGAGCGCAAATCAGAGTTCAACAGCGCAGTGGTTCCTGATGACATGTGCAGTTGGTACCAGCAGAAGTCAAAGACTTTGATGATAGATGCATCAGACTGATTGAGTTGTTTGTAGCCTATTCAGTTTCAGAGGAGTTGCAGAGCAGATGCATGGAGTTGCATGGCGCTTGTGAAGGTTGTAGGGCGAATGCATGGAGTTGCATGTCGCATGCAAAGACAGTCCTTTCTTGTTGAGAGGGAGTGTTGAAGATGGCAACAAGAAACAGTGAAGGAGGCATCCTGAAACATCTTTCCTGATCCTAGTTGGAAAGTGATCACCTAAACTAGGTGGGGGGGCCACACAGGTGATTTTTGTCGCAAAGTCTATTTTTAGACTATGTCTATTTTTAGACATATGGATCATGGTTTATGAGTTGCAGGATGCTATTTGTGGATGGTTGGTCAAGTCGGAGAAAACAGATGGACCTCTATTTTTAGACATACTGGGCAAAGTCTATTTTTAGACTGCCAGTCTAAAAATAGATCAGTCGAATATTATTAGCTCTTAATAATATTTGGACTATAAACATTATCTTATCCTCTTGCAGCACTTCAGTTCGAGCTACAGATGTGGCACATGCAGCTGACAGAAGGAGTTACGCTATTCCTAGGGTTTAGTTGAGCTATTGCATGGTTGACTTCAGTTAGAACTCATGTGGCAGAGTTTGATGGAGTTGATGAGATATTTGATGGAGTTGTGTTCGGTTTAACTTAGTTGAACTAGTTGTATTTAGTCTAACTGATAAATACACTAGTGATGAGTGGTGTGAATTAATTATTAATTAATTCACTAATTATTAACTCATAAATCAACTAAAGAACACATCAGTTAACTGCAATGCATGGACAGTTCAGTGGAGACCAGTGTTAGAGGTGGGTGAAAGGTGAGTCTACTATCAGTTAGCTATGTTGTGCATGAGATTTGCACACACATTGATTGAGATTTCCAATGAGGATTGCGTAATACAAGCCAGTGGGATTGGAACTTGGATCTCATCACTATTCATCTTGGATTGCGCAGTAGAGGTAGGCTAACAGGTGGAGGAGATTTGAACTTGTGACTTTTTCATATCTGAGCTAGTTAGTGTGTAACAATTGGAGATAGTGCTGAGAGCTTGTGGGGAGTTTGTACTATGATTGTTACATGTTATCTATCATTATAATATATAGATAGTTGGGGGTTTTCAGCTGTAAGCTTTCCCCATTACATACTGTGTTGATATGTGTGATTGATTAATGTTTCAATGTGCGCATGCGATTGTTTTTAATTCCGCAAATTGATGATCAATGGTAGAAGAGGTTATGTATTATGCATGAAGCTCAAATAGTGTGTAATCAGGATAATCTCGATGAATAAACTCATCTATTATTCAAATTTCTACAAAGAGGGGCTTCCCAGAGCATACAAGCGACTATTGGATTTTTCCTACCATGAGATCAACTAATTTTTTGTTTTAATTGTCTTGGAGAGTTAACTACTCCCTACTCCAAGACACTAGCCTAAGCTATATTGGTGAAAAGAGCCCTAGAAATATAAAAAATTACTAGATTGATTTTAATTTAAGCGTTGATTTTAATAGGCTGTTTCCTAGGAAAATAAGTGCGAAAGTGAAACTGATGATATGTAGTGACCTGACTCAAAACACACTAAAAATGCATCTATTATGAGAAACAATTCTTTTCCTTTCAATGAATTCTATCTACAGGAAGAGTTGAGAAATGCAATATTTTAAAGCAATTATTTCCTTCAAACAAGAATAAATGAAAAGAAATCTAATGTCATGAGAACTCAAAATGATCTATTTCTCAATAAGAAATCCCTTTATCATTCAAGATTGAAACTACAAACAAAGTTTTTCTTCAAAAGAACACTATAATTTATAGAAACAACACTCAAAACTAAAAACACTAATTTTAAGATCTAAAAATTCTAAAGACTAAAACTGAATTAAAACTTTAAATATTTAGAGGATGTCTTGCTTAGCTTGTTATCTAACTAAGAAATTCTTTGCTTGGATCAGCAAGAACTCAAAAAACACCCAAATTTGGTTTTTTAAGTGAAATTCCAAACTTATCAACAAAAGTTTATAAAGATTTGCAAATGAGAAAATGGGATCTAAAACTCATAAAACAATTTATGCTATAATGTCAAACTCAACAAGGAAACAAGGAAATATCGATGATCTAGAGGTATACCTAGGCTTCTAATCTTTGAGAGGGATAAAGACAAAGAAAAAATCACTATAACATGCAAATCTTTCAGAAAATCATTCAAAACTTAAAAATGCTGAAGCAAACTCTCAATCAAAGCTTTCTGACAGAAAATAAAAGTCTGGGTATACACTGAGAATCTAACAAATTGATCCAGAAAAGAGAATTTTAAAGTTTTCTAAAAAATTTCACAGGGTCTGCAGTTTCCAGTGTAAACAGGTGTGGTCTGCATGCTTTAGAGCAAAAAGGTGCGGCACCGCAGGCAATGCTAAGAGAAAGTGCGGTACAAGTGTTTTTAAGACTTTTATGAGCTTTTCTCTCAATTTCAAGGCTTGATTTTAGGAAATTTGATGTTGTAGACTTCTAAGGGAGTACTAAAACATCATGGTGACAAATTTCAGTGTAACATTACCCCCACATCATATTCCAAGCATGAATGTGGTATCTCATGGAATAAAAAAGACAAAACCAACCAAGGCTTCGATAACCACCCCTCCCACGTTTACTCAATTTCACTGGCCTGCCAGGGTAAACATGAGACAAAGAGTTACTATGACATGATGTTGGTGAGGTAAATCCCCTTTGCGGATAGAGGCGATCTCACTAGCCCTATAGTGGATCTAGCCATAAACAAGACACGCTATGACATCAATTCCTAGTTAAGAATGGACAAAGACTTGGTAGACCACCTACCATAGGTCCCGCGCTGTTGTGTCGTCCGGAAGAATGGCTGCCTCCCGCTCCTGATTCGACAGACGACGATCCGCTCGTTCTCACACCTGGATACCTGCACATACACAAGAAACGAAGTCAATACACAACATACTATTTCGCATTCCTAACTATCAGTCAGTTGAAGAAGACTAAATCAAATGCGTTAAATAAACATAACACAAAGATGGAAACAATATCATAGTCGAGTATATTAATTTAAAGAAGGAAGAGTACAACCAGGCTTCGACATTGCAATCTCCTCCAACGGGGTTCCAGCGGAGCATGTCTCACAAAGCTCGTTGGGAATTCAGGCGAGGCTCTCTCTATGGGATCCTCCTTGGTTCGACCTTCTCTATAACGATTACTCAGCTATAATGTCTCTTCTCCAAGTTCAGCTTCTTGGTTATATGTTCAGATCTAACTTTTGTAAAGGGAGAAGGCCAGTTTATATAGAGGGAGAAGGAGAGGTTAGGATCCCTATAGTCATGGGGGGAGTCCTATCCTCTAAGAATGTTCCATCAACCATTTCCTAAAGGAAGACATATGTGGCTTATCGAGTTTAACCAATTGCAATGAGTCATTCTTGAGGTGGTTAAAGGAAACTTATGCCTCCAATTTGTTAAAAAACATTCCAAAAAAGGTTGGCGCGGGCTCAACACAGGGACAGAGCGCCAACTGGCGCGACCTCTAGTGCAATTCTTCCCCATTGGCGCGAGGGGTGAACTGGGTACCTGCACCAATGCCAAAACATAGGTTTTTGGGTGCTTTCTGAGGAAATGTTCAACGGGAAGAATCATGTCCTTATGCAGAAGGATGCAAAGAAGGTATTGCAGAGTTTAACATTGCTCACAGGTCACGGGAAAGACCCTCCAATATGCGGGGCGAGGGATTGTAGGGACGGTGACAAAATGTTATATAACAGATGTCCCCTAAAGCATGAGGTCCAAGAGAGAGGGAGGGGTGAAATGCTTTATGAGAATGCGTTCGACAAAAACACTGCTGTCGGAAAACCTGCAAGTACGAATACAACTGATACATCTGATATATGACATGTGGCATGGGCGCAGCCATCCATAAGAGAGTATATAAACAATGAGATCCGAGGTATGGACACAACCATCCAGCAGTAGGGATCAATAAATAGACTCAAGTATAGTCGCAACCATCCAATCAAAGGAGTCATACAATAAGTCATAATAATCCACAAAGAACCCGCAGCTTGGATTTCATCAGACAAAACCCAGGGTCTTGCGCTCCATCTCGACCCGAACATAGTACAAATTTGAGCATGCGAATATGTGAGTTGAAGTCGAACATGCAAGAACATCGTCTGATTACTAACCAATGATGAAAGTGGTTAACAGACGTGAGAGAAACCACCAATAATGACAATGGCTCTCAAGGTACAAAAGGTACAATCCACGGCATGTGACAGTGATCTGACATCGAACACCCACAGAGTCAATCAATCGAAGGCTAATGATGTGGACCTTACGTCGAGTGCGAAGAACCTGCCATTGAGGCATGCAGGCTCCAAGGTACCTGAAGGGAGTCTCTAGATCAACTTCTTGGATAATGAGCTGGAGTCGACAGGAAGGGACCTTGATTGAAGGTGGGCCATAATGTTTCCCACATCATCGACACGAGACAGAGGAATATGATGTTTTTGAATCAAGACCAACAGAGAATCAGAGGGAGGTTGAAAACTGCAGAGGAAAAATTCTCTTGAACATATCAACGGCATGACACTGGATTTGGCAGTATTTGACATCAAGGGATATGAGGTCATGGTGACGTGACAAAGAGCAGATGAGCGGTCAAAATAGATTACCCAAACCCATGGAGGCAAGCAAATAACGAGATGAGATATCCCCAACCCAACACGAATGCAGACAAGTGCCATGTTCAAGAGCGTCATATTGCCAACACGACTACAATCCTGGTTCCATTTTCCCCCACCATTTCCGGCGAGTACCCCAATTATTTTTGCAAACAAGCTTGAAGGGAATAGCATGTGCTTGCGATGTAAGTTTGTCCTTGAGACAAATCCAACCTAGTACATTTTACGAGCCCTAGGAAGGAGGAACTCGAGTAACGTCATGACAACGGAGTCCAATGTCATCAATTTTTAATGAGTCTAACAAAGGAAGAACTCGACATCTTTTCATATTTAGAGAGTTTGAAAAGAAGGTGCAAAATAAAACTCCAACAAGGTCCTTTTCGTAAATAGTCCCTCAAATCCGAAAAGGTAGAAAACCGTGTCTAAGAGAACCTCTTAGCCGCGATCGGCTAAGGTATTCCTTTTTTGTAAATAATCTATCCCAGCCCGAAAAAGGGGTAAACATATACTGGGTAGATATCATTTCGCAGCCAAATTAACGAGTTAAAAATGACAAGCAACTCATCAATCTTTTCAGTTTTAGAGAGTCAAAAAAGAGCTGAAAGGTGACTCCAGTAGTGAATTTTGCGTGTTTTTACGGAGTCCAAAAAAGTATAAAATACAACTCGTTTCTTCGCCATATCCATGTGAAAAACCTGTCGCTGCACAAAAAGATGCGTGTAAAACGTATTCCTCGAAAATAATATGAAAATATATCGACAAATATGTTTTAAAATCTATTTTAGAACTTTGAAAAGTTATAAAAGACCATAAATGGTAAAAAATATTTACTTTCCACTTTTACCTCTTTGTAGAGCAACAGTGACCCATTTCTCTTGCGATCTTCAGGCGACGATTGTCAACAATCCAGGGGACCAATTCGGATTCCGTCTATTTCAGGTAAGAGCCAACTCCATTGGCCATCTTTTAAGCTATATTTTACTGCATTTAGCTGTCATTTAGGATCCCTTAGGGGAGGATTGAAAATTTTAGGGCATCGCGGTTGGCGCGGATTCCAGGCAGGGACCCGCGCCAACTGACCCATTTTTACACAGGGGTCGCGCCAATTAGCGTGACTGTTAGCCAAACTGTCGCGCCAACTGTGCAACCAAAAATCCGCTTTATATTTAAGAAAAAGCAACCAATAGATTGCAATTTTAACCACCCAAGGAGGTTTCTAATGTTCCTATGATAATTTCATGTAGGTACAAAGCATAAAAATATGGTGAGCAAGTGGAAGGAGAGAGAGCATAGTGTAGAGGATGAACATGCAATGGAAAATGAAAATTGCATGAATGCCCTCAAGAATTATGGGCTCAAGAAGTTCTTTATGACACCATGTCTCTAGGCTCAGCCTGAATTACTTCAGTATCTAATCAACATTTGGGACAAAGATCAGGAAAAGTTCACACTTCAGGATCATGAGCTCGAACTCGAATTTTCTGATGTGTATTTCATCACTAGGTTGTCACGCAGGGGTGCAATCCCTATCTTAACCGGTACTCGGCATTCTGGAGAAATCATGGGAATGGTCATTGACAGGGTGTGCCATGGGGCACGAAAAGGATCAGGGAGTGGCAAAGTGGATATCCAGACCGTTCCTGATTTGGCACTGAGGGTAGTGCTGCACACCGTCACACGGGCTGCAGGATCGCAGACACTGCACGAGGCCATGAAGTCACAAATTCTTCTTGCTTCAGAGTGTATGAACACGACCATCTTCAACTGAGCCGAGGCCGTGACCATCAACATCAAACGGCAGCTCACGAAGTGCAAGAAGACCAAACTCAAGTAGTTTGGGTATGGGTCGATCCTAGTATCGTTCTTCTTGGAACGATTTCCCATATTTCAACGTCAGGAGGTTATAGTCTCGGAGCCACCACCTATCGAGCCACGGATGGCCCGATGGGAAGAACTGATGCCCGGAGTAGGGGGTGGCCAGCAGATGTCCTAGAGGCCAGAATTTTTTGATTGGCTTTGACGACAACTGATTATCGTGGAGGATTGGCCCTAAGCCAGCATAGACTTCACCAGAGACCCAGACCTCCCACTCCCGGAGGGAGAGGATTGGGACGAGGAACTTGGTAAGACTCATTTTTTATTTTCATGAGTTTATAATTTTTTTTGATATATATGTATGTTCTGACAGTTATCCTTATATGTATGCAGATGTTGGCCCAGAGTGTCTTGCAGGCATGTCGCCAGTAGCAAGGCGGGTCCCTCGCGACTTCGATCCTCGTGGTGAGGGTGGCGAGGAGGAGATAGTGCAGAATCTGGAGCGGATCGCCCGTGGGATCCCCAACTATTCTCACTTGGATGATCTGCCTCGGGCCTATCAAAGGCATACTGTAGGGGTGCCAAGTCGTATCCACTGCTTGTTGAGGTGGTTGGTACGGGCTATGACGTGCTATCACGAGCACCACGCCCATTAGGCACCTAGGCTTTATTTCCGCACATTTTTGAGAGACATGTTGTCTCACGATGTAACTGAAACAAACATATATTATTTTTTGTGGGTTTTATGATGCACACGTTGCAAACAAATGATATATACATATACATCTATTTTATACATGGGTCTATGTATATATGATGATGTTTTTATAAATTGCGCAAATGTATGTCTAGCACAATGTTAGCTATTGCATCTGCTAATGTATTCACTTGTCTTGGTATATGTTGATATGTAATGAAATCAAAATGTCTTTCAAGTAAACGAATACACAAATAAAATCTCAAAATGCATGGGTTCCGAACCTAATAATGACCATTTAGTTGAAGAACAACAAGTTGTGAATCCAACTTCACAAGCAATGCGAGTATGCCAAGGTTGACTGCCTTGGTTAATAGTTCCAAAACTGCACTATATTCAACGACATTATTTGTAGCTGGCCCTAGACAAATACCTTGTAAGTTAATTAATTCACCAACAGGATCATAGATTACCCAGGCTGCCGAAGACAAGTTCCTGGTACTGCGGGAAGCACCATCCGCGAAACCAACATAAGGGTAAATAGACATCTGCATAGCAAACAAGACCCAATAAGCAGAAAAAATCTCACAAAGCACATCAAACCAAAGCATGCACACAAAATGAAAACAATCACCTATGTACACATATCACACGTGAATGATTCAAGCATAATATTTTTTCAGATACAACCCATTTCTGGGTTGCGATAAAGGACAAAATTCATAGTCAATAAGTTCATAAGCCCCATTCTGTAACACATGTTTGATAACGTAGGGTCCATGCCACATGGGTTGGAATTTGCCTGCCCCCAGCTTGTCGTGAGCTTGGTCGTATAGAAGAACAAGATCGCCTTCGATGAAAGAACGAGGAGAAACCGATTGGTCAAAATGGGCTTTGACTCGCTTCTTCTATGCTCTGATGACCAAGGTAGCTAAGCGACGAGTTTCGTACAATCTCTCTAAATAGAGGAGACGTTATTCTTCAGGTGAAGTATCAGGCAGTAATTCCATAGCTAATTTTAGTGAAGGGATTTCAAATTCAATCTGAAGCGTGGCTTCCAGACCGTATACCAATTGAAATGGGGTAAACCTGGTTGCGTTCTTGATCGAAATTCGATAAGACCATAGAGCTGAGAACAACATGAGATGCCAGTTTGATTCGTGGATCCTGATTGTTCGTTGAAGTATTGTAATAAGGACCTTGTTTATAGCTTCAACTTGGCCATTAGCTTGAGAATAGTAAGGCGTTGAGCTGTTGTGACGCAGACCCAACTTAGACGTCAGCTCTGCCATCATGTAATCCCGAAAATGAGAGCCATGATCGGTGATGATGGCTTGAGGGACACCAAACTGAGAAATAACATGATTGAATATGAATTGTGCTGTTGTCTTACCGTCCGCAGTTAGTGTAGGTATTTCTTTGGCCCATTTCATAAAATAATTGACGGCAACGATAATATAGGCATGCCCCCTCGGCCGAACGAGGGTTACACGTCATAAAATATATGCCCCATTTGGAAAAAGGGCCAATGATAATGACGGGGTGTAATGGAATAGGCGGCGCATGCATCTTGCGTTGATAAATTTGGCACGCATGGCATTTACGTACTGCAACAATGCAATCTTTGAAAATAGACGGCCAGAAGTAGCTAGCACGAAGGATCTTATGTGTAGTGGCATAACCAGACATGTGACCACCACAGGCGCCACTGTGGTAGTCATTTAAAACCTTCTCCGCTTCCTCAAGGGTCAGACATCGGCGGAGTACAGAATCGACTTCGACACGATAAAGGGTATCTCCAACAATACGATAAGGTTTCGATTGATGCCGAAGGCGGCGTCGGGCATCTTTCGTTAATTCAGACCTGAAATTAGACGTTTGGAGGTACACGATGATATTATCGTACCATGGATCGAGGGTGCTGATCAGGAAGATAGTTTCATCCGGAATATGATCTTCAGAGGAAGAAGGAGCAGAGTCGACGGGGAGAGAACAAATCAAATCAGCGAAAACAAGTGATTTCTTAGATTTGGCGGTAGTGAACTCCAAATCAAACTCTTGGAGGATGACAATCCACTTTGAGTATTTTCCCCCCAGCAACTCCCGTGACAGAATATAAGTCATGGGGTTACAATCAGAAATCACGATCATCGTGCGTAAAAGAATGTAATGACAAAAACGTTGGATGCCCTGGACCGTAGCCAATGCTAACTTCTCGACATGTGCGTAACGTGTTTCAGGGTCGAGAAGGTTCCGAGACAGGTAGTAAATGACATGTTCGTTACCGTCAATGGTTGGAAATACTGAGAGGGGGGTGAATCAGTATTTGTTTTCAATTGTTAATTTTACTAGTTAGATCACCTATATTTAGAACACAAAATGAACAATAAGAATAAAATCTTTTATTAATTTCTTCTTTACAATAAATCAAGTACAATATATGTAGGGATCCAACCCTAGATGAAGACACCAATATTCAATCTCCCAGGCTCCAACCTATATTTGCCAAGCACCAACTTAGACTTCCAAGGCTCCAACCTTGTCAATTCTGAGGCACCAACCTCAAGGGCTCCAACTCTATATCTGGTACAGGCTCCAACCTGGTCTCTTGAGGATTCCTATCCTCTAGGGCTCCAACCCTATCTTCCAAGGCACCAACCTTGTCAATTCTGAGGCACCAACCTCAAGGGCTCCAACCCTATCTTCCAAGGCACCAACCTTGTCTCTATGAGGCTCCAACCTCCTGCTTCATTTTGTCAAGATATATTTGGTTATACTTACGGCTCCCAATGTATTCTTCAACGAGCCTTGACAATCTTCAGCTTACTCTTCACTGTAATCTACACATCACGTCATCAATGACAACCTTTTCTTCATAGAAGGTGTCACTGTTGCTCTTCATCGTACCCAAACAATTTCTCCAAGTTACCTCACGATGACATCACCAATGCATCATGATCTCCAATAGGCTTCTAGATGACACTCCAAGGTATCCTCAAGATCAGCTTCAACTGCTCTTCAAGATCTACAAGATAACTCCATGAGGGCTTCAACAAGTCTTCAAGATGTTTTCTAGGGTTCTTAAGGATCAGCTTCAACAAGCCTGTTCCAAGATTTATTCAAGTCAACTCAAATCTTCTCCTTCACAACTTGCTTCAAGACTACTTTTAAAGTGCTGATCAAGACTGCCCAAGATTTCTGATAAAAGGCTGATCCAAAAATGTTGATCCCTGCTTCAAGATTGCTCCAAGAATTTCTTCAACAATGCTTCAATGATGTTCCATGTATTTCTTTAAGACTACCCATGAAAGGCTACTCCAAAAGTGCTTCAAGAGTGAACAAGTGCACTTCAACATGCAGCTCCACAATGTTTTCAAAATCTGCCCTCCAAATCTGCTTCAACTATAGTCTTCAAGCTTGCTCTAAATTGTCTTCACAATTCCTTCAACTGCTTACTTTACAGTAGTTCTAGGAATTTTCAATGGTGTGACAATTTTGACTTGAAAGGAGACTTCAAGATTATCCTAGCACAATTTAAGACTGTCTAATAAGTCTCCACCACTGGTATTGACATTGCCACCACAGTTGCTTCACACAATGAAATACTGCACCATCAGAATACTGGTCTATTCTTAGTTCTGTGACTTACCTCTATACTGAATATCTAAAGATATCAATGCTGCAATCACGAACTAGTTCTCCACTTAACCCAAGCTTATGATTGTCCCTTTATACCTAGTAGGTCTGAAACACAGATCTAAGGATGCTGCAATGTTATTTTGGTTAAGAGGTCCGAACCACTATATGACAGATCACTGCACTACAATGGGAAGACCGAGCCACTACCAAACACATTTTCTGTAGGAAGTCTGAGCCACACCAAAAAGAGAGCCACTGTGAGCTACTACAGAATCACTGTAGGTAGTCTGAGCCACTCCAGAATCACTGTAGGAGGTCTGAGTCACTAAAGATGACCCACCAACAAAGAATAATCCACCATTTATATGCTTCTTTTCCTTTGTGCTTATAAATTCACGAGATGTGAACTAAATGTCATCTGCTGTGTGCTTGATGAGAAAATAATGATTGAAAAATGAGGAACTGAAATGTATATATATAGGAATTCTATGCTAGAAAGATGAAGAGACATGTCTTAAGGATTAGGCCGACATGAATGTGAAGTGTAGGTTAGCTAGATAAAAAATAGGGATATATAATATAAAAAAATCGATATCTCTTCAACCACTAGGAGTTTTAGGGAAAGTAAGGGCTCGTTGGAAAGAGGGAAAAATCCTCTTTAATATGTTCTAGGATTCATTGTGAAAGGATGCCTCCAAGGTGTCTAAATTTATTTTTCTTTGTGATTGTTCATGAAATTTTAGTGCAGAAGGTGATTAGGACAGTAAGAGATCATTAGAGCTTCTTCATCATGGTGTGTCTTCCATGTCATCATGATAGTATAGCATCATGCCATGATATGATAGTGCACATGTATGTCATCATATGTCATAGTGCAACATCTATCATATTTCCATTAAGAGAGCTCATCAAGAGAGTGTAGCGATATTTCATTAACCATATGAGCATGCATCAATTTGTTAGAGTACGTGCTAGGTCATCACAAGGTGAGCTTCTTCATCAAGAGTCACTACGAGCATAATTAATAGCTTGATATATTCATAAGGTTAGAGAAACCTTAGCATCTTTATAATGGCATCCTTAGCACCTAGGGATTGCATGAGGCTCATTGACATCACAAGAATATTTTCTATAAAAAACAATGCCATATTGACATCAATGACAACCTTGACCAACATCATCATCATCTTGGACTAATACCATGGCGATCGTACTGAAGGCAGAAACTAGGTAGAGGGTGAAATCACGATGGTAATTTAGAGGATTCAATAGAGGAGCATTGACAAGCAACGTCTTAGGTCTATCAAAAGACTGCTGGGCAATCTCATCCCAACAGAAAGGGACGTCCTGCTTTAAAAGTCGTGTAAATCCTTTGGGTACTTTGACGTAGTTTGGGATGAAACGACGTAGGAAATTGGCTTTCCCTTGGAGACTCTGGAGCTTGTGTAACAAGGATGGGAAGGGGAGATTGACAATAACCTCAACCTTAAGAGGGTCAAGGCAAATTTCATCTTTAGATACGATAAACCCCAAGAGTCTACCGGAGTCAACGTAGAAGATGCATTTATGCGGATTGAGCCTAATATTGTAGCATCTAAAACGAAGAAGGATTTGACGAAGATGTTCCGGGTGGTCTTTTCGCGCAGCTGAATGAGTCGGAAGGTCATCCAGGTATGGTTGGACAATATGCTGAATATCATGAAAAGCATAGGACATCGCGTGCTGGAATGTGGCCCCAACATTCTTCAAGCCGAAGGGGAGTTTCTTATAAGCGAACGTTCCCCATGGACAAATAAAAGAGGTCTTGTGTTGATTTGACGGGAGAATGTTAATTTGGTTATAGCCAGAAAAACCATCCATAAGGGAGAAAATTTCACTCCCCACGCAATCGTCAATGATCTAATCGGTAAACGGGGTGGGATAGTTATCCTTAGGACAAGCCCGATTGATATCACGATAATCAACACAAACACGAATGGTGCCCTATTTTTTATCCACAGGAACTATATTAGAAACCCATTTAGTCAGGGGAATCGGATAAATGAAACCCGCTTTAAGAAGTTTCTCAACTTCAGCTTTGATATCAGTGGCTTTTCGAGGATGCACGGGACGAAGATGCTAGCGAACAAGCTTCGCACCTGGGTAGGTGGGAATCTCGTGCACCACAATACTGGGGTCGATTCCAGGCATTTCTTCGTAATACCAGGTGAAAACATCGCGAAATTCACGAAAGAGACTAGTGTACACTTGGACTTCCTCGAAAGAGTAAGTGAATCCCACATGGATGTTCTCGACGAACCCCGGTTTAACGAAAATGTCGATAGGCATAGTTTGAGTAATGTTCCCCAAGTTACCTTCCGCAAAGACTTCATGAGTCAAAATGGGCGTCTAAAGTGGCGACGAAGGAACTTGGGATGCAAATCGCTCAAGACAGTTAGACATGGCCCCGAGGCAAGGCATGAACGAGGAACGATGGTGCCCATCGCTCCACGGTAGATCCTCGAGAGACATGGTTTCCATGATAGCCTCGTCGAATGGAAACACTTCTTTCAAATGATCGGGCGAATCCACATCGCCAAGCTAGGGGGATTGAGAATACATGTCGAGAGACATGCTCAAAGGAGCAGCTTCAGGAGGGGGAGAATCAGATGCAACTGTCAGCTCACAATAATGGATCTCGATGGGACTAAGCGGCATCAAATTTCCAAACGAATCAACCTGTTCAGGTGAAGGGACGATCCAAGGGTCATCTGACCGAGAGACCATATTGACTTGAACAATATTCAGTGGCAAAAGAGGAAAAATACCCTTGAGAGTGGTATCTTTGAAAAGATCCGGCACTATGCTGTCAGGGGGATTAGGAATTTGATCCACATATGGCACGTTGTTCTCGGAAGACGAGGAAAAGAATGACAATTGATCAACAGTAATAATTATGCCCTCATGTGGAAACTTTAGAAGTCAAAAGAGGGTGGATGAAACGCACAACATAGTGTGAGTCCAACTGCGACCGAGTAGAAGATTGTAGTTGAGTTTGGTATCAACGAATTCTACTTCAGCGTTGACTGTCTTTCCTTGCAATGTAATCGGAAAGCTAGCGAGAACACCTAAGGGTTTTGATTCCCTTCCATCGAATGCCTCAAGGGCATTAGGTGACGAATTCAGGGCTGGAGAGCCAATAGCCTTCCAGCAAGCAGATGACATGACGCAGATAGATGCACCTTCGTCCACTATGGCTCTATGGATGTTGAGACCGTTGATACCGACTTGTATGACAAGCGCAATCTGGTGCGGAAATTGGGGGACGAAATTCTCTAAATCAAAGGAGAGAAGGCTAGAATCAGCAGGGTCAATCCTGCTGATCGCAAATTATAACGCTTTCCGTTGAGATAAACAACTCTGGAGTTCTAATGCAGTCATCACGGAAGGCGCCTGTGCCAAATCCTCAACAATACTGTAATGTTGAGTAGCATGGGCGTTAGGATTATAAAAAGATTTCCGGAGAACACCTTTAGAAGGTGGCCATATAACTGGTTCAGCACTGGGCCTTTCAATTCCAAGAGGACTAGAGGCAGGTTGGGGAGGAGGACCATCAACGACCTCTTTCCCAGCTTCCTGGTGTGATCCGGTATAATCCTTTGATCGAGTAGCGATGGAAAAGAGTGCAAAACTATTCATCATGAAAACTTGAGAGCCAAACGACGCAGATGGCGGAGGTTGCTCGACCATCTGGGTCTGCTAAGATGGGAAAGGTTATTTAAGGACCACTGGAGTTCTTTTAATGCCTTTGAGTAGCTGGCTAACCTCAGATCGTCTAGGACAATCCTTAGTGTAGTGGTCCTCATCACAAATCAGACAGGGATACTTTGGCTTTCGCTGTGAACCATCATCAACACGAGGTTTAGACGATTCCGGTTTTGAGGCATCGGATTTGGCCTTGCCTTTTCCCTTATTTTTCCCCTTGGAAGTCTTGTCCACAGGATTGGCCTTAACGACGTTGACCTCCGCGGTTTTACCAGAATCTGGGGAAACCAGAGGAGCAGAATTATTGGAAGAATTCGATTTCTGCTTCCCATTGGAAGACTTACGTGAAGTCTGAGATACAGAACCAGTAATGCCGTTGACTGAGGGGGTAGCCGGCACTTTAGAGGTCCTAGGACGTGGAACTTCAGTCAAGATGTCGTACAAAATGCCTGATTGAGAGTACACTAAATCAAGGTACTGGGCACAAGCGATGGCTTGTTCGTCGGTTACACATGCCCCCATGGCGATGTATTTCGCAATCTAATTTACGAAATAGGTAGTGAACTAATGAGTAATAAGTTGATCGGGAATCTTGAACTTGATCAGACGACGATACCGTCTCCATTCATGAATGTGGTCCGAGATATGGGTAGCTCGGTCCTATTTCAAGGATGTGAGGAGATGCGTCCCGCCTTCATAATGAACCGGCAACTGGAAATGAGTAAGGAACGCCATAGCAGGAGTATTGAAATCTTGAAAGATGCCATGAGGCAGTTCGATATACCACTTAGCAGCAACACTGGTAAGAGTGCGCTAGAAAATACGAAGCCGAATAGAGTCATCCACCCAAGAATTAGAAGAACACCATAAATGGCATGTCATGACATGTGCTTGGGGGTCTTCTCCAGACTTGCCCTCAAACTTGGGACAATCACCAGGAACCTTCATTGGAACCAGAGGCCAAAAGGGATTATGAAGAATGGGATCGTTTGTCAATTTGGACACGTCCAGTAACTCCAACGTAACAAGAAAAGGTAATTGAGGATTAAACGACATGGTAGGTCCTCAATAAGGACTCGTACCCATACTCCATCCTGGTTGAGTATAACTTTGCCCCCATTGGTTCTGTCTCGAAGGATTATGACCATAAGGGGTATAAGCCGAATAATTCGGTTGATATGGCGGCTAAGAACCAGGATACAGGGGTTGATAACCAGGATATTGATTATGTGTATACAAGGGTCCCGATTGAGCAGCGTAGGGATTCTGCTGCGGAGTATAAGTATAGCCTAGCGGTTGAGGGTAATAAGCAGAACCTTGAGGCGGGTTGTAAACCGGTCAATATTGACCTTGAGGAAAATAACTGCTTGGGGTCGAACGTGTTGTTGATAAGTGGGGCCCTGCTGAGCCGAAAAGGTCGGGCGCACAGGTTGATTCGGCTATGGCATAGAATAGAGTGGTTGCTGAGCAGGGTGAACCTGACTGAGGAGGGCCACCAGGTTGCCCCCATTGAGTGGGTTGGCTTGATGGCTGAGGGCCACCAGGTTGTCCCGATTGAGCGGGTTGGCCTTATGGCGGTAGTGGGCCAGGTTGTGCCTGGTAAACAAGTTGACCTGGAGCAGGACCATAAGATGGCCCTGGCTGTGCAACATTTGGACCAATCAGAAGATATGGCTGTTTAGGTTGCATCAAAGGTTGAGATGGATGAATCTGCCCCCCAGGACCATATGAAGGTCCAGGTTGATATACGAGCTGCCCAACTGGTCCTTGAGGTTGCCCTGGTTGGACCAAAGGCTAAGCTGGCAACGGTTGACCTTAAGGATTGTAAGGCTGCCCTTGCGGGCTGTAAAACAATCCCTGCTGGATTGAAGGTTGTCCCTGTAATGGTTTCCCTTGTGGGTCGTACGCATACCCTTGTTGGGCCGAAGGTTGTCCCTGGAAGGGTTTTCCTTGCGGGCCGAAAGCATATCCTGGTTGAATCGAAGGTTGTCCCTGTAAGGGTTGTCCTTATTGGTTAGAAGGTTGAATAAGAAATTTAGGTGTAAAAATGGGAAGGAACTGATAAGCCTCAGGAGCAGGCAAGTAGATAGGGTTTCCCTACTCGTCATGCTGAAACAGAAGTGAATAAATTGGGGTACCTCCGCTCCATAATGAGAAAAATAAGACTGATAAGGATCCTAAGGGGACTGATAAGTTTGGGAGTTCTGCTGCTGAACAACCAGTCGATACTCCTCAAACGAAAGGCTGTCAGGGATTGCCATGGCAATCGAGGTTTCTACCGTAGTTGAAACTCCTGACGACTGTGCAGTGACAACCGGTGCCGAAGAAGCCACACAGACAGTGGGCCTAGTGGGAACATACGTGACAAAAGGTGTCGATGACGAGATAGGTGTCGTTGGAAACATACCTAAGGATGGAAGGACCAGACCCCTTGACAGAGTTGATGTTGCCATGGAGGCAATACCAGGCATAATCTGACCTAAAGACCTATACCCGGCTGGAAGCAACACCGATGGTGAAGATTGAGTAGGTTCTGTTTGGATGTCTTCTGGGAAGAGTTGGTATTGTTCATCAGAAACTGGAATACCCTTACTATCGTTAGGACCAAACGAACCCATGTATGAATCCATCGTAAGATCTTGCAAAAGAGTACGGGGGTTAGGAGGTATGATAGCAGCAAAAACGATGATCCCGGTGTAAGTGGGGGAAAATGTTCCCCAACCCCAAATCCAAAACAAGCGTTGGAAAGAGGCCAATGGAACTCAACTGGTTATCCAAAGGGATACTCTGACGGGATGACGGGTTGTTGAAGCTCAACAGACCCAGAGATCTGTGAAGTTTCAGATGAATCGTCCGAGAAAGGACTGCCAGTAGACGAAACTGATGGTTCCGCCACTGTGACTATAGCACACTAGAAAAGGGAAAAAGATCGAAAATGAAGACTCTTGGATCAAAACCAAGGCAAAAAAATACTGGCCAGAAATCAATCTTTAATGGGCGTGTAATCGTAGGTAGTTTATTTTACCACATTGAAACAAAAGTTTGATGTTTCATGTTTTAAGAGTCAAGAAACAATCAAAGATGACTCTAGTCTCTTTCAGTTTTAAGCGAGTGCGAAAGGACAAGTGCTCGATGATATTTTCAAGTTTATGGAGTTATTAAAGATAAAAAATGACTACACAGGTAGTCTAGGTAACATGGTGTACCAGGTTCCTGTGAACTGCCATATACACCTTAGTTATAAAATGAAAGAAAAATCAACCAAGGACTTGACATACGTGTAGTTAGTCTCCCTGAATGATGTGTTCGGTGTATCACAGTGACGAGGCAGCAGACTCGGCTTCCTACGGATAAAAGGATTGCAACCTATAGGGGTCTCCCTTTATATACTCGACGGTACGGGGAGCACAAGTCCGTACTAGCGCTGTCTGAAGCCAGATGGCGAGTGACAACTACTAGGTTTTAAGACGCCGGAACACATCTCTAACTTATACCAATAAATGTTTCGTTAAGTTTCAATGTTGCCTTAGGTTAATTGAATAAATTTTAAGTTGATCTTGTATTTATGTTTCAATTCCAAGGTCCTATCGAATGTTGGATCTTACAAATTCCTGAATGTAAGCTACATGCCATAAAATACCATTTCATTCAATGAAGAACTCTCTACGAGAAGGTTAGGAATTTCAAGCGATAGCAAATAATGAGAACACACAGAAGTATTCACCACAGAATCTGATGCAAACTAATGAGAACCCAAAATATTTCCTAGAATGTTGAATGCTAGTTATGCAAAAGATTTTCCAATCCTATGATGCAAACAAAAAATGCAAGCACAAAATATATTTTGATTTTTTCAATGTAATAGAGCAAACATCGCACTAAATAACATGAAAAACGAATCTTCACACTAGTTCGAGAATGCCAATGCAAGAGTCGAAACAAAGAAACTCAAAAGTAAACAAGACAAGAACTCAAACTAATGTCACAATCTCTCAAATCGAATAAAGTTGTCAAAACGGACCCATACAAGCAATGTGAGCTATGCTTGGAGTGATAGGAAACAAAACTGAATGAAAGAGACAAGACTCACTCAAGACTCATTTCACCAAAAGCAACCATTCAAAACGGATCCAGGGAGCTGAATGAAATCAAGCAAATAACGAAGGTGACCGCGAAACAAGAGACCCAAACTCCAACAGGAGGCTCAGCATGTCAAAGCACTAGAAACCCCTAAAGCCATGATGCTGAAAGAAATGGACAAACAAACAAAGGAAGAAGGCTAATATTAGTCACAAACAAACCCTAAGCATTAAAATCAAGTCAAGAAAACACCCAGGGACACCAAGATGGACAAAAAACTCCAAAACAAGGGAAACCCTAGCACCTACAGGAATTGGCACGACTGTGTGGTTGTAATCCGCACCAGACAGGGGATGGTGCGGGTGATAAATTGGAAACTTGCGCCAGTGGGCGTGACTGTCAAACTGGAAACTGCGCCAATCAAGCCAACCTTGAAAAGATGAAAATTTGGAAAAACAGAGGTCAAAACTGATCCTCTGGGGTTGAACAGGAGCCTAAGACTCAGCAAAAAAATCCAAAAAGGCAAGCTAATCAAGCAAAGACCAAGAAGAAGATCTAATAGACGAAACACAAAATCGCACTGATCCCCAGTGGAGTCACCAATTTGTTGGCGAGGTAAATCCCATCTGTAGACAGAGGCGATCCCACTAGCCCTAAAGTGGGTCTAGCCACAAACAAGACATGCTATGAAATCAATTCCTAGTTAAGAATAGACAAAGACTTGGTAGACCACCTACCGTAGGTCCCGCGCTGTTGTGTCGTCCGAAAGAATGGCTGCCTCCCGCTCCTGATTCGATAGATCATGATCTACTCATTATCATGCCCAGATACCTGCACATACACAAGAAATGAAGACAATACACAACATACTATTTCACATTCCTAACTATCAGTTAGTCGAAGAAGACTAAATCAAATGCGTTAAATAAACATAACACAGAGATGGAAACAATATCATAGTCGAGTATATTAATTTAAAGAATGAAGAGTACAACCAGGCTTCGACATTGCAATCTCCTTCAATGGGGTTCCAGCGGAGCACGTCTCACAAAGCTCGTCGAGAATTCAGACGGGGCTCTCTCTACGGGATCCTCCTTGGTTCAACCTTCTCTATAACGATTACTCAACTATAATGTCTCTTCTCTAAGTTCAGCTTCTTGGCTATATGTTCAGCTCTAGCTTTTGTAAAGGGAGAAGGCTGGTTTATATAGAGGGAGAAGGAGAGGTTAGGATCCCTATAATCGTGGGGGGAGTCCTATCCTCTAAGAATGTTCCATCAACCATTTCCTAAAGGAAGAGATCCATGGCTTATCGAGTTTAACCACTTGCAATGAGTCATTCCTGAGGTGGTTAAAGGAAAATTTCGCCTCCAATTTGTTAAAAAACATTCCAAAAAAGGCTGGCGCGGGCTCAACATAGGGACAGAGTGCCAGCTGGCGTGACCTCTAGTGCAAATCTTCCCCATTGGTGCGAGAGATGAACTGGGTACTCACGCCAATGCCAAAACATAGGTTTTTGGGTGCTTTCTGAGGAAATGTTCAACAGGAAGAATCATGTCCTTATGCAGAAGGATGAAAAGAAGGTATTTGCAGAGTTTGGCATTTCTCACAGGTCACAGGAAAACCCCCCAATATGTGGGGCGAGGGATTGTAGGGACAGTGACAAAATGCTGTGTAACACATGACCCGACCTCCAAGCTCTAATTAAGGAAGTTATGCCTACAAACCGACCACAAACTAACAACTCACAACATCCTTCAGGGCTACATGACACTCAGGGGCCAGATAACCACCCCAGGTGACCAAACCCTGAGTTGGGGCTCCTTTTCACTGACCTAGGCTACCAATTGCATGCATGAAAAAGACTGAGTGTGGTTGAAGGCCTCCAACCACATCCACAACACTGCCTTAGTGCAGTTGTGACCCAAATTGTCCAATTCAAAGGGTGTGGTCCCGAGATCTGAGCCAAAATTCCAAGTCATCCTCCAAACCACTACCGAAAACTACCTCAGACTTCTAAGAATCAGAAATGACTTGACAACGAGGCTAAACATTCAAACTTGAAGGCAGAACTTGACCTAGATTTCCTAGAACATAACATATTTCGTCAAACACATGGAAAACATGTAAGCTACAGGTCATGAATGCATATTTGATTGTAAATGTCGGAGATTCATCTGAGAATAACTAAGAAGGCCCTATGTCCTCTCCACATAGTCGCAACAACATTTATTAGTCGATCAATCGTTCAATAACTAAACAATTCATGACAAGAGCCATAGATGATACACATTGTATAATCAACATATAGCCAAAAAATAACCAACATGTAAACCATGGCAACTCAGCGATAATATCGCTAACCTAATCGCTACAATTATACATGGATCACAATAGAAGAATAACTCTTATTAACATATGGAAATACCAACCAAGTCAGGGACTTCCTTGTATCACCCGACCATAGATTGGGCTGAACCAATTCTCTCTTTCAGCCAATCACCCCCGCACCATATTCCAAGCATAAATGTGGGTTCTCATGGGGTAAACCAAGGCTTCCAAAAGCCAAACCACCTTGACCCTAAACTAGTGATTCCACCTTACAGTCACACATCACTAACACCAACCAAATCAGTCTCTACCCAAGTTGTTCAGGGCTCCAAGAACTAGTAAATCAACCCACAATCTTCTAGGGCTCCAAATCATTTGTCTAACCCAACTCCAGGGACTAGTAATTCAACCCACAAAGGGCTCCAGAGCATTTGTCCCAACCTAGGCTCCAGGACTAGTAACTCAACCCAAGTTGTTCCAAGGCTTTGGGAGCATTTGTTCCAACCCACAACCATAAGGAATTATGAGCACCAATAAAAAAAATGATCAAGTGGAAAAACCCACAACACCATGGTTATCCAGGAAATGGCAAGGCGGGGCTAAAACCAGTATCAATCAAAACAATCCTCCGTGCCAATGGCAACATATAATCAGATAATCACATGCATATACCATGCATCCATAAATAAATAAGGAAATGGCACATGCAACATGTTACCTACAAAGAAATCCAGTTGTAATTGTTGATACACACGTTCCCTTGCACTTTCCTGCTTTCCTTTGCCTTCTTTCTCCAAATCCAGTGTATGCCAAAGTGCTCCAAGAATGCTCTAATGTGTAAGACTAAGAGAGCATGTGAGAATGAATGAGAGAGCCAATGTTTGAACTGAAAAAAGCTGTGAATTGATCCTCATAAGCCTTTTTATCATTGAGGCCTCTGTTTTCTTCATTTTACTTCATTTTTCCTGCAATTTCCTCCTCATGAAAATATGTGACCTTTCATCTTCCTTTTCTCCTATTTTTCTTTATTTCATAAATAAAATGCCAATTATTGCCTCTTTGTGCCTTTGCCAATTTTCAGAACCATTAATTAATCACCAGTGATACCCATCACTATGTTTTTCCCAACATTCAACTTGGAATACGTGTCCCATGACCTTGGTCTTTATTTATTTATTTACATAGGAAATCAACCAGGGGTCGTTACAAACCCCTCCACCTTGGGGGAACATTGTCCTCGATGTTCAATTACACTTATAAACCAATAAAACATATGCTTCCCTTAGAGCGTTATAACACAGTTCGATGTAACATTTGCATCATATCATATTGTTGATATCATGACCATCATACCATGAACATAATACTTCTTATTAAAGCTTTATAACACAACTCGATGTGGTATTTACATACATATGCACATATATATAGACAACCAAAACACAACATCAAAACATATATCACAATACATCCACTCAACCAGTGAATAGAGAAGGGTACATAGTCTGCATCTGATCAGCCGACTCCCATGTAGCTTCATCGAGCTCAAAGTGCTTTGTAATATTCCCAAATTTTCACATGATATTTGGAATATTAGAGTTCTTAATAAACTTAATTAATTAAGTAAATAAAAGGGTGGAGGGACCCACAAACCTCAAAGATGAATAAAATACAATTTTAATATGTGTATGTGGATATTCTAGATCTAGATCTAAAATCATGGAGTAGTGGAGCAACTCCATTAATGGAGATCATGTCTCATTTATGAGATAGATCATGGAGGATGAAACAGTAAAATAAGATCATGGATATTAAATTTAAAATAATGAGGATCTTTGAAGAGGTCAACTCAGATCATAGTGCATTCAAAGAAGATTATAAAGCACTTATGATAAGTTAGTCGAGGAAGTGATGCATTTAATGCACACATGATGGAGAGGGTCATCACCCCATGTGAACATGATGGAGGACATGGAGAAACAACGTAGTCAACCATGGAGACTTATGTCCACATGTACATCACAGTTTTGGAGTGGGCCTAGGCTATGGAAGGCTCATGATCTATATAATGAAGGTGAAGGCACAATAGAAAGCAGATTTGGATACTTGGATTTTTCTTGATATGTTTAAATCTGTATTTGTCAGGTGACAATTCCATGCACGCTTATGTTGTTTAGCTAATTTTGCAGTTTTGTTTAGCAAAGGGTGTTCCCGAGTGGGAATCCCACCCTTACCCATATAGGACTTGTGTGTCTACTCTGGGAAGGTCTTCTATTGAGCTCTATTCCTTATCAGACATTGGTGTCATCTTCAGGAGGTTGTTTCTAGCACTCCAGCTAGGAAACCAGTGGAGGATTCATCCTTCACTTTGTTCTTCATATTCAGTCTTCCAGGAGTAGCAGATATATATCTGGCATTCAAGCCATTGTATTTTACCTCCATGCAGCAGCAGTGCCTTCAAGGATTGCGCAGTCTAGTTCTGTAGATCTATTGGAGGAAGGAAGTTTCCAGTACTTCAGCTGGAAATCCTATGAGGGATCATCTCCTCACACTGGATCTATTGTTTCCATCATTCAGGATCTGATTTGACATATTTAGCAGTAGGCTATTGAGTCTCCCTCTCTTACAACGCAGTTTTCTGAAGTTGTTATTCTTCCAGCAGTTATTTTCAGTGGAGGAGATTGGAGGAGCTAGATCTTGAGCTTTCAGCCCAAGGATCTAGTAAAGGGATCATCCCTTCTTGCATAGATCTGACTATGCATCATTACAACCATCATATCATCAGAGTATGTAGCAGATCTTCATACCCAGCAGTGTATATGTGAAGCCCTAAGAGGGTGGTTTTCTTATATTGACAGATCTGAGAAACCCTTTCTGGGTTATCTTGGGTATCCATCATAGAGCCCGAATCTCTATTTTCAGCATCATTGGAGCTCCCAAACAGCCTAGATCTGAATTTATATCTTTCTGGCAGTTGCAGTCCCAACAGTTGCGGTAGGGACAACGTATTTTACCTTCCAGCAGTTCAACAGTTACGTAGTTCCTCTTCTGGGATCATTGCAGGGTCATTCTAGGCCATCTCTTTGGCTTGAGTGTCTCATATTTTGAGCACTGTTGTACTTGTTATTCACCCCCCATTTAATAAAATGGCTCAACTTCTCTATACATTATGATGTTGTCTTTAGATTAATTGTTTGCATTGTTGTTGTTCATCTATTGTGTTTTAGTATTACTACATTCTCCCTTTTGGGATATTACAGCCACTGTACTTTAACTTGCTTGATTGCTCGATTTCGAAGCATGGGCGCCCTTTGCTGCAAAATGCACTGAGGTTTCGGCTGGAATTTTCCTTTTGGTTCCACCTGCAATACATTCTAGTTAATTGCATGATCAACATCTTCCGCATATATTTTAAGCAATGACACATGGAAAACATCATGGACTTTCATTGTTGGAGGTAGTGCAAGTCAGTAGGCCACTAGTCCAATTCTCTCAAGGATCTTGAAAGGCATGCAATATTGAGGTGCCATCTTCGTGCATGTTCCAATCCTCAAGGAGCTCCTCTTGGGCTTGATGTGCAAGTAGACATGCTCCTCAAATTATAACTCCTTAAATACCATGTTTGTAACAACCCGGGTTGAAACTTCATGTAATAAAGTTAATAAAGGAAAAATAAAACCATGGTCATGGGACATGTATTCTAAGTTGAACGTTGGGAAAAACATAGTGATGGGGATCACTTGTGATTAATTAATGACTATGGAAATTGGAAAAGGCATTGGAAAGCCATGAGACATTTATTGGCATTTTATTTATGAAAATAATGGAAAATAGGAGAAAAGGAAGGTGAAAGGTCACACATTGCATTTAAGGAGGAAAATGAAGGAAAATAATGGAAAATTGAAGAAAATAGAGGCCTCATTCATAAAAATGCTTTTGAGGATCAGTTGATAGCTTTTTCTTAGCTATTGTAAGTTTAGCTTTTGTTAGTTAAGTCTTTAGCACCCTCATTCTATTCTCTCTCTCTCATACTCTTGGATACTTGGATTTTTCCTGGAGCACTCTTAGAGGAGTGTGGCATACTTGGGATTTGGAGCAAGAAGGAAAAGGAAAAGCAAGAAAGTGCAAGAGGACATCGGGATCAGCAACTACATCGGGTTTTTCTTGCAACTACCGAGTTGCATGTATGATTTACTTGCTAGTTTTGGCATGCATGTGGCTCCTTGGTTATGATTTGTTATTGGCATGGAGGATTGCCTGGATTGATAGTGGTTTTGCCTAGCCTTGACATTTCCTAGGTAGCCATGGTGTTATGGGGTTTTCCTTTTGTTTTCTGATTGGTGCTCATGTACCTTATGGTTGTGGGTTGAGTTACTAGTTCCTGGAAGCCTGGTTGGACAAACACTCTGGAAGCCTTGTAATAGCTTGGGTTGAGTTACTAGTCCTGGAAACCTTAGTTGGAAAAACACTCTAGAAGCCCGTGGTGGGTTGAGTTACTAGTCCTGGAAGCCCTGGTTGGACAAACACTCTGGAAGCCCGAAAATAGTTATGGGTTGAGTTACTAGTCTTGGAAGTCCTGGTTGGAACAAACGCTCTAGAGCCCTGGACAACTTGGGTAGATACCGATCTAGTGATGGTTAGTGATGTCAAACCATGAGGTGGAATCATTGGTTGAGGGTTGAAGTGGTTTGGCCTCTGGAAGCCTTGGTTTGGTTTTGTTTGGTTTATTCCATGAGTTCCCACATTCATGCTTGGAATATGGCACGAGAGTGGTTAGATGAAAGAAAGATTTGGTTCAACCCAATCTATGGTCGAGTGGTACGTGGAAGTCCCAAACCTAGTTGCATTTTGCATATCTTAATAAGATATCTTTTCCTCTTGTATTTGTTTGGTATATGTACTTTTTATTACACGATCTTGATGGTTGCTTTATCATTGTTATTTTGTTGGTTATATGTTGGTTATGAGCATGGTTTATGACAGACTTGAGTAATGGCTCTCATCATGTTTTGGTTAGTATATGAAATGTTAATGAATGAATGAACTAATAAATAACATTGTAGCTATTGGGAGGAGATGTTGGTCCTCCTTGAGGATTCTCAAATAAGTATGAGATCCATATGCTTAGATTTGTCGTTATGACCTATAGATTACATGTTTATGATATGTTTGACGAAATGCCTGTCATAGCTAATGGGGGGTCAAGTCAAGTCCTTTTTCAAGTGTTTGTATTAGTAACCTTGTTTCAATGTTTTTTTTATATCATTTCTAGGAGTTTCATGAAGTTATGGGCAGTGGCCTAAGACCTAGCCCTGAAAAAAGTGGCTAAGAATCTGGGGTCGCTGGCACATAATTGCTTGAAGAAGTCCACAGTTGCATGGATACCTTGTTGTGGGAGAAACTTGAGGGTCTTAGTCGCATGCATGCCTTGTCATCAGTGCGATTGAGGTTCTAGCTCAACAAAACAATGAGTTGTCTAAGGGGTTGGTCACCTGGAATGGTTGCTTGGCTCCTGAAGGTTTTGTAGCATCTGTGGAAGGTCAGATTGGTCTTGTCATGTCGGTTCCACTTCCTTAACTGTACTTGGGAAGTTGAATCATATCATAGTAACTCTTCATCACATGTTTACCCTGGTGGACCAGTTAGCTCGGGTAAATGTGGGAGGAGGGTGTTACAGGGTGGTATCAGAGCATGGTTCCGTTCTCGCTAGGTGATGTTTGGTTTTCGTTCTCCTTGGATGAATGTGTTTTCATATGTACATGTCAATTGCGTATGTGTCTTTATGCTCGTGGTCTATGTGTTTGTTGTGTATGCATGGTGGTGGTCATGGTCGTTGTTGTGATGTCATGCAGAAGATGGTGTTGTTGTTGGAATGTGTTTGTTATGAATGAATGTCATCGTTTGTATGTATTGTGTATGCATGCGTGTCGTACATATGTTGTTATGCACACATTATGTCTAGTTGGTGTTGTAGTTGTGGCATCATGCATGGTAATTGAATGGTGAATGAGATGATGTCTATATACTATTATGATTATTATTATACATGTATTATGCTAATCTAGTAGATCTTGTAGATGAGATATCCTCCCCTGAACTACACTGAGGTATGTTAGTTATGTTTATGTTTTGGTTTAGCTGATACAATATACTTGCACGAATGGAAGATCAAATATGACTATCAAGATGATAGACTGCAGTTCATGAGATTCTCCCTATAGATTAGATGAACAACATGGTGATGAGTACTCGCCTCACATAGCAAACACTTTGAGAAGTTTGAAGGCATAAATAAGGAGTTGCAAGGAAGATAATGACTGAATCATTCAATCACAAGAGAGACTTGATAGGGAATAGGAGAAACAAACAAAAGTTAATGCAGTTATCCTTCTGAGCTTGTCACACTTGCAGAGATAGGGATCGCTTAGAATCGGTCATGGGTAGGAGGAAAGGACTAATGGGGCCTATGGAAGTCGGTCTCATGGTGGGAATAGGTCAGATAGGGATGGCACATTCAAATATGGTAGGTTCATGGATACACCAAACAGGAGAGGTGATAGACACATGTTCTATTCTAGTTTTGTTTCTAACAAGTATCATGATCATTGTCGTTATCATCCTTACAGGAGGAATGACAAGGGATATTTTTCGAATGAGTTCAAGAAAGCAAAGGCACCTACCTTTGATGGAGAAATGAAGAAGTCACAAGATGCATAAGATTGGTTGCTTGGAATGAATAATTTCTTCAGATTCCATGATTACTTAGCGAACATAAAGGCCAAAATAATTACGTTCAATCTTAAAGGTAAAGCAAACATTTGGTGGGAAGATGTAAATAATGTTAGAGGTATTCATGAAGAGGAGTTGACTTGTAGTGTGTTTGAGAGACTATTCATGAAGAAGTATCTATCAGAGAGATACTATGATGACAAGGAAAAAGAATTGTATGAGCTAAAAATGGGATCTATCACCGATGAGGAGTACACTAGCAGATTCTTGGAGTTATAGAGGTATGTGCCTTATCTGAAGGAGGAGAAAACGGAGATTTAGAGATTTCATCAATGGGTTGAAAGGTAGTCTTCAAAGACATTATTGAATTTGATGAGCCCAAATCATCGGAGGAAGCCATCAGGAAGCTAAAGCATTGTTATGAACAATCAAAGCGTAGATCTTAAAATAAGCAGGATTGGAGAGGTAATGCGAAGGATAAAGGAAAATGGGATAAGAATCGAACAAGGCCTCAAGGCACAATTAACAAAGAGAATGCAACGCCCCCCTAAGGAGTTCAATGCATCTGACAGAGGACAGGGTTTTCAGTCTGAGGAGAAGAACAAGGGTGTGGGTTGGAAGCCTTTAAAGTGTTGGATATATAGCAGAGATCATCGCAGGAGAGATTGTCGACAGTATCAGGGTGGTAGACCACAAATTTATAGTGCTCATGAGGCAGAAACAATGGGGATGTTGGACAGAGTATTACTCGGATTTATGCAGCGTTGGATAATAGACATGTTGATCATCAGGCGTCTATTACCGAGATGGACGGTAAGCTTTATGATCAAGTTGTTTCTATTTTGATTTACCCTGGATCTAATTATAATTAATGTTAGTCCTAACCTGGTGGATAAGTGTGGTTTGAAAAAAGAAGTGCATGCAGAGTCTTGGTGAGTGAAGTTGGATACAAGTAATAAGAAGAGAGTTCATCATTGGGTAAGATCTTGTGTATTTGAACTGAATGGAATGCCTACATTAGCACATTTGAATATACTATTGTTGGGATCATATAGTATGCTTTTGGGTATGGACTGTATATATCTTCAAAGGATTAAGGTTGACTATTATGATAAGGCTATTTAGTGCTTGGATGAAAATGGGGAACATAGAATATTGCAGGGTAAGAAGAAAGCTATGTCAGTCAGAATGGTTACAGTTATACAGGAAAAGCGCAGTTGCGAGAAAGCGTGTGTGTTATTTGCAGTGCATATTTCCAGTGATAAAGGTAAGGATGTTGAGGATACGGAGGTATTTAAAAAGTACCCGGTTCTACAATAGTTTCAAGATGTGTTTTTCGCAAATATTTCAGAGTTTTTGCCTCACAAGGAAGTGGAATTTTCTATTGAGTTTATACCAGGGGCAACACCAACATCAAAGGCAACATACATGATGAGTACACCGGAGTTAGTGGAATTGAAGCTTCAGTTGAAGGAAATGCTTAACAAATGATACATCAAGCCAAGTGTGTCACCATGGGGTGCACCAGTATTTTTTTTGAAGAAAAATTATGGTACTCTTAGGTTATGCATTGATTACAGGAAGTTGAAAAAGGTGACAATCAAGAACATGTATCCATTATCAATGCAATATTCCTAATTAGCTTTTAGCAAATTAGAATATTAAATTTTTTTTTTTTGTCAAGAAGATAGATGAATAAAAGGGCAGAGGGACCCACATATCCCTTTATTAGGAATAAAACCACTTCTTAATGTGAATGTGGATCAATGCATCTAGACAGGGTCAATGTGAATAAACCAATTCTTGTTGTGAATGTGGGTCAGTGCATGTGAATGGGGTCAATTTGACCAAATCAACAACACAGTTATGGAGGTAGTGGAGGTAATGGAGGACATCACAGTCATAATGGAGGTTAGTGGCCATGTGTGTAGCATAATTATTGTGTGGGGCCAAGAGGGTGAGGGCTCATAAGCATATAAGGAAGGGGATGACAGCCATAGAAAGCATTATGAATATTGTTTATGAATTGTCTTTTATGACTTTCTACACGCTTCAACTATTTAGCTAAGTTTGCTATGATGTTTCGCACACGGGTGTTTCCAATCGGAAATCCCACCCTTATCCTCAGCGGACTTTGAATTCCCACTCAGGAAAGGTTCTTGAGCTACATTTCATCATCAAGCATTAGGCCAATCTTCAACCCCTATCAATAGTGCAGTCTCCTTCAGGAATTGCGCAATCCAGGAGGGTAGATCTATTGGAGGAGCAATAACCCAAGTTTCTTAGCTTGGCACCCAGTGAGGGGAGCAACCCTTTATCTGGGAAGTTGATTGGGAGGAGTAGCAACAGATTTCTCATCAGTTCAACCACCTCCCAGCAGTCTCCCAGCTGCAATGTGCAAATAAGCCCTAGGGCTGCATTTTCAGTTATTGTCATTTCCGGAAATCCTTTATGGGTTATCTTGGAAAAGTGCTAGAAAGCTCACATCTCTGATCTTGCGTATTTCTGAGCAGCCATTCAGCAGATCTACACATTCCTAGTTTCCAGTAGTTGTATTTTCTAGCAGGACTACGTAGTGGCAACATTCCAGTAGCAACATATCATGTGCTGAGGTTTAGGGCCATTTTGGGCTTTTCTGTCTAGCTTGAGTGTCTTTTCTTCAAGAACGTTGTACTTCATCTCTGCTATTGAATGTAATAAAATGACTCAACTGATCTGCTCATATGTTTGATGTAATGATGTTTACTGCAATTTCCAGTTTATTGTTGTTCTCGAAGATTAATATGAGATCAAATTATCATCAGGTACGCATCAAAGAAGAGGATATTTACAAGACAACTTTTAGGACCAGTTATGGACATTATGAGTTTGTTGTAGTTCCTTTCGGTTTGATTAATGCTCCATCTACTTTTATGTGCTTGATTAATAGTGTATTGCGTCCTTATCTGGACAAGTTTGTTATTATATTCATTGATGATATATTGATATATTCTAAGGATGAGGAAGAACATGTTGAACATTTAGCAACAATGTTGAGGTTTCTTAGAGAGCATAAGTTGTATTCCAAGCTTAGAAATGCAATTTATTTCAAACAAAGGTACATTACTTGGGACATGCAGTTTCCAAGGAAGGGATAGCAGTGTACCCGAAAAATACAAAAGCTACCATGGAATGGGAAGATCCTATGAATGTGGATGAGGTAAGGTCATTTATGAGGTTAGTAGGTTATTATAGGAGGTTTATCAGGAACTTCTCACAGGTTGATTATCCTATTACATCGTTGCAAAGGAAAGGTAAGAAATTTGAATGGTTAGAGGAATGCATAGTCAATTTTGAGCAGTTGAAGCAGTGGTTGACAAATGCTCCAGTTCTAAAGATTGCATATTTAGATAAAGAGTTTATGGTATGTAAAAATTCTTGCAAGAGAGGACTTGGTGGAGTACTTATGCAGGAAGGAAAAATAGTGTGCTATGATTCGAGGAAACTGAATGAGCACAAGCATAATTATGTCACACATGACCTTGAGTTAGCAACGATCGTTCATGCATTAAATATGTGGAGGCATTACCTTCTTGGTAGGAGGTTTGTATTGATGAGTGATCATAGTGGATTGAAGTAACTATTTGACTAGCCAAATTTGAATGCCATACAAGCTAGATGGTTGGCCATGATTAGTGAGTTCAAATTTGAGATCAGGTACATTTTAGGTAAAGAGAACAGGGTTGCAGATGCTCTTAGCAGGAGAATACATATAAATCACATAACAACTATGAGTTCTTATGGGACATATCTACAAGATCAAATCTTATAGGAAGGTCATCAAGATGACAGGTATAGGGAGCTTATGCACATCTTACAACATGGTACAGGTGATAAGGATGTGGACTATTGTCTCACAACAGATGGATTGGTCAGATTTAGGGACAAGATCTATGTGCCAAAAAAGAGTGATCTCAAGAAGCTTGTCTTGAGGGAATTTCATGCTAAGTTGACAACTTTGAAGAAATTTTTATATTGGTCGAATCTAAAGAAGGAAGTGGTAGATTTTGTGGCTAGATGCTTGGATTTTCAACATGTCAAAGCAGAGTGTAAGTGTCCAATTCGTTTAGTACAACCGATTCTGATTCCAGAGTGGAAATGGGAGGTCATTTCTATGGAATTCATCACAGCTTTGCCGAAGATATCTAGACAACATGATTACATCATGGTTGTAGTGGATAAGTTGACAAAGGTAGCACACTTCATTCCAGTGAAGTCTACGTATTCAACTAGTGATGTGGCACAGGTATTCATCATAGATGTGGTGAGGTTACATGGTGTTCTGAAGAATATTGTGTCAGACAGGGATGAAAAGTTCACTTCTAGGTTCTGGAAAGTTTTGTTTGCAGGTTTGGGTACAAAGTTGGTCTTCAACACGACTTATCATCCACAAACAAATGGACATGCAAAGAGGATCAACAATATATTGGAGGACATGTTGAGGATGTGTGTGATGCATCAACAGTGAAAGTGGGAGGAGTATCTACCTCTAGTTGAGTTTGCTTACGACAACAAGCATCATGATTCTTTGAGGATGAGTCTGGACGAGTGGAGTTTTAATACTCCTATCAATTGGAGTGATCCAGTTAACAGGGTATTGATTGGACCATACATGTTGACAGACATGGAACAAGAAATTTAGGTTATCAAGAATAATTTAAAAGTAGCATAGGATAGGAAAAAAATTTATGCAGATCAGTACAAGTTGCTTAAGGAGTTTCAGGTTGGGGAACATGTGTATTTGTGCATCAAGCCCAAGAAGATCTCCTTGAGGATTGGGTCATGTGCAAAGCTAGAACCTCGGTATTGTGGGCCTTTAGAGATCCTTGATAGGATTGATTCAGTGGTATATCGATTTTCATTGCCTCCGAAACTGAAAGTCCATGATGTTTTCCATGTTTCATTGCTTAAGAAGTATGTTAAAGATGTTGATCATGTGATTGACTGGTTTGTATTACAGGTGGAACTAGAAGGAGAATTCTAGCTGGAACCTCAATGCATTTTGTAGAGAAAGATGCTCATGCTCTAGAATTGACCAATCGAGTAGGTTAAAGTGCAGTGGAAACACTTTGGGCCCGGTGAAGCTACATGAGAGATGGTTGATAAGATACAGGCTATGTATCCTTCCTTATTTTTTGATTGACGCAAGGTAGTTTTGGTATATGTTGTGTTTTGGTCATGTATATGTATATGTGTGTAAATATTGCATCGAGCTATGTTATAAAGATCTAATAAGTGGTATGGGTTTCATGTCATTATGGTTTTCATGTCGTTATGTTTCTCATGTTGGTTTGTTTCTCAGAAGGATGATCATTGTAAATACTGCAACGATCTAATTTATAAAGCTACATGAGCAGTATATTTTGTATTTTAGTAGCTTTGTTGGTTTGTAGGTGTCATTGAACACCGAGGACGGTGTTCCACTAATGGGGAGAGGTTTGTAACAACCCTGAGTTAAAAATTCATATAATAAAGTTAATAAAGGTAAAAATAGACCATGGTCATGAGACACATATTCCAAGATGAATGTTGGGAAAAAAATAGTGATGGGGATCACTTGTGATTAATTAATGGCCATGGAAATTGGCAAAGGCAATGGAAAAGTATTTGGAAAGGCATGAGACATTTATTGCCATTTTATTTATGAAAATAATGGAAAATAGGAGAAAAGGAAGGCGAAAGGTCACCGGTTGCATGTGAGGATGAAAATGAAGGAAAATAATGGAGAATTGAAGAAAATAGAGGCCTCAATTAATAAAAAGGATTTTGAGGATTATTTCATGGCTTTTGCTTGGTTCTTGTCAATTTAGCTTTTTTTTCAGTTCAGTATTTGGCACTCTCATTCTATTCTCTCTCTCTTATACTCTTGGACACTTAGAGTTTCTTGGAATACTCTTAGAGGAGTGTGGCATACCTGAGATTTGGAGCAATAAGGAAAAGGAAAAGTAGGAAAGGTCAAGAGGATATCGAGATCAACAACTACAATGGGTTTTTCTTGCAAGTATCGAGTTGCATGTATGATTTACTTCTTCCTTCCCTAGGACTAGGATCTGTGCTCAATTTATAGGGCAACTGGGTAGTTTCTAAATCAATGACTTTCTAATAATAGGAAAGACATGTTCCCAAGCTCATAGGTGTTAGATGGACACTTGGATTCGAAGTTTGACACATATGGAATCTTCTAGAAGGAACTGGCCATGTGGAGATTTCGAAACAATGAGAATTTAACTCCCATTTGACCAACGCACTCTTGAATGTCGAGAAGTGCATTGCAGTGCACCCTTGAATGGAGGGAGCTGCATATGAAACACAGTTAGTCCCTTGAGAGGCAACGAGCTCATAAGTGATATAAGATATACTTCAAACCTTGGAAATATTGCAATAGAAGTCATGAATGATTTGTTCTTGTCTTAGGGCATATAGTAACTGAAATGATAGGGGATGATAGAACCTATTTCATTGGTCCTAGGGATGATGTCCAGTTTGACCAGGTCATGGGGGATGATGCCCAAATTGACCTATAACAACTTCCCCCTAAAGCATGAATTCATAATAATATCAATATTTTTTGAATGAGATGCTTTACGACGTGATGGGTTGGAACTGAAGCAGAGTGGCGACCTGCATCAATCTTACTATACATTACATCATGATATTTTCATCTCGATCACGAATTGCTGAGGGAGGCAATCCCATGCTCAACACATAAAATATCTAATAACATGTGCATAGTGCATAAATTCATCTACATTGGAATGTTTATGTCTACAGATATAGGCCCATGTTCAGATGACGATTTGTATGTAAGGTCACCGTACAGATTATGTGTACAACAATCCTGAAACTGCAACCTGGATGGTTGAAACTAGATCCGAGGTCTTCTTATCTCGTTCAATCAACAATTCGAGTACAAGTCTAGCCATGCGAATATATGATTTGTAGTCGAACATGGTAATACATCGTTTGATTACCAGCCAATGATGTGAGTTGTTAACAAACATGAGAGAACCACCATTGATTTTAATGGCCCTCAAGGTACTACAGTAAATTTAGTAAGGCGTGATTAGATTATTTGATGTTGAATACCAAACAAAATATTTCGGTCAAAGGTCCGGAAGCGAGGATCTTGTCGATGCTGTAACAAGCCTCATGGTACTAGAAGATGATGTTTCTAAGTTAACTTCCTGGATGATGATTTGACATCGACAGGAAGCCACTTTATCGCGACACGGGAGTTACTGATTTCGGAGAAAAAATGTGACTTGATATAGTAATGTTCAGGGATGACTGTCATGAGAATGAAGGTTTATGAGTATTGCAAAAGGATGAGTACTCACTGGGTGAATTCTCTTGAACATATCGGCGACACTGAGATGAGTTGGCAGCATTGAACTAAAATCGAAGTGAAGGTATGATGAATCATAAGTATGAATGAACCGTCAAGAAGATTACCCAACCCAAATAGTCACGATGATGGAGTGAAGTGTCATGTTCAAGAGCGACCTGCTACCGTAAAAGTTCTGTTCACTTTCCCAAATTTTCCCTGGTCATTTTCCGACCAGTACCTCTTTATTTTTTAACAACCTTGAGGAGGATAACATATGATTTATCTATAATTCAACCCTTTGGGCGAATAATGTTGAATATTGCAAGAAGAAATAGTGAAATTGGCATCCAGAAACAACATCCTTGATCCTAGTGAAAATTAAGTACCTACGCTAGGTGGGGCCCACACAGGCTATAGGTGGATGTCTATTTATAGATGCATGAACAAATTCTATTTATATATGAGGTCTATTTATAGATGTATGTGCAAGTTCTATTTATAGATTGCATGTCTATTTATAGATGCATGTCGATTATTATTATCCCTTAGTATTAGTTGGACAATAAACAATAATCTATTCTCAATGAACACTTGGAAATATTTAACTGAAGTGGCAAATCAGTTAGCTAAAGGAATTTCGAGTTAAGAGGTTGGTTGGTGGGACATGCAGGTTGACTTGAGTTGTAACAAAGTGATTCTAGTTGTAACAGAGTTGGAAGTGCAGTGGTGCATTAGTTAATGCAAGTTGTAAATCAGTTTAACTCAGAAGTGAGTTAAAGTCAGTTGTGCTAGTTGTAACTGAAGATACACTAGTGAGAGATTAAGTGAATTAAATATTAATTAATTTACATGTAGTGATATCACGTGAAACTGATGTTTTTACTATTATTAACTGCATGCATGTCAGTTCCAGTGGAGACCCAATTGAGATGTAAGTGAAAGGGAAGTGTAACTATCAGTTGTGATATTAGCAGGCTACCCAGGTGTAGTTGTGACACCACAGGACGCCCATGATACTCAATGCAGTTGAGGAAGGCTGAAATTCTTTGTGATTAAGAGTTTCATTCATCAGGAATTGCGTGAGCAAGGCAGGCTGTATGGAGACAGTAAATTGGCTAAGGAACTTGCCAATTTTTGTATGACAGTGTGAAACAATTAGCTGATGTACTGAGAGCTCTTGTGAGAAGAGTTTTGTATGTAATTGTTTCATGATTACTTGTGGAATATACAATATATGATAGAGGGGTTTTTAGCAGTAAATTTTCCCCGGGAATATCTGGTGTTGTGGTTTTCATCTATTCTTCTTTGCTTCATGTGATTGGAAATTGTGTTTGTTTTAATTCCACAAAATATTTGTAGAAGTGATTCAGTATTTAACTTTAGCATATTGTTATATTGGGTGAATCCAAGATATACATGCATATTGTATAATTTCTACATGGTATTAGAATTGTGTTATAAATTTTCTACATGGTATGAGAGCAGGAATTATATGGGTGCGCGATTTTGCAGAGAATATATGAATATTTTGATGCAAAATTTTCAGAAACAAATAGCATATTTGGATTCCTTGCGAAAAATACCCAAATTGAAAAAAAAAAGATCGGTCGAATCGGAGCTTGGATGAGGGAGATATCATCGATTTAAAATCATCTCTTTTTGTTAGAAATTTTTTGCGATGGCGAGACAATTACAATGTGCAAGAGCCAAGAACCTATATGTACTGAGGTACAAGATGCATGCAAAGATTTGAGGAACAAAGCAGAGGTTAGTGAATTGGTGGTTGAGAGGGAGCCTCTCAACGTGCAACCTGAGAAGCAGTCTCAGAAGGTTGTGGAGCAGCCACAACCGGAGATGCAGAAGAATCTTTATAGATTTGATGTAGATGTGATTTCTACAGAGTTTCAACCATGGGGAAGTGTGAGAAAGCCATGAAATTGACCCTTGAGAGGGAGCTGGATTTGCATGCAGGTAAGAGTGAAGCTCAGGATGTGGAGCAACCACAAGATGAGGATCATGGAGTGGGAGAAACCACTCGTGCAGATAAATTTTGTGCTAGATGGGAAGAGGGAGTGCATGAAGCTATACCACCAGGCAAGAGGTGGGGCGACATGCATGGATAATCCTAAGTAGAAATTTATTGGCAGGATTCATTGAGATGGTGTGGATCTCATGAATCGAACTTGGCTACGAGGAGCCCACAGAGCAGCAGTAGCAGGATCAGTTGGATTGATGCAGTCATATGTCGTGAGGACATGAAATCAAAGTGACAATGTCAGATATTGGAGCACAGATAAGAGTTGGCAGCAAGTGTAGAGTGCATGGATGTAGGTGTCAACAACGCAGTGGTTCCTGAAGACATGTGCAGTAGCTAAGAAGAATCCAGAATACTTTGATGACAGATGCATTATACTAATTTAGTTGTTTGTAGGCTATTCAGTTTCGGAAGTGTTGCATGTGCAAAAAAACACTAGAGAAGTGTTGCATGCAAAGGTTGCATGGCACATGCTTGTCGCATGCAAAGAAATTCCTTTCTTATTAAGAGGGAGTGTTGAAGACTGCAACAAGAAACAGTGAAATTGGCATCCGGAAACAACATCCTTGATCCTAGTGAAAATTAAGCACCTACACTAGGTGGGCCCCACACAGGTTATTTTTAGGTGGATGTCTATTTATAGATGCATGAGAAAAATTCTATTTATAGATGAGGTCTATTTATATATGTATGTGCAAGTTCTATTTATATATTGCATGTCTATTTATAGATTCATGTCAACTATTATTATCCCTTAATATTAGTTGGTCAATAAACAATAATCTATTCTCAACGAGCACTTGGAAATAGTTAACTGAAGTGGAAAATCAGTTAGCTAAAGGAATTTTGAGTTAAGAGGTTGGTTGGTGGGACATGCAGGTTGACTTGAGTTGTAATAGAGTGATTCTAGTTGTAACAGAGATGGAAGTGTAGTGGTGCATTAGTTAATGCAAGTTGTAAATCAGTTTAACTCAGTTAAGTGAGATAAAGTCAGTTGTGCTAGTTGTAACTGCAGATACACTAGCGAGAGATTAAGTGAATTAAATATTAATTAATTCACTTGTAGTGATCTCACATGCAATCGATTTTTTTACTATTATTAACTGCATGCATATCAGTTCCAGTGGAGACCCAGTTGAGATGTAGGTGAAAGGGAAGTGTAACTATTAGTTGTGATATTAGCAGGCTACCCAGGTGTAGTTATAACGCCACAAGATGCCCATGATACTCAACGCAGTTGAGGAAGGCTAAAATTCTTTGTGATTAACGATTGCATTTATCAGGAACTGCATGAGCAAGGCAGGCTATCTGGAGATAGTAAATTGGCTAAGGAATTTGCCAATTTTTGTATGACAGTGTGATACAATTAGCTGATGTACTGAGAGCTCTTGTGAGAAGAATTTTGCATGTAATTGTTTCATGATTCCTTGTGGAATATACAATATATGATATAGGGGTTTTAAGCAGTAAGCTTTCCCCGAGAATATCTGGTGTTGTGGTTTTGATCTATTATTCTTTGCTTCACATGATTGGCAATTGTGTTGTTTTTAATTCCGCAAAATATTTGTAGAAGCGATTTAGTATTTAACTTTAGCATATTATTAGATCGGGTGAATCCAAGATATACATGCATATTGTATAATTTATAAAATAATGTATCGCTATTTAATAATTTAACGAGTCTAGCGATGAATGAAACTCGATTCTTGTCATGATTGACAAACCCGTCGCTATTTTATGTTTTAACGAGCCTAACGACAGTGACAACCCATTCTTTTTTCATATTTTAGAGAGTTTGAAAAAGAGGACAAAAGAAAAATCCATAAGTACTTTTTCATAAATTTGTCGCTCATATCTGAAAAAGTGTAAAATGATATTTGAGAAAACCTCCTAGCCATGTTCGACTAAGGTTTTCCTTTTTTGTAAATAATCTATCTCAGTCCGGAAAAGGGTTAAACTTATATTGAGTAGATATCAATTCATTTACTTTTATGAGCTCAAAATTACAAGTGCTCGACAATATTTTCACATTATCAGATTCTGAAAAGAGCTAAAAGAAGACTCCAGGGGTTCCTTTTTCGCTATTATCGAAGTTCGAAAAAGAGCTAAAAGTGTGATTCAAGTCCTTTTTTGTTTTTATCGAAGCTCGAAAAATAAGGATAAAAGTATGCTTTGTGGTCGAATCATTCTTGGAATAAATGTGCACGACTAATCTACTATATCAGTTGCAAAACTTGTTCAGAACAACATCAAATGGATTAAAAATACCTGTTTCATGATAAAAATTGAATAAAACCATAGTCACAACAATAAATATGATTTGCAAATAATCAAATGACTAATTGAAAGAGTTTCACTATTCATTTTTACCATTTGAATGTTACCATTTGCATTTTGGAGCTTTGATCCTGTTTTTTCCCCTGAACTTTAGCTGTTGATTGCGATCGATTTTGTGGACGGTTTTCCTCACCATTTGATCCAGGTTGGTGCCATAAGCCTCCTCTTTCTTTCAGTAGTCTTTTTATTCCATTTCATTGCATTTTTTTAGGGATTTGGGTCCCTTAGGGTAAATTCATTTTCAAAAGAGGGAAACGCACCCTTGGGCATCGAAAACTGTGTTGGAATGCACTTGAAATAAAGCTCAGGTGCATATGCAATGCACTGTCTATTGACCAAGACCGCATTGGGCACAATTCAAATTTTTTATTCTTGCATTGTACCCAAATTTTGCCTAATTTTTTGCATGAAAAGGGTCCTAATGAGTCTTATGGTTATGTTTTGAGGGATTCATCGAACTAAAATGAAAATTACTTGGAGGGAAAGAGAGCATGAAGAAAAAAACATGATTTCCCTTAATGATTCGGGTATTTTAAGAGCCCTGAGAGACTGTGGGTTATTGAAGTACTTCCGCTTATCATGTATGAGAGAACAAATGGAACAAAGTATGAGAGTTCCTTGTTCGTGCATGGGATTCGACAATTGAGGCATTTCACATTGGGGAAAAAGTGGTCCCAATTTCAGTGGAGGATATCTATTTTCTGACAGGCTTGTCGAGGAGAGGCCTACCCATTTCTCTCTCAGGGTCTACTCTCGGAGGAGAGACGGTGAGAGACTATATTTTGTAGTGTTGCTATCCAGACGTAGAGCCTAGCAAGGATGGGAAAATAGACATTCGTGACGTTCATGATTTTCCATTGAGAACCATCTTATTCATGATCGCAAAGCTTGCTGGTACCGCTACACTACATGTAGCGAACAATATGCAGTATGTGCTAGAGTGCATGGAACCAACAATTTTCAATTGGGCTGAAGCTATACTCTCTCAAATTAAAGAACAAATGAGCAAGGCAAAGGGAGGATGGAAGAAAAAATTCAGCTATGGTTCGATCCTTATTTCTTTTGCCTTAGAGAGGATTCCACTGATGCAGCCTTAGCATGTGACGCTGGGAGTATCTAACCCTAAATATCCAAGAATGCAGAGATGGGTAGAACTGATGGCTAGACATGCAGGCCAATCATCCATCGTGTTCTCGGCTGCATTTTTCGCCTGGTTCAGGTGAGAGATTATCGCCATCGATGACTATGCATATGCAGGCGTCGATTTCCGAGGAGATCTAGACTTAGATTTACTAGAAGGCGCTCAGTGGGGTGTAATCAGAAAGAATGTTTTGACCATGTTTTTTGATTTTTCTAAGGTTTATTCTTGTTTTTGTATTTTAATGTTTTTCCAGGACTAAACTAAAGTTTAAATGTAATGCAGATGTGGGTCGAGTTCAACCAGTGGGAGAACCAGAGCATGGAGCAGATGAGCCAGCAGAGAGGGCTGTCGGGAGAGCAGTCCTTCAGGATTTACACATGGCTGAGACTCTTGCTGAGCTTTGGCAACACATAGAGGGGTTGACCTTTAGATTCTAGATTTCCGGATTGAAGAGTTACCCATGCGACTACAGCACCGCACTATTGGCGTTCCTAACCGTTGGATGCAGTTACTACATAGGATAGCTAGATCAGTAGCATGTTATCATGAGCACCACTAGTTTACTTTTGACATGTTGCATACATTTTGAGGTCAGATGACCAATGTTTCTTGGGTGCAATTTTTTTAAAAACCTTTAACTATCTATCTATTTGATTTCAGTGTTTTCCTATGTTTATTGCGTAATCCTATTCAATTATGTGAATGTGTCTTTACATGTGTTGCAAATGTCTATTTATAACATAATTCGCTAAAGAATCAGTCAATGTGTTTAAGTTTCTGGAAATGTGTTGATATTGAATAAAATCAAAATGTATTTCCAAAAGTCGAACTCTTAGGAACATAAGATGTAGTGTTGGATTTCTAACAGTATAAACACTAGTAAGTTATGATACCACAAGTTGTGAGTCTAACCTTATGATGATGTGGTTAATACCAAATGAAATGGCATCAGAGAGAAGTTCGGTCAACGTGCTATACTCAGCGAAATTGATTGTAGATTGACCAATACAAATCCCTTGAAAATTCACTAACTCACTGTTAGGAGAAAAAATGGCCCATGCTGCAGAGGATAGATTATGTGTACTACGACTAGCACCATCAGCATACCCAACAAATGGTTCCAAATATTTAGAAATTTGCGATGAAATGTAAAACGGATTACGAACGTCAAGAAAACTCTAAAAAACAAATTAAGACAGTAAATGCAAATCAACAACATATATATACAATATAATACAACAAATTACTACGCTCATGATTAAACATAGTAACGTTTCAGACACAACCCATTTCAGGGCTGCGCCAACGAAATTCCATCGTAATCTAACAACTTGTAGGCACCCTTAGCAAGAACTCTTTTGACAATATAGGGGCCATGCCATAACGGCTCAAATTTCCCTGTACCTATTACATAAGCTTCCTGATCATAAAGAAGGACCAAGTCACGCTCTGAGAAAATGCGAGGCTGGACATTCTTGTCGTATTACACCTTTATATGTCTCTTATGCAATTCGTTGGCCAATTGGGCTTCACGACGCGTTTCATTAAGATGGATGAGGTTAAAAAGACGCGCTTCTTCAGCAGAGGTGTCAAGTAACAAGTCGATTGTGAGTTTTAACGATGGTATTTCACATTGGATCAACAAGATAGCTTCCAGACCATACACCATTTGAAAGGGGGTAAATCCGATTTCATTTCTCACCGAGGTTCAGTACACCCACAAGGTCGAGTATAGGATTAAATGCCAATTTCGTTTATGAACTCCTATCATTCGTTGAAGCATTTGTTTAAGAATCATGTTAATAGCTTCAACTTGTCCATTTGATTGTGGATAATAAGGAGTAGAACTATTATGTGACAGTCTTAACTTGGTAGTCAACTTAGTCATCATGTGATTGCGAAAATGTTTACCATGATCTATGACTATAGCTTGTGGGACCCCAAACCATGCAATGACATGATTAAAGAAAAACAATGCAGTTGTTTTTCCTTTGTTTTTGAGTGTAGGCATCGCTTCGGCCCACTTGGTGAAGTAGTCTACTGTGACAATAATATAACCATGCCCCCCAGACGAACAAGGGTTACAGGTCATGAAGTCAATGCCCCTTTTTGAAAGTGTTCCCATAGAGACAACGGGATGCATTGGCGTTGGCAGTTTATGGATTTTATGATCAAATATCTGCCACGCATGATAAGTTCTGATCGCGAGGATGGAGTCGCGAAATATGGTAGGCCAAAAGTAACTGGCGCGAAGTATCTTCTGCGTGGTAGCATATCCAGAAAAATTTCCACCACAAGCTCCAACATGACAATCATTTAAAACCTTTTCGGCCTCTTCGTGAGTGAGACACCTTCTTAAAATTGTATCGACACCACGACGATAAAGTGTATCGCCAATGATCAGATAATATTTGGCTTGGTATCGAATACGTCGCTGGTTAGAGCGAGAGGTATCAGGCCGAAAAGTCCGGGTCTGGAGATAAATGATAAAATCCCCATACCAAGGAATAGATGATCCTATCAGAAATAGAGACTTGTGGGGAATAGATGGTTCTGACGTAGTAGTAGTACTATTAGAGGGAAGGTCACAGAGAAGCTCAACCAAAACTAAAGACTTCATTGACTTTGATTTGATGAATTCCAAATAAAATTCCTGCAAAATGACAGTCCATTTTGAATCCTTGCCCCCTAGCAATTGAAGTGATAATATGTAAATCATAGGGTTACAATCCAAAATGAAAATGGTCTTCTGAAACATGATATAGTGGCGAAATATTTGGACATCTTGAACAACCGCCAAGGCAAGCTTTTCTATGTATGAATACTTCACTTTCGTATCATTGAGATTACGACTCAAATAATAGATTGGATGTTATATCCCATTTTATACTTGGACCAATACCATAACATTGGTTGTATTATCCGCGATGATATATAAGAAATAATCACTCTGATAATTGGGGGGATACATTAATGACACCCAAACAAGAGTATCCTTGACATCATCAAAAGAAGCTTGCGCAACTTGGTCCCAATGGAAGGGAATCCCCCTTTTCAAGAGCCAAGTAAATCTTTTAGCCATTTCGGCGTAGTTGGGTATGAACCTCCTTAGGAAGTTAGCATTTCCCTGAAGTTTCTGTAACTGAAGCAAATTTGATGGCACAGGCAAATCAAGAATGGCATGGACCTTTTGGGTCTTTCGAATTCCTTCTTTTGAGACAACGAATCGTAGAAAACGACCAAAACCAACACAAAACACACATTTATGTGGATTGAGGCGTATTTTGTAGTGTTGGCAGCGTAAAAATATAGCTCTCAGATGCATTGGGTGATCAGTATGATTTCATGACTGCTCGGGTAAATTGTCTAGATAGGTTTGAACAATGTGCTTGATTTCGTTGAAAGCATAATCCATTGCTCTCTCAAAAGTTATCCCAGCATTATTTAAACCAAACGGGAGTTTTCGGTAAGCGAATGTGCCCCAGGGATAGATGAATGTTGTCTTATATTGGTCCTCTGGGCAGATATTGATTTGATTGTAGCGAGAAAATCCATCCATGAACGAAAATATTTCACATCCAACACAATCGTCAATAATCTGGTTGATAAAGGGAGTAGGATAGTTGTCTTTTGGACAAGAAATATTGACATCCCGATAATCGACGCACACTCTGATGGTTCCTTGTTTTTTCATGACAGGAACGATGTTGGAAAACCACTCAGTTAGCGGAACAAAATAAATGAAACCAACACACAAAAGTTTTTCAACTTCTACTTTAATGGCAATGGCCTTCTTCAAATGAACAGGATGAAGGAGTTGATGTACCGACTTGACAACAAGGTACATATTAATCATGTGTTCAACGATACTAGTATATATGCCTGGCATTTCCTCATAAGACCAAGCAGATACATCATGAAATTCATGAAAGAGAGAAGGATATGTTTCAATTTCTGATGGAGAACATGACATGCCGACATGAATGTTTTCTACAATGCCAAGTTTGGTCGAAATATCGATAGAAATGGTTTCTTCAATATTTGACAAATTTTGTTCGGAATCGATTTCAAAAATAGGAAAATAATTTGAAAAGAAAGTTTTGATTGATGGGTGATATAGTTCGCTAAGATTATCTTCTTCATAATCTGGAAGATGGGAATGATGATGATGATATTCCCATGGTTCTCCTTTTAACATAATTGTTTCCAGAATATTCTCATATGTCAAGAAAGTTAAGGAAAAAGGATCAGATAGATTGATTGCTATGCTAGCTCAATTGGGCTAGAGGACAGAAACTCATCCAACGTAACAACTTCAGAATCACCTATACTCTTCCTTAAGCCAGATGGAGTGGAAGAGATCATATAGCAGGTCTCTATGTTTGAAATTTATGCTGACGTCATAGGCGACGGTAATGGAAAGGTTCCCATGAGAGTGGAATCATTTAAGAGTCCTACACCAATGTTATGAAGTGTGAGTTGGGGTGCGTGAACTAACAGAACACTTCCAGTTAGCTAGGAACTGAAGGCAAAGAAGGATAACTGATTGATGACTGTAATAACACCTTTATGTGGAAATGCGATCATTCTAAAATATGTAGAGACGATCGCAGTCAACATATACCCATGGCCTTCTGAGTAGAATATTGTAATCAAGGGGTCCGTCAATGACATCAACTTCAACATTCATTGTTTTCCCCCCCAGTGCAACATGTAGGTTATTGATAATACCGCAAGGCTTATATGTACGTTCGTCGAAATTTTTCAACGTCGTTGGCGATTGATATAGGTGTGGCTGGCCAAGTGACTTCCAACAGTTTAGAAGCATAATGCACATAGATTCTCCCTCATCAATAATAGTACGATGAACAAGGTGATTGAGAACATTTACCTGGATGGAGAATGCCAATTCTATTGGTAATTGCAGCACATAGCCCGTATGATTAAAGACTACGAGATTGGAATCTGTTGGATCAATTCCACCAATTGCTGACAAAAAAGCCTGTTTCTGGGAGGGAAAACTTTGTAATACGTCAAGCGCTAAAATAGCTAAAGGGGATTGAGCCAAATATTTAACTATATTATAATTTTGAGTAGATCTGGCTCGAGGATTAAATGTCGATTTATGAACGACTCCCTTTGGTAGCTTGATTGTCAATTCAGGAATAGTAGGTGGCGGTATTGATTCCGTAGACAGATTAATGGTCGAGGTAGTAGGTTGATTAGTAGCCTGACTACCGTAATATTTATTAAGCGTTGACACCAAAACATCATTCGATGGCTTTGTGACAAACAACATAAGCACTTGTGAACTAGAAGCTGGATTCGTAGCAACCAAATTTGTGTCTAGATTCGGAAATGGATCTGTCAACATAACTGACGTATGTGAGGTCTTAAACAATTTTGAGACTTCAACGCGGTGAAGACAGTCCCAAAAAAAGTGCTCCTCATTACAGATTATGCAAGGGTAACGAGGTTTCTAATTTCCAGTCGATTGATCAAATGATCTTTCCTGTAGGGTAGAAGTTTGTTTTTTCTTTGATTTCCCTTTTTTCTTACTTCCAGGTTGCTTGTCACTTTTGCCCTTGTCAGATGACACAACATGGATTTCAGAAGAAGGCATAGGATCAGAAGTAGTAGAGCGGTGTGTGCTTGCAGTACCGATCATACCGTCTCCGGCATGATAGTCCTTTGATGGAGGAGGAACAATAAAATTAGATCGCGACGCGTTAGGAATTTTCTCGTAGAGCAAGCAAGACTGAGTATAAATCAAGTCTAAATATTGGGCATGAGAAATGACCTTTTTTTCAGTGACGACGCCACCCTTAGCCACATCCTCATTTATAGATGGTAACAGGGACTTAATGAACCACTCAGCAAGGAGCTGATAAGGAACAAATGTCTTAACCATTCTATGACGACGATGCCACTCATGAATATGATCAGAAATGTGAGTAGCATTAGTTTGTTTAAAATTAGTTCAGATATCCGTTCCAGTTTCATATCACATGAGTAACTAGAAGTGGGTCAAAAATACAGTAGCTAGGGCAGTGAAATTATCAAAATAATCTCTTGGTAACTCAACGTACCATTTTGCGGCCGGACAAGTGAGCGTACGCTGGAAAATATATAGTCAAACAGAGTCATCATTTAGGGAGTTAGATGAACACCACAAATGATAAGTCATAACATGAGTCGACGGGTCTTCCCCAGGGTTTCCATTGAACTTAGGAATATATGAGGGTAATTTATGAGGTATTACCAGCCACCAAGGAGCATAGTTGATTGGATCATTGGTGAGTCGGTTTAAATCTGGTAACTCTAAAGTTGCAACAAAGGGCAACTGTCGATTAAGGTCAGGTTGAGAATATCCAGGGTATGATGGAATTCCTTGGGAAACAGGAATTTGAGCACCAACATAAAGAATATTTTGATGGTAACCCAGATAGTGGTTGTTTTGATAAGCAAATGCTTGAGGATTCTGTTGACCAAAACCTGGATATGTTACTTGTTGAAATGAAGGTTGTGGAATTTGCGCTTGTGGCTGCCAAGGGGTCTGTCCACTAATGTTATAACCCAAACTAGGATAGATTAGATTCGATTGAGGATAGGTATAACCTGGTTATGGTTGTGACATCCCATAATGTGGTAATCCATCTTGTGAATAAATGATTCCGGATATAGGTGGTTGTTGTAAACCAACCGAAGGAGTTGGAGTCTGAGGACCCAATACTTGGGGGTATTGGGTTGAAGGACCCGCTTGAGACAGTTGAGGTACAACAGTTTGAGTTTTTAACAGGGGTAAAGATGTATTAACAAGTGGAGTTGATGTGGGTGCAACAGGTTGAACCGGTTGATACACGTGTACAAATGTTTGTGGTTGTATAGGCAGAGTGGGCTGCCATTGAATAACATTCATTCTGACATTAGGATGACCATATAACGACGGAGTACTATCGAAGTGGGTGACCATAGGTTTCCCCTTAGCATGAGGAGTATAATAAGATGGAAAATATTGTTCTCCAAATGCAGGGAGTCCAGTTGAAATTGTATTGGATGGAATATACCCATATGGACCAGCTTGATATTGCCCTGACGATGTATATATATGATCAAGTCGTTCAGTACTCACAATAGATTTACCAGTTAGAAAACTAGGCGATGACATTGGTGAATTCCATGAGTCTGAGGATGCACCAGAGAAGGTTCTAGATAAATATTGGTAACCAGGTGGGACGGAAGGGCCACCATATAAATGTGACTCTAGTGAGGTCGTGAACATCGACGGGGTAGAGAGAGCAGGTGTTGTCGCAATTGGAACAGATGGTCTAGCCGAAGATTTTGGCTCAGGAATGGCTCTTCGACCAAATGTATACCCTATTGGATCGACAGGAACTCTAATAGACACAAGATCAACAAAATTAGAGGCATGTGATTGAGGAAAATACTCGTACAAGTAAAGCTCCTCCCCAAATGAGTTGGAGTTAAATGTGTTTTGTCTTGTGGGATTTCTTCAATCGAAATTAAACCAGGTGGAAGGATTTCACCGTTAGGCCCAAAGTATATTTCAGGAGGTTGACTGCGCGATATGGGAAACTCAATGGCTCCAATAGATTGTGTGATCGATATAGGAATAAATTCCAGTCGTTCGACTTCGGGATGCAGATGTTCTAGCAAAAAAGTGATAGGATCTGGATCAACTTCCAATTGAACAATGTTGGTTTCGGGAGGTATGGTCTCACTGATTGGATGGATCATGACCATGGGTAGCTGTGAGGATTTAGTCTCGACAAGAGTAGATGAATCAGGATTTGTAGAAACAAATTGTGCTTACTCTGGTATATGTGAGGATGATGTCGCACCAGAGGTACTGATAGTACTAGTTTCGGTAGAGCGATGTCACCTTCGCCGACCAGAAGTGGCTTCCACTAGTAAAGGTGGTTTCAGTGCTATTATATGCGAACGATGGGGAAAAGGATATTATTATTCCATGATGACTGAGATATTTTATGACCAAAACAAATAAACAAAATAAAAGGGTAATTCTAGGCAAAACGTTTACCAAGAAACTGTGAACTTCATAATACCTCCTGGTGAACCAAGAAGTATGGGCAGGAAATCTCCCCGAATGCTATGTTCGGTGTATCAAAATTTACAAGGTGGCCAACTCGGTTCACTATGGATGGATAGCAACCTAAATTCGTCCTCCCAAATATACCCGAAGGTACGTGGAGGCCCAAGTCTGTATTAGTGTTGTCTAATGCGAAACTGCACAGTGAGAGCACCCCTTTATACTTTTCGTACTAGAAAACCGCCCAATATACCCGAAGGTATGTGGATGAGCTCCGATATACTTACGTACGTGGATTGAGGTATCTCACTTGGAATGTATCGCAGATAATTAACGACAACTGCTATGTTTAACGACGCTGGAACACGTCTCTAGCTTAGACCTTCTAAATGTTATCGTTATGGTTCCAATGCTTTCTTAGGTAAATTGATGTAAATTTTAAGTTGAACTTGTTTATCAATTTGCCTTGCAAGGTTCACCATGATGATGTGATGGAAATTCCTAAAATGCAAACTAAAATGATAAGAAAACTTTTGAATTTTAGCATTTTCAATGAAAATCCTAGCTAATAAAGGGAAAGAGCAATCAATTTTGAGAGCAAACAACAAAGAGCACAAACTAAAATACAACTTTCCTAACTTGTTCCTATGCAAAACACACAATTCACTATATTGAAATGCAGATTTTTCTTTTCATTCCCCTTAATGTGAATGCAAAAAGGAAACTATGTGCATCAAATCAACAAAAAACAAATGCTTTCTTCTTTGAGAAACAATGAATTTAACAACAATTTCTCTTTTAGGAAAAACGAAGAATGGAACTACAATTTTTCCTACAGGAAACGAAGAATTTAACAACAATTTACTTTATGAAAACAAATGGATCTAATGCAGAAATAAAATACTTTGAATTTTCTTTGTCAATGATAAAGAGAAACACGTAAAGACACATTGAACAAACTTACCTTTCAAAGGAGGAAGAATCAAGAAAATTCACTAGTCTCTATGAGGTAGAAGATAATTGAAAACACAACAAACAAATGGATGAGAATGATGGCAATGAAAAATTCAAATGGAATTTATTTGGCTAAGGGGGAATGCAGTGTCTAAGGGGAGACAGTGCATTGCAATGCACCCCTGTGTGGGAGACAGTGCACTACAGTGCACTGTGTCTTGACCAACAATGCGTTGGGTGCAACAGATATTGAAAATTCAAGCTACAGAACACACTTCTAATGCAATTATTTTATTCAAAAGTCTAATAACTGAAATTAGATGCTACTGGGTGGATAAGTAGAGGCAAAAACACCAGGAATGAAAGGAAGTTCCCCAACGGAGTCGCCAATTTGTTATGCAGAATTATGATCTACGGATAAATCAAATTCCCTAAATGTGGTGCTATGCATTTATAACAACAGATTAAATAATTTGCTATCACTTTCTCTAAGAGTAAATAGACACACAGAAAGATAAAATAACCTAATTTTGATACAAGCACTTCCTATTCTCCTTCTGTCGCTTTTGCTGTAGCCTCCAATCCAACTTAGATCGCCAGATTGATTCCTGCAAGTATAAACAGGGAACATCAAAATAATTGCAATATACAGATGTCTAATTATATTAATTAGTTAAATCGATTGAATATGAAACATATATATCATTCAAGGGTCCATTGCATGAGAAATAGAAACACAAACAAATACATATATGGGAAAATGAACATCAATATTTATTAAAGAGTAGAAGGGGGAGGTTACAACCAATGATCGATTTGATGTCACCAGCTCCAGCTTCATCCCAGCCTCATCACAATCAACATCTCACCAACATCATATCACTTCTATCACTCTCTCAATTGAGAATCCAACAAAATTTCTTTACCAAATTTCTTCCTTCCCTAGAACTAGGATCTGTGCTCAATTTATAGGGAAACTGATGGTAGTTTCTCAATCAATGACTTTGTAATAATAGGAAAGACATGTTCTCAAGCTCAAAGGTGTTAGATGGACACTCAGATTCGAATTTTGACACATATGGACTCTTCTAGGAGGCACTGGCCTGTGGAGATTCCAGAACAATGAGAATTTCGCTCCCATTTGACCAACGCACCCTTGAATGTCGGGAAGTGCATTGCAGTGCACCCTTGAATGGAGGGAGCTGCATATGAAACATAGTTAGTCCCTTGAGAGGCGACATTGGTGAGCTCATAAGTGATATAACATATACTTCAAACCTTGGAAATATTGCAATAGAAGTCATGAATGATTTTTTCTTGTCTTAGGGCATATAGCAACTAAAATGATAGGGGATGATAGACCCTATTTCATTGGTCCTGGGGATGACGTCCAGTTTGACCAAGTCATGGGGGATGATGCCCAAATTGACCTATAACACTCTTTTCCTGGTACCTATAGCCAACTGCACCAACCATGACTCTGCATGCACTTATTTATTCAAGCAACACTTGTCCACGACATTAGGACTGATATAACTATAGTTAGATCTGGGTTCAATCAAAATAAACTTGATCAAAAATCTTACCTTCCATCTTGATAATAGATGCTTGATGATCAACTTGCCTATTATACAATGTTTCATAAATCCAAGGAATACTCTATCCAACATCCCAAACTATCCATACCTCCTGACCACTGTATATTTGCGGTTTGCCATCCTTACACTGTGGAAAATCTTTCCTGCGATGATCCTTGCCATAAGTCCAACATTGCAAAGGATTCATGCCATCACCCATTGTTCTTCTCCTCAAACTTAAATCCTCATCCTTTTTCAACTACATTGAATTTTGCGTATGGTGTTGCATTCTACTTGTCAACTACATTGAATTTTGCGTATGGTGTTGCATTCTACTTGTCAACTATATCCTGAGGTTTTCCTCTCTTCTTAGTGCACTTTCCTTTATTTGTAATAGCCCTCGTAAAAAAATCAATGTAATAAAGTTAATAAAGGAAAAAAAATAACCATGTTCATGGGGCACATATTCCAAGTTGAATGTTGAGAAAAAACATCCTAGTGTGGGTGTTCATTTGGTTTATTATGGCTAAGGAAATTGACAAAAGAAATCGCAAAGGCTTTGGAAAGGAATGAGGCACTATTAGCATTTTATTTATGAAATTAATGAAAATTAGGAGAAGAGGAAGGTAGAGTCTCAATTAGGCCTAGGAATTCAAGTAGATGTATCATCTTCCTAGGCCAGTGAGGAACATGGATTCACTGTTATATGCCACTTAAAGTTACTCAAACACAAGAGATATCATTAAGATCTAGGTGAAGGAGCCAACAAAGTTCAGAAAGACACCATGGCACCCACATGTACAAAACAAAAGTGTCGGGTGTGGAGCCTGATTATCTTGTTTACTTTGTATCACAACATTGGACCACTGTACCTTAAAAGGGGCGGCAACACCGCCCGTAATTAATCGCTGCTGTGGGGGGTCCAGGGGGGGGCGGCAGTGCTTTTCGGAGCCCCCCCCTGGTGGGGGGTTTCGGGGGCAGTGCCCCCGAAGCTAAAAACAGATGTAAAATTGCCTTGTAAAAGTATAGTAATTTATAGTCAATCTGGGCTGTTCATAGGCGGATGATCTGATGGTAGAAGTTATGTTTAGTTTAGGGTTTTTTTGCCCTAGAAGGAAACCCCCTTGTATATATGAGGGTATTGTATTGCGGCTGTGTATTATGTGTGTATTCTCAGAGCGAGAAACATATAGGGAGACTACGAGAGAGAATAGAGGATATTACAGCGGATCTGCTGTAGGTTTTGTCTCTTCAGTTTTTACTGGATAATAGAAAGGAAGGACTGGCTTTTCGGGGTGGACATAGCCCAAACTGTTGGGTATGTGTTATATTATTTCCACGACTAAGCACGCGTGGGGGGGTAAGAGGGGGGGCGGTAGCCCCCCCTGTCGGGGTTCGGGTTAGCGCCCCGACGAAAATTTTTGGTCCTTAATTTCCGGCGGGTAGTCCGCGTCCATGGTTTTGTGCATGGTTTTGCACATGGTATTGGGGTACGATGGTTTTCGGCCCCTGGTATTTTTGTAGATCCGATCAAGGGAACTACGGTTATGTTCTAATCCAAGGTTTATGGATTGGGGTTTATGTATGCTTCGGCATGTATATATATGTGTTGTAACACTAAAATGAATATAATGAAAAATCAAGCTGGTCGTCCCGATTTGGGATCCAGGGGAAAATCTCTGTGTTTATCTGTTTTATGTTTTATGCTCTCGCTATTGTTTATTTTCTGTTATAAGATTCATGTGTAGATAATTTCTGTTTAGGATTAAAACCTACACAAACTGGGTGAACCACGTATATCTGTGTCTCTTTGGTTTTACGTGTTTTGTGTGCTTGTATTTTTCGCATATTTTATGTGTTGCATTGCTCCATAATATATAATTTTATAACAACTGGTATCAGAGCAGAAGGTATATTTGGCTGATAAACTCGCAGGAAAAAGGGGTTTCCTGGTTCGAGTGGGAGCAAAGGCGGAAGATGGTAAGTTTAGGGTCGAGAAATTTAACGGCCAAAACTTCCCGTTGTGGAAGATGCAGATGGAAGATTATCTGTATCAGAAAGATATGTACCTACCATTGAGTGGAAAAACAAAGAAGTCGACGGCCATGACAGATATGGAATGGAACATTCTCGATAGAAAGGCACTCGGAACAGTACGGTTGTGCCTTGTGGCGTCAGTCGCCTTCAATATTTCGAAGGAAACAAAAACAGAGGGTTGTTGAACCCTTAGTTAAACTGAGAGGGGGGGGGTGAATCAGTTTAACACATACATGGACTTTTAAAACTTTTTCATGAAAACTTGTTTACACCTTCATTTCATGTTCAACTTAATATCTGAGTAATCTTAGAATGTGAGCAGTAAGCATTAATATAATGTAACAGTAGACTTAATATGACAACAACAAGTATTAAGCAGATTAAATAAACCATATCAACACATAAACATTATGCACATAGACACCAGATATAAGTGGAAACCCATAAAGGGAGAAAACCACATCTTATTATTGTTGTGATGCAAAGGCAAGCTCCAACTCCCTCTCACCATTGATTTTCTGCATGCACCAACCTACAGGAGGCTCTAAACCTCAATTCTGCAAGCTACAACTTGCAAGGAAGCTCCAAATCCCTTCGATTTTATGTAGGCACCAACCTACAGGAGGCTCCAACCTCAGTCAGCTACAACTAACATTTAATCAAGATACAACTTGATGTGGAAGCACCAACTCCCATCTATTTTCTGCAGGCACCAACCTATAGGAGGCTCTTACCTCAGTCAGCTACAACTGACATCTATCAAGCTACAACTTGATAGGGAAGCTCCAACTTCCTTACTCTTTCAAAAGGAAAACACTTGCTGATTTACCTTGGATATAAGCTCTATTCTATATCATCTTCACTGCTGTGCATCAGTCTTCATATCTGCCTTATATCATTTCTGCATCTTCTTAGATTCACTTTCAGCTCCTCCTTCTTCTCTTCTCAGCTCCTCCTTCTTCTCTGCCTCATTGCTTCATTTATGCATTCTCTAACTTTTCACAACATCTTGTTCTGCTCCTCCTTCTTCTTCTCTTCTCTGCCTCAATTCCATACTCAGCATTCTCCATGCTCACTCTCTCTCACCTCTTGCAGCTTTCTTATTTTCTTCAAATCTCTTCAATTCTATTGCACACTCTCTTCTTCTCTCACTCTGTTTTCGTAACATTCTCCCCTTGGATATTACCCTGTTTTATACAAAACAACTTCATGGCTGTTTGTATTCTACTGGGAATTTGAAATGGACAGCCATGCCTCTTTTCCTTCTGCCTTCTCATCTCTTTTATCCACTCATTCAGAAAATATAACTATAGGTACCAATTTAACATTACAATGGGATATTTGTTCTCTTCCGGAGACTTGCTAATGCATCACAACAATATAAATTAAAATCATTTACATTCAATTACAATGAAAACTCCAGCTCACTCATTCAGCCTCTTGGCTCGCTGCGCATTTGTCTTTTCTTTGACTGTGTCTTTGTCCCTTTCGGCTCTGTTTGTTTCCTTGTTCACTGTCGCAGGGTAACAACCATATGCCATACATATGTAACTGTGATTGTGTGTCTGCTGTATATATATGACTGCTGATCTGGAAATCTAATTAAATACCCCAAATAAAATTAGAGTCTGGCGCATATAAAAATGTCTCTCCATTTGCTTTCCCTGCGCTGGAAATTTGAATAAGTGTATGCGGTAGCTTATTGTTTGACATCTTTGATTTACAATCAATCCCCAGTTCACACTCCTCATATACGGAAACTTTACCTGTTTCAAATCTATGGTTAAACCATAGTCCAACCCACTTCATAAGCCATCAAATGAATATTTCAACTTTGGATTACAACTCAATATATCATAATCCCAAAGCTTATCCTTTGCATATAACAATAATATGCTCAGCAAACAGTTTCATTTATACAAGGTTCGGCTTGCGTTTATAACTTGAAGTATAACTCGTTTTTCCATATATGTTAACCTATGTCGAGACTTTATATTGCGCCAAATATCATATCTAAGCCACGACACTTTAATTTTATTTATCAAATTTGACTTTGATTTAACCAACGCTTTATCAATCCCGACTTTGGTTAAAACACAGACTTCAATATATATATATATATATATAAGAATTGGGCCCCACTTGCCGAACTCTTTCTATTCCCCGATGCGATGAGCCTCCTCCAATGAATTCCGATTGCTGTTACATCCTTTGTAATTTTCCCCATGCAATTGATCACAATCTCATCCTTCTATAGGATGTTCCGATGTTCCGCCAATTTTCCGATGCGATGGCATACCTTTAAGCCGGACTTCAAACACACGTGAGTCACCGCGTATAATGAATCGGGTCCGGAACTCAATCGCAATCAGAAATTTTGTTAACAAGTTCCGATGCTCTGCTCCTTCTCTGATGCGATGCAACACTGTTTACCGGAACTCAACCATATATCAATCATGGTTTATAAACCCATCGGGTCCAGAATTCAATCGCGATCGCAACCTTTTGTTTACATGTTCCGCTGTCAACTTTTCTCCGATGCGATTGACCACTGTTCATTTAAATGTGTCGATGCGATTGGACCGGAACTTAAATCTATAAGATCATAATTTATAGACCCATCGGGTCCGAATCTCAATCGCAATCGCAATTTGCAGTTGCATGTTCCGATATACTTATACTTCGATGCGATCAATCACTGTTTACCGGAACTCAAATATATATGAATTGCAGTTTATATGCCCATCGAGTCCGGATCTCAATCACAATCCCAATTTGCAGCTGCATGTTCCGATATACTTATACTCCGATGCGATAAATCACTGTTTACCGGAACTCAAATATATATGAATTGCAGTTTATATGCCCATCGGGTCCGGAACTCAATCACAATCGCAACTTTTAGTTGCATGTGATTTGCTGCCAACTTTTTCCGATGCGATTGATGAGGGTCCCACCATATAAGGCTTTTCGTTTGATAGAACCTTTGATTATTTAGATCTCGCGCTACATATAAATGTATATGCTTTGGACCTCTATATATATCAGGCACATCATATGTATCTCACTGCATATATATAAGCTTCCGCTTCCGCCTTTAGTGTATCCTCTGGCTGGGTAATGATTCTCAGAATAAGGTTTATATATATACTTTGCTGCTTGGGTTAAGATTCTTGAAATATTATGTATCCTCCCGCCTGGGTTACGATTCCCGGAATAAGGTTTATATATATACTTTGCCGCTTGGGTTAAGATTCCTGGAATTGTGTTTATGTATCCTCCGGCTATGGTAATAATTCTCGAAATTTATGTTTATGTATCCTCCAGCCTGGGTAACGATTCTCGGAATAACGGCTCTACTGCGCCTGCGCGCTATAACGATAACGACTGCGCACTCTACCTGCACTTTACTGCGATAACGACTACGCCTTTCATGTGCAATTCCTCAACATATTTTAATTAACAAACACCACTTCCGCTGTTTCTTTATATGATTCCGCTTACCCCTGATTGTTCGACATTACAATTAACGCATAGCATATTCAATCTTGTCGGCTTCTCCAGTGGTTCCTCTGTAATTGCCAGCCACTTCTGATTGCCTTCACCATAGGCAAACAACTTTGACACTAAGTCGAAACTTCCACAGTTCAGTGGTTTCAACTCCGGATTCTTATTTAGCTACGCCTTAACTACAATAGGGGCTCATATTATGCATTTCCGAATACAACATCGACATAAATGTCGATTCTTTCAATAACCCACAGAATGCAATTCACCCCAATTACAGAGATTATTTACACATTCTTTCACCATTTATTCTTGACAGTCAAAGCCCATTCACACAGATTTTAGAACAGATTCCTCATTTATACATACAGGTTTAATTACAAACCCTTTATGCATTCAAAACCAGACTACCATCCAAAAACCCTATCACAGAGTCTTATTCATACATGCCCACACAAACTCATACAATTTCTTATTGAACCTCTCAATTCACTGCCTTTGCTTCCTCTGCTCCTTGACTGATGTTGCTCCTTTGTGCTCCTTTGCCATCACTGACAACATTTCCAACAGTCTCCCCCTTTGGAATTGATGGCAACACATCCACCAATAATCCAATGCTTCCTCTGCCTATCTGCTTTTCCTCCCCCTTTGAAATCAATGGCAAAGGGTTGCACATCTCTTAGTGTAGATTATATCTCTGCATTTCCTCTCTCTGAGATGCATTTAGGCCTTCTTCTTCTAACTTTGTACCCTGTTGCTCCAAACTGGTGTAAAAGAGTTGTTGAGAGAACACTTTTGAGGATTATTGATCTTGAATGTACACTGCAAGTTGATACAATCCCAAAGCACTGACTCCTTTCACTTGTATAAACCTGAAAGTGAGGATAATGACACTTCATAGAACACATTGTACCAGCTTTATCTTATTAGGGATGCATCACTGGATTAAACCTAAAATACTGAAAATGTTTCAAATATACTTCAGTCTCTATCTGATGTAGTGAGCCAATATATTTCTGTTGAGGAAGATTTTAGATGGAGAATGTCCTCTTTTGAAATACTCATCTTTTCATGCAGAATGCGGAATCCAGATAACGCTGGGAATACTACCTTGATGTAATTTTTCCATAATCCTTTGATCCTATGGACCTGTATCATACTGCTGCTTCCTTGATAATGCTTGGTAATCTATTGATAGGGATGCTGCTTGTACCAAATACCCATATTGATACCACTTTCACTTCAGTTCACACATGAACCCATAGATAAGACAACCTTCATAATTTCTGCTATTGAGCTCTACACTGTTTTCAACAACAATCATCAATATACTGAATCTGATCTTGTCCTCATTAACTATTTTCTTATTCTGTCATTTTGTTCAAAGGAATGTCACTGGATTTTCTTTTCTAGAACTACTCCAAATTCATAGCTGCTTTATATACCAACTTAACTGTTCTAATATAAATATCTTTGGGAAGGCATCTTCAATTCCTTTACTCATAATCTTCATGGGCAGACCACTCAGGGATTTGTCACTTAATTTAACTTCATTCCTCCAAGGGGAAATTTCATATATGAATGAGGTCATGACATAGTGATGATAGGCACTTCTCTTGCTAATCCTTCTTAATGTGATTCATTGTTAATTCTAGCAGTATGATGCGCAGTGTGATCATCACTTAATGTGTTGATGTTCTCTCAACCACCAGGGCTTCTTGCTGTCTTCTCTTCTGCCATCAAACTGTCAGCTAATTAAAACATCAGATAATATTCTTCCTCTATAGTTCTCTATTAGAGGAATTTCCTTTCACTTCCTGATCTCATAGCTGTTCTCATTTCATGGAGCTCTTCTTAGACTACTTTTTGTGGGGACTACATATGAACTTCTCTCCCCCTGGGATGTTGCTTCATATTTGTCACTGGTTGGATATTTTCTTTGTTTCCTAGAGTAGCTCCCCCTGAGACTAGAATGTATTCATTATGTTATTGAGATAATAGGCCCCCCCTTTCTCTTTTCCTTCCATACTCTATTGGGGTTCATCATAATGTCTGCACTCCTTTCTGATTCATAGTTTTGTTTGATTGGATTGGATTTCATCATCTGTCTGGAGTTCTTTAATATATATGGTAGTTTATAGTCTTTTTCTTTGTGACCACGCTTAAGGCATACATAACATCTTATTTGACCAAGGTGCATTTGAGCTGATGTATAATATTTTGTTCCTCTTCTTGAATACATTTTACAATCAACAATTTTATGTCCAAAATTATTGCATGCATAACAATAGCCATGGAAATGATTTGTGTACCTGGTGGAAGATTGTCTTTTCCCTTTGCTTGCTTGAAGTGTTCTTCTTGTTTGCTGCATCTTTTGCTAGTTGGACTGGGTTTGCTTTGTCTTACAACATGTTGCAGTATGTCCTTGTTTATGGCAGGAAAAACATGTGATATTTTTCATAGGAGGAAAGAACCTCCTTTGACATCTTCCAAATTTATTCAGTTCATATTCAGGAGCATGTGAGCCTTTAGCAACTGATTGTTTCATCTTCTCATTCTCTGTCCTACCATGTTGCTGCTTGATTCTATTTGTTTCTTCACAAATCCTGTTCTTGCTGGCTTCTATTTTTGTAGTAATCTACTGAGCTGCTTCACTGTCCTTTACAACTTTTACAAAGATGATTTTCTTGTTATCTTCTGCCTTGGACTTACTGGTTTCTCCTACATATCCTAAGCCCGCCTTTATGAGAGGTGATCTTTGAGCATTTAGCATCTTGTCCAATTGTCTAGTGCTTTTCATTAGAGGTGTATTCATTAATAGTTCTCTTTGGGATTTTTCTAAATTCTTTCTCAGGCCCACTACTTCTTCTTCCAATCTTTCACATTCCTAACTTTTCTCTCTCATTTGTTGCAACAGAGTGTCTTCTACTTTCTTTGCTTCTTCAAGCTGTGTCTTCAGGCCAATAATTTCTTTCTTATCTTCATATTCTCTCTCATCACATATTTGCACCAATGTCTTAAGGTCTTTGTTTTCATTCTTTAGTCTTTCTATTTCAGTCAAGGCTGTGTCTAGTTTGGCCTTTTCTTCAGCTGCAATTTCTTCATGTTTCTTACTACCATTCACACTAGCAGGTACCTCATGTGTTTGAACATTTTCCTTTTGACATGAATTTTTCTTCTTCTTAATTTTCTTCTCCTTCTTGACAATGCAATCCTCAGTGTCTACTCCATGCATGAAATGCAATCTGTCCCAAATTTATTTTGCAGAGTCTAGATCAATTATCAACTCAAAGTCCTTGTTATGAAGACTGTTATATATCACACATTTTGCCTTGGCATTCCTATGTTGTTCTTTCACCGTGGGGGAGTCTGAGCAGTAACCATCACAAACAAGCTTCCATACCTCAGGTTCATCAGCCATTAAACCCGTTTTAACCTTATCTCTCCATTCAGGAAAGTTTGTTGTATTTAACACAGGTACATTTTGATAGTCCATGACTCAACCAGATCTCCTTCAAGCCTTTAAGCTTACACCAAAGGAACTTGCTCTGATACCAATTGTTGAACCCTTTGTGAAACTGAGAGGGGGGGGGGGGTGAATAAGTTTAACACATTCATGGAATTTTAAAACTTTTTCATTAACACTTGTTTACACCTTCATATCATGTTCAACTTAACATGTGAGTAATCTTAGAATGTGAGCAGCAAGCATTAATATAATGTAACAGTAGAATTAATATGAGAGCAGTAAGTATTAAGCAGATGATATAAACCATATCAACACATAAAAATCGTGCACAGAGACACCAGATATAAGTGGAAACCCATAAAGGGAGAAAACCACATCTTATTATTGTTGTGATGCAAAGGCAAGCTCCAACTCCCTCTCACCACTGTTTTCTGTAGGCACCAACCTACAGGAGGCTCTATCCTCAATTCTGCAAGCTAAAACTTGCAAGGAAGCTCCAACTCCCATCAATTTTCTGCAGGCACCAACCTACAGGAGGCTCCAACCTCAGTCAGCTACAACTGACATTTTATCAAGCTACAAATTGATGTGGAAGCACCAAATCCCATCTATTTTCTGCAGGCACCAACCTACAGGAGGCTCCAACCTCAGTCAGCTACAACTAACATCTATCAAGCTACAACTTGATAGGGAAGCTCCAACTTCCTTACTCTTTCAAAAGGAAAACACTTGCTGATTTACCTTGGATATCAGCTCTGTTCTGTATCATCTTCACTGTTGTGCATCAGTCTTCATATCTGCCTTATATCATTTATGCATCTTCTCAGATTCACTATCAGCTCCTCCTTCTCTTCTTCTCAGCTCCTCCTTCTTCTCTGCCTCACTGCTTCATTTCTGCATTCTCTAACTTTTCACAACATCTTGTTCTGCTCCTCCTTCTTCTCTTCTCTGCCTCAATTCCATACTCAGCATTCTCTATGCTCACTCTCTCTCACCTCTTGCAGCTTTCTTATTTTCTTCAACTCTCTTCAATTCTACTGCACACTCTCTTCTTCTCTCACTCTGTTTTCGTAACCTTCTCCCCTTGGATATTACCCTGTTTTATACAAAATAGCTTCATGGTTGTTTGTATTCTACTGGGAATTCGAAATGGACAGCCATGTCTCTTTGCCTTCTGCCTTCTCATCTCTTTTATCCGCTCATTCAGAAAATATAACTATAGGTACCAATTTAACATTACAGTGGGATATTTGTTCTCTTCCGGAGACTTGCCAATGCATCACAAAAATATAAATTAAAATCATTTACATTCAATTACAATGAAAACTCCAGCTCACTCATTCAGCCTCTTGGCTTGCTGCGCATTTGTCTTTTCTTTGACTGTGTCTTTGTCCCTTTCGGCTCTGTTTGTTTCCTTGTTCACTGTCGCAGGGTAACGGCCATATGTCATACATATGTAACTGTGATTGTGTGTCTGCTGTATATATATGACTGCTGATCTGGAAATCTAATTAAATACCCCAAATAAAATCAAAGTCTGCTGCATATAAAAATGTCTCTCCATTTTCTTTCCCTGCGCTGGAAGTTTGAATAAGTGTATGCGGTAGCTTATCTTTTGACATCTTTGATTTACAATCAATCCCCAGTTCACACTCTTCATATACAGAAACTTTACCTGTTTCAAATATATGGTTAAACCATAGTCCAACCCACTTCATAAGCCATCAAATGAATATTTCAACTTTGGATTACAACTCAATATATCATAAGCCCAAAGCTTATCCTTTGCATATAAAAATAATATGCTCAACAAACTGTTTCATTTATACAAGGTTCGGCTTGCGTTTAGAACTTGAATTATAACTCGTTTTTCCGCATATGTTAACCTATGTCGAGACTTTATGTTGCACCAAATATCATATTTGACCCACGACACTTTAATTTTATTTATCAATTTCGACTTTGATTTAACCAACGCTTTATTAATCCCCACTTTGGTTAAAACACAGACTTCAATATATATATATATATATATATATATATATATATATATATATAAGAAGTTGGGCCCCACTTGCCGAACTCTTTCTATTCCCCGATGCGATGAGCCTCCTCCAATGAATTCCGTTTGCTATTACATCCTTTGTAATTTTCCCAATGCGATTGTTCGCAATCGCATCCTTCTATAGGATGTTCTGATGTTTTGCCATTTTTCCGATGTGATGGCATACCTTTAAGCCAAACTTCAAACACACATGAGTCACCGTGTATAATGAATCGGGTCCGGAACTCAATCGCAATCAGAAATTTTGTTAACAAGTTCCGATGCTCTGCTCCTTCTCCGATGCGATGCAACACTGTTTACCAGAACTCAACCATATATCAATCATGGTTTATAAACCCATTGGGTCCAGACTTGAATCACAATCGCAACCTTTTGTTTACATGTTCCGCTGTCAACTTTTCTCCGATGCGATTGACCACTGTTCATTTAAATGTGCTGATGCGATTGGACCGAAACTTAAATCTATAAGATCATAATTTATAGACCCGTCGGGTCCGGATCTCAATTGCAATCGCAATCGCAATTTGCAGTTGCATGTTTCGATATACTTATACTCCGATGCTCCGATGCGATCAATCACTGTTTACCAGAACTCAAATATATATGAATTACAGTTTATATGCCCATCGGGTCCAGATCTCAATCGCAATCACAATTTGCAGTTGCATGTTCCAATATACTTATACTCCGATGCGATCAATCACTATTTACCAGAACTCAAATATATATGAATTGCAGTTTATATGCCCATCGGGTCCGGAACTCAATCGCAATCACAACTTTTAGTTGCATGTGATCCTCTGCCAACTTTTTCCGATGCGATTGATGAGGGTCCCACCATATAAGGCTTTTCCTTTGATAGAACCTTTGGTTCTTTAGATCTCGTGCTACATATAAATGTATATGCTTTGGACCTTTATATATATAAGGCACATCATATGTATCTCATTGCATATATATAAGCTTTCGCTTCCGCCTTCAGTGTATCCTCCGACTGGGTAATGATTCTCGGAATAAGGTTTATATATATACTTTTCCGCTTGGGTTAAGATTCCTAGAATATTATGTATCCTCCCGCCTGGGTTACGATTCCCGGAATAAGGTTTATATATATACTTTTCCGCTTGGGTTAAGATTCTCGGAATTGTGTTTATGTATCCTCCGGCTATGGTAATAATTCTTGAAATTTATGTTTATGTATCCTCCAGCCTGGGTAACGATTCTCGGAATAACGGCTCTGCCTTTGCCTCTGCCTTTCTGCGATAATGAATCTGCCTCTGCCTCTGCCTTTCTGCGATAACGGCTCTGCCTTTCACGTGCAATTCCTCAACATAGTTTAATTAAAAAACACCAATTCCACTATTTCTTTATATGATTTTGCTTACCCCTGACTGTTCGACATTACAATTAACGCACAACATATTCAATCTTGTTGGCTTCTCCAGTGGTTCCTCTGTAAATTCCAGCCACTTCTGATTGCCTTCACCATAGGCAAACAACTTTGACACTAAGTCAACACTTCCACAGTTCAATGGTTTCAACTTCGGATTCTTATTCAGCTACGCCTTAACTACAATAGGGGCTCATATTATGCATTACCGAATACAACACTGACATAAATGTTGATTATTTCAATAACCCACAAAACACAATTCACCCCAATTACAGAGATTATTTGCACATTCTTTCACCATTTCTTCTTATAGTCAAAGCCCATTCACACAGATTTCAGAACAGATTCCTCATTTATACATACAGGTTTAATTACAAACCCTTTATGCATTCAAAACTAGAGTACCATCCAAAAACCCTATCACAGAGTCTTATTCATACATGCCCACACAAACTCATACAATTTCTTATTGAACCTCTCAATTCACTGCCTTTGCTTCCTCTGCTCCTTGACTGATGCTGCTCCTTTGTGCTCCTTTGCCATCAATGACAACATTTCCAACAAGGGTTTGATGCAGATGTTAGCGAAACTATATGAAAAACCCTTGGCCTCAAAAAAGGTATTTCTTATGAAATGACTATTTAATATGAAGATGTCAGAAGGTGGATTTGTTGCAGACCATTTAAATGATTTCAATACAGTTACCAGTCAGTTAAGTTATGTAGGGGTAAACTTTGATGATGAAGTTAGAGCTCTATTATTCTTGTTCTCATTTCCAGAGAGTTGGAATGGTTTAGTAATGGCCATTAGTAACTCTGTCTCTGGATCTAGTACTTTAAAGTTTGATGATGTTGTCGGTGCTATCCTTAGCGAGGAAATGCGACGTAAAAGCTCTGGTGAGACATCTGGTAATGCTTTGAGTGTAGAGTCTAGGGGAAGGAGAATGGAAAGAGGAAAGAGCTCGGGATATCATAGTAAATCAAGGAAAGGCAGATCCAAGTCCAGATCGGGGATAGTGTGCTGGAAATGTAGAAAGAGAGGACACCTAAAGAAAGATTGTAGATCTTGGAAGGGAAAAGAAGGAGACACACAACAAGAAAACAATCATGAAGCAAATGTGACAGGTGATGTGTTACAAGATGCTTTGATTCTTTCTTTCGAAAATGTTACTGATTCTTGGGTTGTAGATTCGGGGGCTTCATTCCATGCCACACCTGATAAGAAATATTTTCATGACTATGTTCAAGGAGATTTTGGACAAGTTCGTTTGGGTGATGATAAACCTTGTAAAATTGTTGGAATGGGTAAAGTTATTGTAAAACAACAGAATGGAAACCAATGGCTACTAAAGGAGGTAAGGCATGTTCCAGATCTGAAGAAAAATATGATTTCAACAGGGCAGTTAGGCGGTGAAGGTTGTGTGACAACTTTCACGGACAAAACTTGGAAGGTCACCGAAGGAGTCCTGGTAATAGAAAAAGGCGAAAAGGTTGGTACAGTGTATTTATGCAATGGTCTTTCTAACTCTGTTAATGCTTTAACTTCCAAAGGAACAGATGCAACATTATGGCATCATAGGCTTGGACACATGAGTGAGAAGGGGATGAAGATTCTTCACTCAAGAAATTTGTTGCTAGGTTTGAAGAATGTTGATTTGGATTTATGTGAAAATTGTATTTATGGAAAACAAAAGAGAGTCATATTTCTCAGAGTTGGGAAAGAACAGAAGAGCGAGAAATTGGAGCTTGTGCATACAGATGTATGGGGACCTGCTCAGGTATCATCTCTTGGTGGCTCTCGCTATTATGTTATGTTTAATGATGATGCAACTAGAAAAACTTGGATTTATTGTATTCAAAATAAATCTGATGTATTTGATACTTTCAAGAAATGGAAAGCTTTGGTTGAGATTGAGATAGGAAAGAAGTTGAAGTGTCTCAGATCAGACAATGGAGGTGAATATTTCAGCAAAGATTTTGATAGGTACTGTTCAGAGCATGGAATTCGTAGAGAGAAGACAATTCCAAGAACACCACAAGAAAATGGTGTGTCAGAAAGGATGAACAAAACAATCATGGAGCATGCAAGGTACATGAGATTGCATGCAGGATTGCCTTTACAATTTTGGGCAGACGCTGTAGATACTGCTGTTTATCTAATAAACAAAGGACCTTCAAGTTCCTTGGATGGTGGTATTATAGAGGAAGCATGGACAGGTAAAAAGGTAAAATACTCTTTTTTAAAGCCTTTTGGTTGTGAGGCCTTTGTCCATATTAATAAAGAAAATAGAACAAATCTTGAGGCAAAATCAAAGAAATGTACCTTTATTGGATATGGTGCTAATGATTTTGGTTATCGCTTATATGATTATGAAAATCACAAAATCATTAGAAGCAGAGATGTAATATTCAATGAAAAGGTCTTGTATAAGAATCAGCTGCAGGAAAAGAAACAGGAAAAAGAAAGCAAGGAATACACGGTTCTTGATGAGATAACTGAAAAAGTAAAGGTGTCTGAAAATAATAATAATCAACAACCACAGCAGCAACAACCACCACAACAACAGCAGGCACCTCAAACACCTGAAAGTGGTGTTAGAAGATCTACCGGGATAAGTAGACCCCCTGAACGATACTCTCCTTCATTATATTATTTATTGTTGACTGATTCTGGTGAACCTGAATGTTATGAAGAAGCAATGCAGGTTGAAAGCAGGAAGAAGTGGGAGCTAGCCATGGATGAAGAGATGGACTCCTTAATGCATAACCAAACTTGGGACTTAGTCAAGTTGCCTGCAGGTAAAACTACATTGCAGAATAAATGGGTTTATAGGCTGAAGGAAGAAGATGGAGGAAAACAGAGGTACAAAGCTAGACTTGTGGTGAAGGGGTTTGCACAGAAGAAAGGTATTTATTTTGATGAAATATTTTCTCCTATTGTTAAAATGACTTCAATCAGAACTATTTTAAGTCTTGTAGCAGCAAAAGATTTACATCTTGAACAGTTAGATGTAAAGATAGCATTTCTCCATGGAGATTTGGAGGAAGAGATCTATATGGATCAACCAGAAGGATACGAGGTCAAAGGGAAAGAAAAATTAGTGTGCAGGCTAAAGAAGAGCTTGTATGGCTTAAAACGGGCTCCAAGGCAGTGGTATCTAAAATTTGACAAGTTTATGTCTGAACAAGGTTATACTAGATGTCACTCTGATCATTGTGTTTATCTGAAAAGGCAAAATGATGGCGGCTATATTATATTGTTATTGTGTGTAGATGACATGCTTGTTGTAGGGTCTAACATGCATGAAATAAATGTGCTCAAAAGAAAATTGGCAAATTCATTTGCAATGAAGGATTTGGGAGCTGTAAAACAAATCCTTGGTATGAGGATAACTAGAGACGGGAAAAATCGCAAATTAACACTGTCTCAGAATGAGTACATAGAAAAGGTGTTGAAAAGATTTAATATGCACAATGCAAAACCTATTAGTACACCTTTTGCTAGCCATTTCAAACTTAGTAAGGAGATGTGCCCAAAGACCCAAGAAGACATGGATTATATGTCTAAAGTTCCATATGCATAAGCAGTTGGAAGCTTAATGTATGCAATGGTCTGCACAAGGCCTGATATTGCACATGCAGTGGGAGTTGTAAGCAGGTACATGAATAATCCAGGAAAAGAACATTGGATGGCAGTAAAATGGATTCTCAGATATTTGAGAGGTACCACAAATCAAGCATTATGCTTTGGTGGTTCAAACATTGCTCTACAGGGATATGTTGATGCAGATATGGCAGGTGACAGAGATAACAGGAGGAGCACTACAGGATATGTATTTACTGTATGTGGAACAGCTATCAGTTGGGTTTCAAAAATCCAAAGTGTTGTTGCACTTTCAACAACAAAAGCAGAGTGTGTTGCTGCTACAGAGGCTAGTAAAGAAATAATTTGGTTACAAAGGTTTATGGATGAATTGGGTAAGAAGCATGATATGGGCACGTTATACAGTGATAGCCAAAGTGCCATTTATCTTGCAAAGAAATCAACATTTCATTCCAGGACTAAACACATACATCTCAAGTACCTTTTCATACGGTCAGTATTGGAAGATGGAGAGTTGAAGCTGTAAAAGATACACACTAGCCAAAATCCCGCAGATATGTTAACAAAAGTTGTAACCAGGGAGAAACTAAGAATGTGCTTAGTTTCAATTGGTCTTCAAGGATGACGTTGAAGATGAGGAAAAACCAGGTCCAAAGAGGAGTCATTGTCTAGCAAATGAAGCAGCGGTGGAGTTGCTACAATCAGTCTCCAAGTGGGATATTGTTAGGTGTGGAGCCTGATTATCTTGTTTACTTTGTATCACAGCATTGGACCCCTGTACCTTAAAAGGGCCGCCAACGCCGCCCGTAATTAATCGTTGCCGTGGGGGGTCCAGGGGGGGGCGGCAGTGCTTTTCGGAGCCCCCCCCTGGGCGGGGGGTTTCGGGGGCAGCGCCCCCGAAGCTAAAAACAGATGTAAAATTGCCTTGTAAAAGTATAGTAATTTCTAGTCAATCTGGGCCATTCATAGGCGGATGATCTGACGATAGAAGCTATGTTTAGTTTAAGGTTTTTTTGCCCTAGAAGGAAACCCCCTTGTATATATGAGGGTATTGTATTGCGGCTGTGTATTATGTGTGTATTCTCAAAGCGAGAAACGGATAGGGAGACTGTGAGAGAGAACAAAGGATATTACAGCGGATCTGCTGTAGGTTTTGTCTCTTCAATTTTTGCTGGATAATAGAAAGGAAGGACTGCCTGTTCGAGGTGGACATAGCCCAAACTGGGTGAACCACGTATATCTGTGTCTCTCTGGTTTTATGTGTTTTGTGTGCTTGTATTTTTCGCATATTTTATGTGTTGCATTGCTCCATAAAATATAAATTTCTAACAAAAAGCACCCAGGAAATCCTATCAACGTCTAGTCATACTAGCTTGCAGAATTTATGGCGAATCAGACACAGAGACATTTACTAAGAGGTGGGATATCTTGTTGAACCAGGTAGTGAACAAAGGGAAGTTGTTAAATTGGTAAGACCTATTGGATCATTAGTTGAGAGTCCATGTGACAAAATCTCGCAATCCACTGAAGGGCGAGCATGCACGCTTCTACATGTATCACTAGTACATTTGGCGGAAATTCCGACACTTGGTTCCGACGCTTTTGACCAAATGTCGGAGGTTTCCATTTTCCATCCCGCCGAGATTTCGACTATGTCTGTGACTCCTGAATCTGTATGCCGACGTTTAAAATATAGCAATTGCGACGTTTGAAAGAAGGTCGCAATTGCGACACCATGGCCCAAAGCGTCGCTAAACTACTACATTTGGCGGAAATTCCGACACTTGGTTCCGACGCTTTTGACCAAATGTCGGAAATTTTCCCAAATTTTTTCCATCCCGCCCGGAACCGTCGCTATAGCGACATCTATAGAATACTGTCGCAATACCGACGTTTAAAATCTGTCGCAACTGCGACGTTTGAAGGAAGACGTCGCAATTGCGACACCATGGCCCAAAGCGTCGCTAAACTACTACATTTGGCGGAAATTCCGACACTTGCTTCCGACGCTTTTGACCAAATGTTGGAAATTTTCCCAAATTTTTTCCATCCGGCCCGCAACCGTCACTATACCGACGTCTATAGAAACCTGTCGCAATACCGACACCTAAACCCTGTCGCAAATTTTTTCAATCTCACCCGAAGCCGTCGCTATACCGACGATTAGAGAGATTAGTCGTAATACCGACACTTAGACAAAGTGTCGCAGTGGAGACGTCTGAAGGAAGACGTCGCTATGGCGACCCTATTCTCCACGGGGTCGCTATTGCGACAGATGCGTCCAAACGTCGTAATTGTAACACAATGTCTAAGTTGCAATTGCGACGTTTGGAGGCATCCGGCGCAATAGCGACGCTTTGTGTGTATGTGTTGTGAGGAATAATTATATAGTTCAACTTAATGGTTCATTATATAATCATGTGATCATCACCAATGATATATCTTAAAAAGCAACTGAAAAGCCATGTGTACAAAATCGATGTGTACTCTAGAGAGTGGTTCTCATATCACTATGTAAATTGTTGTATGCTACTTCAACAAAATTATAAGATAAACTGTAATACACATCATATATGCACCATAACAATTGGTAGAGGGTAAAACCCACCTGCCACACCTTTGTACTCGATCCAATTTTCTCTGTCAACTCTTCTAGTTGTGGGAGTTTCCTTCAAGGATCATAATACCCCCAAGGCCTGTTATCACCCTAGTAATTCTCAGGTTGTGGGATAGGGATTTTTGTAGTTAAGAACACCAAGGGTAACCAAGAACCGCTTTGGGAATTCAAGATCTAGCCTTCTTGAACTCTAGAGAGGGATCTCTCCGTATGATTTAGCTTTGTTTTAGTAACATATATTAGGCTAGCTATGATTGTGTATTTGGGTTTGATTTTAAAAGATTGGTGGGAATAAAGAGATTTCAAGGTTAACGAGAAGGATCTACCAGAATATTGGGCAATGGAGTCAACTCTCTAGGCAAGCAGAACTAAGAAATAAGGCTCAGAGATGCAAATGTGCTAAGGGCAAGATAGGTGACCTTATAAGGCTATGTGTAGGCTTGGTTTGATGGAGTGGATGGAATCTGAGAAAAAGGGCACTTAAGAATCCTTAAGCTACAGATAAGAAGATTGAAGAAGGGGATCTAACTGGGAACCGTAGAACTACCCATAAGGTTTTACGAACAGGCTATTACTGGCCTACCATCTTTAAGGATGCCAAAAAATTCGTGCAGGCCTGTGATAGCTGCCAAAGGGCAGGACGCCCTGGGCAGTCTGATGAAATGCCTTTGAACCCTCAACTAGTGATTGAACCATTTGAACGCTGGGCACTTCATTTTGTTGGCCCTATTAGTCCTCCCTCAAACCAAAAACATACATCCTAGTTGCAACCGAATATGTCACTAAGTGGGTCGAAGTAGAGGCAGTTTCAAAAGCTACAGAGGACTCTGTAGTACAATTTCTTTTCCAAATCTTTGTGCGCTATGGTATCCCAAGGGACATAATCACAGATGGAGGACCACAATTTGTAGGTAATAAATTAGCTGAAACATTGCAAAACTACCACATTCAGCACAAGATTACAACTCCATATCACCCACAAGCCAATGGCCAAGTAGAGAGCACGAACAAAGTAGAAAACATTAAAATGCCAAGTAGAGAGCACGAACTATAGTTGTCTTGAGAAATTTTATTCACACTGAATACTTTGAATTGTTAAGTATTTATACAAAAAATGTTTAAAAAATATCTCAGGAATTGAGATGATGTTTTAATCAAAAATAGGAAAGAATTTCCTGTTTTTTATCCATTAAATTCACAGCAAATCTGTGAATTCTTGCCACTTTTCTGCAGAGGGGATCTTCATAGTCTTCAATTTTCTGTAACTTTCATCTGCTTCTATATACTTGGCAAAGTTAGGCTTTATAGTGAACATATGCCTGATCTCATTATCTAAAAAGAACAGATTTTCAAAATACTGAAGAAGTATTCTGCCTGTTGGTGATCCTTGAGGCAGTTGTTGTCTGGCTTGCTCTTTTGCATGATTTCTGATTTTTAGATCATACTCTTTCTGAGGCATTAACTTGTCATTCAATGCATGAATATCAGGAAAACCTGCTTCTGACAATGTTTTGTATTTGGCTAAAAATCTTGAGATGGATAAATTCATGTCTTTACACCGGTCCTCTAGAGTACTCATTATGTTTCTTTTGTTCAGGACCTTTTTGATTTGAAGAATGGTTTCTGTTCTATCAACAATTTTCAATTCTTCCAACTCTTCCCTGGTCTTACTGTTTAAAAAAGCTATGAGTTGGATTGCTTGGGCTGGTTTTTTGTCAATTTCCCTCTTAGTCTTGTCAATCTCCGCACTAGCAACTTGAAGTAACTCCCTCTGTTCATAAATTATCCGAATTGAAGGCCATTGAGAATGAATGCCATCAATAATTTTGGTCCATAAATGACTTTTTATAAAGGCCACTTGATCTGTAAGATTTACTTGTGCTTGCAGAATCTTTACCTGTTCTTGTAGTCGATCAGCCCTTTGCTCATGTCCTCTAGAAGTAGTCAAGGCATCATTTTTTCGATTTTTCCAAATTTTTAATAGTGCCTCTCAAACTAAGAATCTCTTTATCTTGGTCTTGTGGTGTGGTCCTCTGTGAGGATGAAGAAGAAGAGGCAGAGATTAGAGAAGTAATTGGCACTGCAGTTGGCAGTACTCCCTTCGGTGCCAAGTGTTCTGCCAAAGTAGATGGTATAGCAGTGTTTACAGTGGGGATCACTGTAGAAATGACCATTGGTTGTGCTTTTCTTAGTTCTTCATTCTCTTTCATTAGAGCTTCCATTTGACTTTCCATTGTTTTTATCTGACTTGACATTTGATGTACAAGCTCCTTTAAATCATCATTCTCTGTTTTTTGCTGTAGAATTTCTTTTGCTTGAGAGTTTTCACTCTGAGGCAACTTCAACTGTTTTCTAAGAGCAGCTATATCCTCATTTTTCTGTTTAATTAAGACTTTTGCCCCGTCAATGTTGGCTGGGTCACCCCTTGCTTCAATCACTATATCTTCTAGTGCTTTTATTCTTAAATTATTAGCATACAGTGAGGCTTTGTCCAACCTCATTTGATTTTGGAGGTTGAGCACTGTTTTCTCAAGCCTAATTGATTTCATAGTTTTACTGACAATTTTGGAATATAGCATTTCAGTATTGCTCCTATGAAATTAAATTTGATCTAATTCATGAATGGCATCTGCATCCAGTTCAAGATCTGTTTTGGAATAATCTGCCACTGATTTTGGCTCAGCCACTGTAGGCTTCAATAATGACATTACCAATTTATTGGATGAATAATCAAATGCTGAAAGAATCCTGTCTTTGTTTCCAGGCTTTTCTTTAAGAAATCTAGAATGAGCTTGATTCTTGAGCTCTTCATTCTTCTCTTTAATCTGTCTGAATCTGATCTGAATCTCTGACTCTGTATTGTCAGTTTCCTGAGAAGAAGGAGGCAAATCGACAATAGCCTGGTTTTCCTTCATGACTGTATCTTTTTGTTGTGTTCCAATTTTTACATTTTGAAGCTCTTCTAATGTTTGAGTGACTATTGTTGTTGCTTCATCATTTATATCAATATTTACAGCCTTATCCTTTTCTTCTTCTGTTGACTTGCTTCTTTTACTATTAGGAGTTCTGAATTTTATGTCCTCAATAGTCTCAGCTATGAAACTATCTCCTTCTCTGTCTCTTTTATGTACATTATAAATATCTTTGCTTGTAGAAGCCACCTGTACTGTCTGTTCAATCTGTTTGCCTTTGCCACTGTCTACCTGTATTACCTGTACTACCTGTGAATCATCATCAGATAGGGTGTTTGGCTCCCATTCAATTTTATTTACATATCTTTCAATATGGGGCTTAAGATCATGCAAGTAAACAGGCAACTTACATTTTACCCTTGCTGCACTCAAAATACCTTGTGGGTCATACTTCCATGTAAAACTACATGGGAACTTATACTCTTTAAGTTTGACATTTATCTCATTGGCAGCTTCTCTGTTATTCACAATGAATGGCCCAATTTGATTTTTCAGCTTAAATTGGGTCTTTTTCTTGAAAGATATGAAGTGGATTTCATCTACATTCAATAGTTGTCTCAGATATTCTAAAGCAAATATTCTTGTAGTTACAAATTTGGGTAACTTATATGGGGCCAGGGATGAGCCATACACTCTGATTTCTGTATGATTTTGATATAAATACCAATCTCCAATTTTGTAGCTCTCTGATAACTGCAGAATTCTTCTTGTCTCATCATTGATCCTAGGGATCTCCTCTTTTTCCAAGAGATACATAGCAGGGGCTATAAATGAGTCATTGAAATCTGTAAAACTATAATCTTTGCTCCATTTCCTTAGAATAGATGACCAAAATACTACTGATAGAACTTTTCCTTCTGCATCCACTTTCTGACATTCAATTGGAAACTTATCTGTTTAATAATATAGGAAGAGGTGTAGTAGATAAGAGGAGTATCTGAAAACTCCTTCTTCTGATAATTTGGATAACTGATAATGCATATTATCAGCAATACATCTAGCAAAATTGAACTGAATGGATGGTGATTGACCTGGGTTTAGAGTTGACAGAAAACCTAGGATAGCCACATCAGTGAATTCATCACTGGCGTATCCTAGTATGAAGGAGAGCATTGAAACAATCTGTCTAGTTTCATCTGGGAAATCAACGGTGTCGAAAGGAGGATCTAACTTAGGAATATCAACTTGATTTGGACAAAAAGTTTGGTATATTTTGAATCTAGCATTGAAATCCAAGTCAAGATATAGTTGGGTTAAATCTTCTCTTGTTAGGGTAGCAGAATCGGGGTCATGATTCATTTGCAGCATGGAATTTATCGAATCTTCAGTGATGTAAAACAGGATTTCTTTTTCTTTGTTTAAAATACATCTTTTTTCTGGCATATAATAGGCTTGGCATAATCTGATAAAGTCAGGAACATAATGAGTGAGAGGGACAATATATCTAGGCAGATTGGATTCCCAAATTGGAATATCTTTGTCACCCTTTTCTACTGATTTGCCATAGCACCAATTATAGACATCAAGCGCGTTAAATTCTACATTAGGGTCTATTATTAGACAATCCTGATCAACTAAAGGGCTCTTCTCTGGAGAAATGACTGGAGGCTGGACTGGTCTGACCACTTCTGTAGAATCAGCCGTGAGTGCAGGAGTTGGTTTGTCGATTTTGAAGGACATACGCTGAGGAAACTTTGCAGAAGACTTCTTTTCAGATTTTGGGCCTCCATTCTTGGGGGTTACCTGCTTCTTGGTCATTTTTAATAATGAACGAAGCAAGCTTAAACGGTTTGCTAAGTTCCTTTACGAGAAACAGGGGTTTCTTGGCGAATTTCTACTGAAAATGGGGTTTCTGAGCAGGGTTTTTAGAAAATGCAAGGAATTTAAAGCTCAGGACGTGTATTTAAAATCGATTTCAACAGCAAAACAGACCAGGGTATGGAAAAAACTGCGAGAAAGGGAAATTAGGGATTCCAGGGAAATTTTGACAGAGTTTTCCCTGAAAAATGGACACTTTTTTGCAGTAACTTTGGTAATTATTTGAAATCGACAGGAATTTTGAAATCTCAAAGGGAAACTTCGAATAAAAGTACCTGGAGAACCAGCGGAATTCGGTTGAAGACGTTGCAGAGGTGCTCAGTCTTCAATTTTTTGAAAATGGCTTCGCAGAGGACAATGTAGTACTTTGTAATGGAAATTCAAGGCAATGGGCGTCGAAAAATGGTACTGGTAGGTTGAAAATGGCTCTGCAAAGTTTCTCAGGGTTCAAACAGTGTGATTTTGAGGAAAATGGTTCCGCAATGTTTTTACAGGTTTAAAGCGAAAAGGTGAAAATTTGAATGCAAATAATAATTTTAATGTTATCCTTCGATGGTATAACCATAGTTAAATGACATTAAACTCGGGTTAAACGGGTGAGGTTTAGGGAATACCGCCATTGGTATTCGTGAGGGTAAATGGTGGTAAGCGGAAACTAGCTTTTCGAACGCGATACAACGTGGTGGCGATACGTAAGCGCGGGTGGTTTGGAAAAACCACCCATTTCGCGCGGCTTTGCCAAAACATCAAACGATTACTTTATGAGCGCGGAAATGTATTAGCGCCGTCGGATCTGGATTCAACGAGCGAACGACCACAATGAAAAGGAAAGGTGCGGGGAAAATCGGTTAGTTATCGGGTTCAGTGCGATACTATTGCAAAAGTGTCACAAGACCGACGAAATGGAAATCGTTCAAAACGTCAGTAAGAGCGACGCTTACCGAAAAGGTGAAAGGTAAGTTATCGGGTTCACTTTGGGTCATTGATCTTGGGAAACCGTCGCTATACCGACCTTTAGAGAAATGTGTCGCAATAACGACACTTAGGAAAAGTGTCACAATTCCGACACTATGCCCCAAAGCGTCGTTAGACGGCTTCCTCCAAACCTCGCTATTATATGTTTTACGAAGATATGGTAAGTAACTCTCTCTTGTTCTTCGTAGAAATAATTATATATAATTTTTATTTTTATTTTCAAAATAGATTAAAAAAATTGTATGAGAAAAAATATTAATTCATCAATATGTGTGTGTTGTGAGGAATAATTTCATAGTTCAACTTAATGGTTCATTATATAATCATGTGAGCATCACCAATGATATATCTTAAAAATCAACTGAAAAGACATGTGTACAAAATCGATGTATACTCTAAAGAGTGGTTCTCATATCACTAAGTAAATTGTTGTATGCTACTTCAACAAAATTATAAGATAAACTGTAATACACATTATATATGCACCATAACAATTTCCATACAACTAATTTGTTTTAGGATACATGTGGCATTCTAGGGGTAAATTCTATATGATGTGTATATCAATCTATTAGGTGTTGATAAGTTTTGAGTATCTAAGAAATGATAAGTAATATCCATACATCATGATCTTGTAATGTGATTATAAATTGTCTATAATTTCCATAAAATGTATAAATGATTTGTTTAAAAAAAATCAACACAATCAACCCTAAAAAATGCTCATGATGTGGAATGTCATTGGCGAAACCAAAATGATGGTCACATGTCCCATTTCAACCCTAAACAATGCTCATGATGTGGAATGTCATTGGCGAAACCAAAATGATGGTCACATGTCCCATTTCTATGGTAATGGTGATCATATATATGTTGTAGCGACACTTGATGAGTAATTAAATAAATCTAAGAGTGTGACTCATTGTGCCATATTTTTTAAAGCATGATTTGTTTTCCTAGTTTTTACTAATTTGTTAACATATTTTATTCATTTGGAAAGCTAATTAATGATGCTTTAAGTAATTAGGACTTAATGAGAGATCATCTTCACATCTTCACTGAAATATATTGGTAATTGTAGTCACTATATGGACCGCACATGCAGCAAATTTTTTTGGCACCTGAAATTGAAATTTCCGGATTTGAAATCTCACTGAGGCAGATTTAATAGAAATTTCGCATCACACTCAGCCGTCCACACGAGTGCCCAAAATCGGACGCGAAAAATTCATAAAGCAGATTGAATAGAAATTTCGCGTCACATTTTTGATGACGTCAGCAAATTTTTTTGGCACCCGAAATTGATTGAAGGAGAATTTAATTTTTGGTTGACGTCCGCTGGTCAAAGTTCTTTAATGTTTGTTTTAAAAATGTCGTGCGTACAGGTCCATATATATATATGTTTTACATATATACATCATATGCATAATTCAAAGCAGTGAGTTGTAAATGCACAGATAGAGTGAAATTTTAGAGTGTGAGTTAGAGTGAAATTTTAGAGTGTGAGTTTTGTGTTGAACTGTGTTTTGAAGCAGTCAAAGTTTTTTTATTCCCTGAGTCAGAGGAGATTTTGTAACCAAAGTTTTGAAGTTTAATGAAATAGTTTTTACAGTGAAAACTCTGTTTCCAGTGAAGAATTTTTTTTATATATTTTCTGTTCTGGAATTTTAAATATTCCAACACTATGATCTACTAAAAATTACTTCAAAAATCAAGTAAACCTTCCAATATAAAGAAAAAAACATGAACGAGCTTTCCCTAAATTGCAATAAATTTATGTTTATTATTAATATTGCATAATCTGCCTTATAAAAATTGCATAATCGGACTAAGAACAAATCCTCAGTGCATTTTTTATTGTTGTTGTGATTAAAAAAATGAGCCAAAGAACGCTAAGGCACTCAGAGAAATCAATCTATGTATTATTTCTCACAAAACATGTTGAGTAGTGGAGACTAAGCCCTAGATTTTTTTTCTGTCCTCAATCTCTCTATTAATTATGTCTATGTAGTTATAAGAATAACAAGCCGAAGAAATCTGAGGCTTCCAGAGAAATTAGTCTATGTGTGCAGAAATTGATGATTACTGTTGACTAAATGTTATACCATTTGAAATTGCTGAGCGAAATTAATCAGGCCATGATGTACCATTTGTCAGTATCTATTTTCTCATGTATGAAAGTTTTTTTTTTCTAAGTAAAAGTAATTATATTAACAAAAGGAGTACAGTACAGCGGGCCGAAGCCTGATCATTGCCGAGTGTTGTGGCATTTGAAACAAAAAACCATAGTTTGAAGACTGCCCTGCAAGAGGGAAACCAGTCTGAAACAGTTCATTTGAAAAATCCCGCGCAGGGAACCAGAGAATTGTAGTATTGGAGACCATATCGAAGCAAAAAAAACAGATGCATTTTCAGAGACAGCAGGAAACACATGAACAGGCCCGTGAGAATGGGCAGAAATAGAGCAAAAAACCAGAGTGAAGAGGAGGAACTATTCATCAGGATCAGGTTCGTAGACAACTCTGCACCAGAATTCATCTGGTTCCCCGTCAGAATTATACAGGTCAGCAACTGAATGGATCACCTTCCCGCGAGGAGGAGGAGTAATCTGCGCCTCGCTCGCTTGCACTGCGTCCTGCCTCTCAGTAGGTTGACCCACCGCTTCCTTGTTCGCCTGGTCCTGCGTGGCCTTGCCCATCTGACCCTGCACGTTCGCACTATCAGGTTGCTTCAGCCCAAAAAACTGCGCGGAATCCTGAGCCGCCGAGAGGCCGCATTCCGCCGGGCGAGAACTGGGAACAATTTCCTGAGGCTCTTCACGAAATACGACCGTAATTGAGGGAGTCACCCTGGGTTGATTGAGAGTGATGTTAAAGGAAAAATGCGCGGTGTGGGTTTGAGCAGGAGGAGCGGAAGGAGTGGGGGAAGCAAGGCGACGGCCCGAGTGGAGAAGAAGCCCTCTAGGTTGACTGTCAGAGTGGGAGATAGACGCAGAGGAGGTGCCAGAGGTGGAGGGAGAGCGTCGAATTTGGCGCCTCGTGGAGCCTCTTCGGCAGCGCATTCTATGCCTGAGGCGCGGCATAGTCGCACTCGAGACAACAGGGCAGGGAGGCAAAAGATGGACAGAAGACTGAGGCGAGAGGGGCAACAGGGCGATAGAAGCAAGCTTGCAGGAACCAGCGTGGCAGAAGTGGAGATTTTCTCCAAAATCCAAACAACAATTGAGACAGCTCCTCTTACCAGTTATAGTGAGAACATTAGAAAGCCCTGCTCCTGGAGCGCACCACAGATTCACAGGCGGGGGAATTCTGTTCAGACCAGAGGGACGTTCCATAATAACAACCCAGTCTACCTTGCAACTGTGAACCGACTGCAATAAACCACCATAAATATGAACTGGAGGCTGAGTCATGTCGCGGCATGCGAATGTGTATCGACGAGCGGGACTACGGTTTATTCGAGCGAGTAAATGGCATTAAACGCCGATCAGTCGACATTAAGAACTGAATGACAACACTCTTGCGGGTGGGCCAGTGGCTTCCCCTCCCCCATCCCATGACGTTAAACACCACCAACTTCACCCGATTTTTGCATGGCCATTGGACAATGATTTACTATGGTTTTCCTACTAAATTCCAATGGATGATTATTCAAAAATATTGAGAATTAGTTTAGTCTCAAGGCATAGCCAAGAGTCTTACTGGATAATTATAGATTACCTCTCCAATGGATGATTGTGCATTTTTCATGTACTTTTTCACGTGAATTTCAGTTGATGCTAGATCTTACATTAATAACTATACTTGCATGAATATCCATGCTTTTATAATTCCCCACTATGGTGAATGTTGATGTATGGCCTTGGCCCATTGATCTTACAATTAACTCACTATTCATATTCAATTTTATCCATTGCAGCCCAATAAAATAAGGAAAACAGAAAATTCAAATGCGGGCTACATAAAAATGATTTTTTAAAAAACTACATTAATGTCTGATATCACGCGTGCATTCGCCCTCAGCTCGCGCATTCGCCCTCAGCTCTTGCAGAACAGCATTCGCTCTCAGCATTCGCCCTCAGCATTCGCCCTCAGCTCTTGCAGAGCAGCATTCGCCCTCAGTTCTTGCAAAATGGTAAGTTCTTACTGCAGGCCCTTCCTCCTGTAGTAGGGTTGACCCTATTTGGGTTTTTTTGGAGCCTCTGAGAATACAAAGGTTGTGATTGATTACGGGGCATTGCCTATATTTGTGGAACTTCTTACCTTTGGGAATGATAATGTTTGAGAACATGTAGCACGTTCATTTTAGAGGCATAAAATTATTCTTCCCAACTATCTTTATACGTCTGTAATTTTGGAATTTGATTTTAAAAACTACTACCCAACTTTGAGTTCAACTGGTGTTCGTGTAAGGCTGTTTGGGCTTTGGGAAATATTGTTGGAGACTCTGCAACATTTAGGGATCTTGCCCTCAGTCATGGAGCTCCGAGGCAGGTGCTTGCCCAGTTGAATGATACTGCCAGAATTTCAATGATACGAAATTGTACATGGGCTCTGTCAAATTTTTGCCGTGGTAAACCCTAACCACTATTCGAACAAGTAAGCAGAACACATTTTCTGCCTCTTCTTCTTAGTTCGCAGATACTGTGGATTTTTTTTTTATAGATCTTGGTGCTTGGTAGATTTGGACGTAATATGGACCTAGGCGCTTGTTCATTACAATGTCTCCGTCATCAGGTTTTAGAAAATGCTCATAAATTTGGGTTTCACAAGGGGATTACCCTTGCTTGCAATTATCGATTATCAATCACATTCAAAAAAAGTCTTTCGTAGCATTGCTGAGCTCTTTGTAGGTGAATTTCCGAGGCAATTTCACAATATTTGAACTAAATTTGTCTGTCCTTTTCAATACTCTGTGCTTGTAACAGAACCAGACAAACAATCTAGTGGCCAATGCAACAACTGTTGGAATTTTACAAATTCCAGAACAGAATTGGAGAATAAAACTCCCCTTCTTAACACAGAGAAAAAAATTTTAAAATTTCATTCACAGACAGAGTTTCAACTCAGAAAAATTTATATTCCATGTATAAAAAAACTGCTGTTACAATTCTTCCATAGCTGATCCGGAATATGTGCATAAGCCACACATCCGAAAACCTTCATATGTGTGACACTTTGGTGCCACTCTATGCCTCTTCCGACACTTTGCTCATAACAGCTTTTGTAGGGCACCTGTTCAAAATATACGCTGCACAATGTACAGCTTCAGCCCAATAATCATTAGGCAAATGCTTTGCCTTAAGCATACTCCTCGCCATGTCCATTATGGTTCGGTTCTTACTTTCGGCTACTCCATTTTGCTGTGGAGTATATCTAGTTGCAAACTGCTTTTGAATACCATTTTCTCTACAAAACCGTAGAAAATCTTTAGATATATACTCACCTCCTCTATCAGTCCTTAAGACTTTGATATGCAGCCCACTCTGATTCTCAACAAGTGCTTTGAAATTGCAAAATTTTTCAAACACTTCAGTTTTCTTTTTCAAAAAGTAAACCCAAGTTTTTCTTGTAAAATCATCTATGAATGTTAAGATATAGTGGCTGCTAGCAAGCGATGGAGTTTGCATCGGTCCACATACATCTGAGTGGACAAGTTCTAAGGGTGCTTTTGCCCTTATGCTTTTCCTGGAAGGAAAACTTTCTGTGTTGTTTCCCAAGAATACAACCTTCACAAAGGCTGTCTGGTTTCTCTATCAATGGTAAACCACTTACCATCCCTTTTCTGTTCAACAGATTAAGACCTCCAAAGTTGAGATGACCAAATCTCAAGTGCCATAACCAATTATCATCCTTTGGTTCGCTTTGGTAAGTCTCCTGTGCAACTGCTGCTTTCTCTTCACCATTCTTCAAGTCTGCTCTCATTCTGAGAGGGAACATCCCGTTCCTTGTCATCTTCACTTCAGCAATACACTGTTTGCTGGGTGGTTTATCCATGATGGTACAAACATCATTATCAAAGAAAACATTATACCCCTTATGGACAAGCTGTCCAACACTTAAGAGGTTACACTTCATTCCTGGAACATAATAAACATCTGCAATGGTTTTCTTTGCACCTAATCTTGTTAAAACATTTACATCTCCTTTTCCCATAACAAAAACTTTGCTATCAGTTCCTAGTGTGACTTGTGACTGCACACTTTCATCTAACATATAAAACATTGCTAAGTTTCCTGTCATATGGTTACTACAACCGGAGTCTAGAAACCATAAGTCTTCACTCTTTTCTTCAGCCATATTACAAGCTAAAAACAAATTACTTTGACTGCTATTTTCTTTTGTGAAATTGGCACTAGTTTCACTTCTCATATCATTCTGCTTCTTCTTTCTACATTCATTAGCATAATGACCATATTTTTTACAATGGTAACATTGGACATTGGATTTGTCATACCTTTGTCCTTGTGCATCCCGCTGACCATTCTGTTGGCTGCTGCCTTGGCCTTGATCCTGATTTGGATTGTTGCCCCTTCCTTGAGCATTTGCTGGACTGTTCCTTCCACCTCTGTTTTGGCTTTTGCCTCTTCCTCTCTTGTTTCCTCTGCCTTGCCCTCTTCCTCTTCTGAAAGACATCTGGGTCTTAAAGGCTTGCTCAAGAGATGAGTTTTCACTCCTACCCAGTCTCTGTTCATGGGTCATCAGTGATGCATGTAGTTCATCCACTGAAAAATTTGTGAGATCCCTAGTCTCCTCTATGGTGGTGACAATCACATTGAATCTTGAGGGTAAACTTCTCAAGAGTTTTTCCACAATCCTTTTATCTTCAAGAGTCTCTCCATGAGATCTTATTTGTGTGACCATTCCAATCACATGAGTGAAGAATGAGTCAATGTTATCTGACTCCTTCATACAGAGAGTCTCAAAGTCTCTCCTCAAAAACTGAAGTTTTGTTGTCTTCACTTTCTCCATACCCTGATAAGTTGTCTTCACTTTCTCCATACCCTGATAAGCTGTCTTCACTTTCTCCATACCCTGATAAGCTGTCTTGAGAGTTTCCCATGCTTCACTGGATTTCTTGGCTGCTGCTATCCTTGGAAACACACTCTCATGCACAACTTGATATAAGAAGAAAAGAGCCTTGGCATCTTTCTTCCTATTGCTCTTCAGAATCTCTCTTTCTGCCTGAGTTAAAAGAAGAAACTCCACTTCATTTGCTGGCTCTTCAAAGCCATCCTCAACTAATTCCCATAAGTCTTGGGAGACAAATAATGCCTTCATAGTTATTGACCAGTAGTCATACTTTTTCCCATTAAACATTGGGAGATGGATATTTCCCATACCCATACCTGTGCTGGCTCCAGCCATTCTGCACTCTTAACTATGATAAAAACACTTGACTATGTGTTTAAAACTAACCAAGTATACTGCAACAGTAACACAAAACTATATAGAGAAATACCTTAAATCCTTTATGGCTGAGTCTTCACACTGCTGGAGAAGCTGCTGCAACAAAGAATTCGTTTCCTTCAGCTTATTTGACCTTCAAATAGCCTGGATTGGCTCTGATACCATGTTGGAATTTTGCTGAATTCCAAAATAATAAAAATGCCTTGCTTAACACAGAGAAAACATTTAAAATTTCATTCAACAGTGACAGAGTTTCACATAAAAAAATTTCTATTAAAAAAAAACTGCTGTTACAGATTCTTCCTCAAAAGAGGGATTACAAAACAAAATCTGACTGCTGCAAACACAGTTCAGAAATATCACTCTATCATTCACTGCTCTTACAAAATATTTCACACTGCTGTGTAAAACATAAAACACTCTGTTTTTCTGTCTCTGTTTGAAAAAAATACTCTGCTGTGTGTAATAATTAAAAAAAATTACAGCTCTCTGCCTCTGTATATTAACAAAATATCCCATATTCAATTAATGCCATTAACTGACATTCAACCACAAAATTCACCGCTTGGAAAAACATTAATGGTCTCCATTAACTTCTGTCAGCACCGCTTACAATTGGCATTGATGGCAAATTGAATTTGTGGCAACGCTGTTCTTTCTTCCTTTCCGCACTGCTGTGCAATGAAACTGTTGTCTTTTAAAAAAAAAAGATTACACTGTAAAATAAAAATTACAGCCACGGCATTCTTTTTTGTTTTGGCTTTCGGGCCTTTAAACTTTCCAGAACATTTCATTTAAAAATAAAACATATTAGATTAAAAATCTTTCGGGAAATCACATGAAAATATTAGGATTTTATTTTTGGTAATTTATTTATTTGTTTACTTATTTTTATTTATTTATTTATTTTATTTTATATAATATTTAATTCAATTATTTAATTAGTTATTTGTTTATTTTATGTATTTGTCAGTATTTTATTTATTACTTTACTTATTGATTATTTTATTTATTTATTCTTTTATATTTATTATTTTATTTTATATTTAATTTAATTAATTATTTATTTATTTTTATCCTAATTGAACGTTATTGTTTTATAGATTAATTTCGTTTATGAGGACTTTGACTTTTATTGGATTTATGTTTTTATTTTATTTTTATCTATTTATTTATTTATATTTTGGGGTCATTTTAGTTTTTGGTTTTGGTTTTATATTATTTTTAGTTTTGACTAGTATTTTTAAGGGTGGGTTTGTTATGTTTTCTGTTTTTATTTCTATTTTTATTTTTGACTAGTTAATTTTGATTTTAACCGTCCTTGGATTTGACCGTTGCTTCTCTCCTCATGGTATAAATAGGTGTGTCTGATCAGCCATTCTTCATTATCCTGATGATGAACTACAGTTGGTAGTTCGAAATGCGTTTTTGGTCCTAAAATTCTCATGTGATTTCCCGAAAGATTTTTTTTCCCGAAAGATTTTTAATATAATATGTTATGGATCACAGAAGCTTGCACTCTTAAAAATAAAACATTATTTATATATATTATAAATATTAAAAATATTTATAATATATATTATCCTTAGTAAAAAAAATTTACCGAAGGTCTTTTAAAAACTTTATGAACCTTTACGGATTTCAAAAAGTAAATAAAACTCCTTTTGAAAAAATATTTTCGCGTTCCAAAATCGAACACTGACGTAGGCCCAATGTGTGACGCGAAATTCAAATTAAATCCACCCTGTAAAATTTCGGGTCCGGATTTTGCTTGCTGACGTAAGCTTCAAAATCAACGCGATTTCATGTGTTTTCTCCACGGAAATTCCTGTAGCGTTGCTGCAGTTGAATTTAAAATTCAACAACAACAACAACACCTCCCGTTGCAATGCCTGCAATTCACCCTCTCTGCACGCATGAATGACTATGGCACCCTCTTTTGTGAACAGGTACTGGAGCTGAAGGTACTGGTTTCCATTAGGATCGTGGAATTCAACATCCAAAATAGTATCAAATTCCACCGCAATAGTATTCCCCAGCGAGGGCAACAGTTCATTGAGACCTATTGGACTCATCACCCCCAAATAGCCTCCAGGGCTACCCAGAGTGTGATCATCTGGAGCAATAACAAATGCTCATCCATCCCCAATTGAAACAAGAACAGGACCCACATTGGTTACAGAAAAAGAGACACGTTTTGAAAGAAGAAGAAACTTTTGTATTAGGGTCCAGAAATCTAACTGGTCTATTGTACAATGCCTTACCTGCACTTCAAATTGGTACTCCCAACTCCATGCTAAGGCTCACTGTGCCATTCTTTAGATGAGCATCTTAACCTGAAGTTTGATTCCAAAAAACCCAAGTCCCCTGTTCTATGCCCAAGACCTCTGTTACAACGAGTAGAGTTCTGAGCGAAATACTTCACAATAGGAAGCAAAAGAAACATCACAAAATTGCTCCGCTTTAGACTGATAATTTTCTGTGCGAAAATTCAACTGCGGACAGTAAAACCATAATATCAAACACAACCAATCGACAATGGAATTTGAACATGAGGATTTATAACCACATAAAACCCTCTCCAGGTTAAAAGAATTCCGGAATGGCTTTAAGATTCTACTAATGAGCGCTTACAACACCATAGCAATTACTGTCACAATGAAATCTGCTGGAAGCAAAGCCCTTGTATAGTTTCTACATTTCCATAGTGGAAGCAAGAATCTTGCTATCTCTCATGATCTGGTTTTGTGGTCAAATCCTTTGCTATGGCTATCTTGTTCTACTAAACGTGGATCCGTCTTAGCTTTGGCTTTGGTTCTCATTTAGGATCATGGCTATCTGATCTTGTTATGGCTTTGACTATACAAACTTGTTCAATAGGAAAATGTTGACTCTGCTATATATAGGAGCTTCAATGGGTGCTCTCAAACACTTTTTTGGGCAGCTTTGTTTTGTCTCTGATTCAAGGCAGAACTATGTTGGCCTTGGTTTTTAGTCCTTGGAACTTAGTTCTCTCATATTTGCCATCCTATCCCCAATTTGCTACCGAGAAAGACATAACTTCACGATATCAAAATTGACTATTTTTGGCCATTTATCTCTAGTAATGGTACAGCCTTAATTTGGTGCATTCGTACAGTATCTGAAGAGCACTCTCAAGCTGTTATTCAGTATTTTAGCATAACTACTACATTTAACTGCCATGCTCTAATATTTATATCAACCATAAGCATTCTTAAGGTAGTTCCATGTTTGTGAAGCAGAAGGAATGCTTCTGACAGCTTCTTATCATAGTGGTACAATTCTGTCCGCAGTTTATCTTTTATAAACCTCCAATTTTCCAAAAGTAGTAGAGACTACAGTTTGCATCTGAAATTTTGGACAAATCTATTTAGTATTCTACAGAAAATGCATTAAGAATAAAAAAAGCCCACAATTTGTAAAAAGCCCACAATTTTGTAAAAAGCCCACATTTTGTAAAAAACTCACAATTTGTAAAATGCCCACTTTTATTTTCTTTTTGCTTATATATTGAGCTCCCATTGAGTTCAACAAGTCTTGGGTTTTCTACACCATTGAGAGAGATTTATTGTTTTCTTTATAGGATAATTTGCATCAATGGAAGAAAACATTGGAGCTGGAAAAAAAATTCAAAAGGGTGAAAAGGGTGATGGCAGAGTTTATTGCCCTTGTAAAAAATGTTGTATGAGAAATAATGTTAGAGTTTTAATAGCAACAACAACAGTGCATTGTAGGAAATATGGGCACATTGATGGTGGATCGAATGACTATCGTCCCATGGTAATTAATTATCTATCTTCATTTTGATTATATCGTAAAATTTTATATTATTTTAAATTTTTTATATTTTTTATATGCGCACTAATGTTTAATTATTAATGTTTGTAATTTTCATAAAGGCACAGTTGCCCCCCAACTTTTTGCAGATGATCAACCAGCTTCCACAGCAAAATAGTAGTAGATTAGATGATGTTGCACCAGTACAAGAGAATATTGCAGGAAATATTAGTATTGGAAATGATGTTGTACAAGGTGAAGAACATGAAGCGAATGATGAAGGTAATTTTAATGATCCCATGGAGGTAGATCACGATGACAGTAATGAGACAGTTCACATTAATGATGGGACAAATCAAATGCTCCAAGACTTGTATGGTGAGTCAGATGATGATGGTGGAGATAGCAATGATGGTATTTATGATGTACCTCTGATTGAAAGGTCAAGTGAACGACTTTTTGAACACTCAAATGCAACTCTTCTCTCTGCTACATTGTTGCTGGTGAACTTAAAGGTTATGAATAATTTGTCGAACATATGTATGACACAACTCCTAAGGTATGCAATATGTATATATGATCACATATATGTAAATGTTGATTATTTTCCCTTTTTTTTAATTGTAATAAATGTGTAAAATAATAACTTATATATAAGTTATTATTTTACACATTTATTACAATTAAAAAAAATGGAAAATAATCAACATTTACATATATGTGATCATATATACATATTGCATACCTTAGGAGTTGTGTCATACATCTGTTCGACAAATTATTCATAACCTTTAAGTTCACCAGCTCTCTGCTATTGTTGCTGGTGAACTTAAAGGTTATGAATAATTTGTCAAACATATTTATGACACAACTCCTAAGATATGCAATATGTATATATGATCACATATATGTAAATGTTGATTATTTTCCTTTTTTTTTAATTGTAATAAATGTGTAAAATAATAACTTATATATATATATATATATATCATAGTTATCAAAACCGGCCAGTCAGGACAGCGGCCGATTGGAACCGGTCTTGCAACCCGGTCAATAGCCTATTCTCACCTGTTTTGGCCGGTTAACCAGACCTAACCGGCCGGTTAAGTAAGGAACCGGCCAGTTTATGCATAAACCGGTCAGTTCCGTACTTAACCGGCCGGTTAGGTGCTCCTCCATGAGTTGCAAATTCCTCATTGTCTCCTCCATGAGCTGCAAATTCCTCTATTATACTAGCAACAAACTTCTCTAATAACTCATACTCAACACCTTATAGTAGCAACAAGACACATGATGACTGATAAATACAAGGCTGGCTAGCATAAAATCCCCGGCAGCATGCAACTCATCAAGTGTACTTGATGACAATTTCTGTTCTCAAAACAATCAGCAGCAACCTTATTTCACACTCAGCTAGGAACTGTCAGACCCTCTCTCTCGAAACCCGGTTCATTAGCTCCACCGATCCGGTCACCGGTTCCGATTTTAATAACTATTATATATATATATATATATATATATATATATATATATATATATATGATTAATAATCTTTACAAGACACTACTTTTTATTTCTGTTGTAGATTGTTGGGTGAATATTTGTTACCATCGCCAAATACTTTACCTCGAACATATCGAGATCTACGTGCTATTATGAAACACTTTGGAATGGAATATAACACTATAGATGCATGTCCTAAAGATCATATTATATATTATGGAGAACATGCGTTGAAAATAGAATGTCCGAAATGTGGTACCAGTAGATATCAAACAGATCAACTAACCAAAAAGGTGCCTCAAAAGGTTCTTCGTCATATTCCCATAATTCCACGTTTGCAGCGAATGTTCAGGTGTAACAGCATAGCACAGTTTATGGATTTCCATGCAAAGAATAGAAGTGGAGATGGTGTTCTTCAAATGCCTGCAGATGGTTCTGCATTTAGAGAAATCGAGGAAAAATATGTAGATTTTAAAAATGAACCTCGTAATGTCAGGCTTTCATTGGCAGCTGATGGTGTTAATCCATTTGGAGAGCTTAGATCTACTTACTCAGTGTGGCCTATTTTCGTTATCAACAATAACATTCCTCCTTGGATGTCAATAAAGAGGGAGCACATAATGTTGACTATGATTATTCCATGTATTTGATACATTATTTCTTTGAATGTAACATTTTCATTTCTCTCGTTGTTTGAATAAATATATATTTTATTTATTTACTTATATATACATATATCACGGGAGTAATTATTATGTTCCGTAATTTTGAACAATTAGGTAAGTACCAGGTCAAAGATATGAATGTATATATTGAGCCTCTTATCGATGAGCTAATACAGTTATGGCATGGCATCACTATGTATGACATCACTAAGCCAATCAAGCAGAAGAGATTTCAATTTCGTGGAATGCTTGTATGGACAATTCATGATGCCCCAGGACTAACACATGTTTGTGGTATGTAATATTTCATTGCACTTTAATATGATACATAATTATCTAAATTAGATATACCATATCGCATGTTTTAAAAATGATCTCATAGTATATTAATTGTTATTGATCCATCTATTGCAGGTCTTCAAACAAAGGGTAGATTTGCATGTCCAATTTGTGGCCCTAAGATGAAGTATCGTCATTCAGCAGACTTAAAAAAGATGGTGTTTGATGAGTTTAGGCACTTCCTCCCTAGGAACCATAAGTATCGTACTACTGAAAAACATCTTTTCAATGATAAAGAAGAAACTAGATTAAAACCACGAAGAATGACACCTCAGTTGTGGATGTTGGAATATAACAGAATTAATAATCGTCGAACAGCTGGTACGTAATGTGTGTGTATATATATATATATATATATATATCTATATTATTTGTTTATGTAATGTTTGGAATTTTTTTTTTAACTAATGAATTTATTTTATTGTATTTTATAATTAATATTGTTCTGATTTATTTTATTCTTTGATATCAAGGTCATCGTTGCCGTGAAGGTACTAATATTGTACTTCCACCTGGAATGAAATGTTATCCTTCTCAATTCGCGAGGTTGCCCTACTATGAAAACCTAAAAATAGCTCATTTGTTTGATACAATGCATGTCGGGAAGAATGTGACAGAAATGTTATGGCGAACCATAGATGGTGCACATGAGAGAGATAAAATTGACAAAATTTGTGTTGACATTGAGAAATCAAATCATGCAATGAAAAGTGTGATCGACGGATCAAATAACAATGGAGGTCGAAATTATAATAATATTCCATGGTTATTAACAGAACAATAAAGCAATGATGTAAAAGAGGTCGTTAGAAGAATTAAATTTCCAAAAGGTTTTGCTTCAAACATAAATAATATCTTAACGAAGAAAGGTGACTTCAGTGGGGTGAAAACACATGATTGGCATACCTTTATTAAGGTAATTTTTTTGGTATACGTTTTTGTTTGTTATTGCTTGAATACATACTTTAAATTTTCCTTTTTTCTGTTTAATTTGGAAACCAATAACGATTCATTTTTTATTGTTATAGTATGTTCTACCCGTATCTCTCCCAAACGACTTCGACAACAATGTCAAACAAGTTATATATGGTCTTAGTAAATACATGAGGTAATTAGTTTTGATTTATACGCAAAATCTAATTGCTACAATTTATTTTTGTACTTGATGAAATGATGTATTAATTTACTTGTAATGAAATATATATTATGTTTCATTGAAATAACCTTGCGTAATGATTTGCAGATGGTTGTCATTGAAAGAAATACATCAAGATGAAATAAAGTATTGGAAGAGAGAAATTCCTCGGCTAATGTGTGAAATGCAAAAGTATCTACCTCCAGCATTTTTCAATGCACAAGAACACTACTTGATACACCAAGTTGAGGAGATTGAAATGTGTGGACCAGTACACACAAGGTCAATGTGGATGGTCGAGAGGCACCTGAAATCCTTGAAGGCTTTGGTTAAACAAAGAGCATGACCTGAGGGTTCTATGGTGGAGGGATATGTGGTATATCAATCCATGGTGTCTATTAGTCATTATCTTCCTAAATTAGCTGCGCCAGTCATGAAGGCGGTGGATTGCATTTGGGATGTGAACTCCATCAAAAAATTTGAAGAGGAGCACCTATTGGGAAAAGGTAGAATGAAGAAAGTGAGAGGTAAAAGATTTATTATGTATAATACATATAATGTTTCATTTTTTTACATCATGTATATGATCATTATATTCATTTAGGTTTTATTCTTTCATAGTTTATTAATTAATATAATTTTCCATGGTTATAAGTAATATTTATTAATATTGGTGAATTATTGTTTTTTTATTCAGGTGCTCAAGATTATGAGGCGCTACTTTTATACATTGCAAAAAATCTTGAGTGGATGAGTGAATGGATTGAAACATGTAAAGCACGTAACGATGGTAGGTTATCATGGCAACTACTGTCTGAATTGATTAGAGAAGCGTATCGTAGTGGAGATGGGAACGTTACGGACATGGAAATCGATTTAGCATATGGTTTGAAAGATAGAAAGGTAAGAAATTAATTCACCTATTTATAATGTGACAAGAAGTTTGATTTTTCAGTTAATTTTCATGTTGTGTAAATTATATGTTTAATTATTAATTGAGAATGCATCTTTTTCATGTTTGTCATATTGCAGTTGAAACACCACAAGGCTATGTGGTGCAATGGTCGTCAATTTCGCGTTAAACAGTTGGATGATAACAGGAAAAATTCTGATAGTGGGATAACTGCAGTATTCCAGGTCACTAATGTTTCCTCCAGGAGTGATAGACATCCTCGAGAATCTCAAAATAGATATTATGGGTTCTTAGATGATATAGTTGAGTGTGACTTTAATTCCTTCAAAATAGTTTTGTTCGATGTCAAATGGTATAGGCTACGAATGAATGTACGTGATGATGATAGAACACTTATTCAACATGACAATGGATTTCCAATGGTTAAAACATCGCAGTTTGAAGCAGGAAAAGATCGCTATGTTTTTCCAAGCCAATGTGAACAAGTCTTTTACTCAGAGGTTCCAGGTGAGAAGGAATGGTCATTTGCTATTAGATATGATCCAAGAGGAAGGCCAGTAGAGTATACTGTAGAGGAAGAAGATGATATTTATGAAGAAGAAGATGATGCAGTGGCAGATGAGCAGTAAGATGCATGGACAGATGAAGAAGATATCTTAGAAGATGAACCAGGCATAGGAGATGAGGCAACAATTATTGATGATGATGTCGATGAGGATATTATTGAAAATGACATAATTGATGATGATGATGACATGGTCGATCATTTCAACATTGTTTTTGAATCAGATGTTGATATAGATGTCGATCAGTTGGATGAAGATCAAGAAGATACAGAAGAATATTGATACAGATGTTATGTTCGAGTATGAGCTCGTCCTTATTTATATCGATTCTCCATTAAATACAGAGCTTGCCATCAAGGAAAATCATATAATAGGATACAGGAAACATATTGCCAACATTGTCTTTAAATAATTTACTAATTATGCGGGTTTGTTGCATGTTGTTTGTTATTTCAAACCAATAAATAATGGCCTTACTATTGTTTATTATTTCGCAGGATTCGCAGGATTCATTTGATTCTATTGTTAGGTCTCCGAAAAAGCCAATTAAACACTTAAATAGTCAAGATCTGGAAGATAGGCTTTACCCCCACCATAAATTTCTGAAAAACCGGCCTTCAGTTCAGCTTGCTGTGCTGAAGACGAGGGTGGATTTGCATGATCAGTTGAATGAAAATGAATCAGATATTCGGGATGCTTTTGAGGGCAGATCCATAATCCCCATAGATGAAGATCCCATTGCTGCAGAATTTATGTCTGCGTTGAAGCACAAGTATAGTGTTGTATCGGAATACAAATTGGAGGACAACTATAACAAGTCTAAATCAACTGAATCCAGTTCTAGTGCTCTTGAACTTACCGAATTAAAGCCAGAAACAGGATTTACAATCTCTAATGGGAATGGGTATGGTAGTTCCAATATTGGATTAGATGTCCGGAGCTCTGCAATAGGCACTGGACCTGATCGTAATGAACCCCAACTAGTTCAATGTGATGAAAATATGGACTTTGATGATGATCAGGAAAACAAGCCAGAGCATTTTGGCAATATTGAAGAAACTGAAGAGGTTTCCTGTGATCGATTGAATCAACTCAGCCATAAGACATCTACTGCAGGCTCATTTGTATCATAAGGAGAATCGGTTTTGCTTTCCCATGATGATGGATGCTGCTCTTTTCACGATATAGCAAATTCAGAGGTGTGGAGGTTTTAATTATTGTACTTAATTTTGGGGTTTATGGGTGTTATAATTTATACAATTTGGGCGTATCCTAGAAATAGGGAAAAGCCTAGGGGTTAGATTATTCTCATGGTTTAAATTTCTATATTTGAAATAAAATTCACCAATTTCTGTTAAAAAAAATGATTTGCCTAAATATTTGATGTAGTTTAAATAGGATGTAGTTCATTTCAAAGACTGTTGAAATTTTCTAGAAACTATGATTGGCATTTCAAGAATATTTATGCACTCTTTAAATTTTCCCTTAACATAAAGGGCAGTTGATGTATGAGTAATACTCAATATTTTTATTTTCCAATCTCCAAGAGAAGGCTGAATATAAAGCTCCATATGGGCTTACCCCAAACATGTGGGGTGATTGCTGGTTGATCAGAGCAGCTGGTTCAGATGGTTGCTCTGGTAAATATGTTGTGGCAGCATCTGCAGGTTGTACATTGGACTCAAGTTTCTGTTCATGGGACTTTTATAATAAAGAAATTATGGCATTCCATACTGAATCAGAGGCCTTCACTTCAACGTCCAGTACCATCTCTCCATTTTTGGCAGAGAGGGATGTCTCAGGGAGAAATTTTGGCTTTGCAAATGTTGTGCCAGAGAATCAACATTGGTGGTACAGGCCATGTGGGCCTCTTATGGTATCTACTGCTAGTTCCCAAAAGACAGTTAATATTTATGATATTCGTGATGGAGATCCTGTGATTTCAATGTGTTTGTTTTGAAAGTTTAGGTTTCATAGTAAATCATCATTGGGCTCTGAAATAAGGCCACATTGAAATCTTGGATACATGTTTCATGCCAAAATCAGTTGTATCTTCCATAAATACACAATCTTGGACCACTCTGTATAAATCTGCTTCTTGGACAATATTACATCTTCCTCATTATACAGGTGGTTTTCTTACATGCATAGCAAAGGTATTGTTTTGGCAATCATTTTTTAAGTCACTAGATATTGTGGGTACAAGGATCTAGGGTCTCCACATGAAACTGTGTTGCCCGGAGACTCACTCTGCCTGTCCTTAAATTTGTAAACATAGTATGCCAATGCTTCTTTCATTTTGTATGCATAAGATGATTTTTTGTCAAAGTCCATAATTGTTTTTAAGTTTTATCCATCCCAGTTTTGTTGTGAATGCACAGGTTTTTGGCTCAACACATATCTGTTATATCTTTGTACTTTTCCTTTACTAACTATTTGAAATTTCTAGTTATATTTAGAGGTGTATTTTAAGGGATGAGGGGAATTACTTGGATTTAGTGCTGCCAGGCTTATCATTTATTCTCCAAATGAAGCCCTATAATCTGTAACACTATATGCGCATGCAGCTCACTTGTTAAAATATAGTTGATACAAAACGTTGTACATGAAGCCTGGAATTGTGTACATTCCTGGAATATATTAATTTGCAGGCATGCTTAAAAGAGAGATAGGTTTTGATAAAATCAAAAACCCTGAACATGAAGAAAAATACGAGGCAATTATTTTATATAGATAGAACCAAGACACTATCTCCTCATTAATAACAAAACCTCAGTCAAAAAATCATATGTACAAATTCTAGAAGTCGAAAGTTGAAAATTTCTGAAATGGAACCAGGCCCTTTTCAAAAGAATAAATTTAGTAAAAACGAGGGTGAATAAAGTTATCAAAATTTCCACATACCGTGTTAGCAAGGAATGACTACGAGTCCTGAGCAGTGAGACTGAGGAATTGCTCCTTTGCTGCAGGTTGCAGTTCTTTTCTCCAACACGATGAAAAGAAAATTCTTAGCTTTGGAGTCTGAAGCTCGAGTCACAACTTGGAAGTTGGTAAGGAAAATTATCAGGGTTGTTGCCAGTTGGCTTGGAGTTCGCAGCCTAATTAATTTTCTTTAATGTATTTCCTTCAATGCTGCGCCAGTTGTCACTGGCCAGCAACCTTTACAATAAAATTTATTAGACCCGTCACGCTACGAGGAAAATTTGACGTGATCACTGATCATTGATTTCTTATTGTGATAACAAACATTGGAGATTTACTGTCCTGTTTTAAAGTTTTATATTTTTTTTTTAAAATTGAAACCGTCGTCGGCATACCGACGCCTTGTAAGCGTCGCTCTTTTGACGTTTTGAACGATTTCCATTTTCGTCGGTCTTGTGACGTCCGTCGATATTGCGACAGCTCTAGAAACGTCCAAAATTTCGGACCACATTTCGTCGGAATTGCGACAGTTATTCATGGCGTCGATATTGTGACGCTTCTGGAAAGCGTCGGTCTTGTGACACTTTTGCAATACGTCGGTCTTGTGACACTTTTGTATGGCGTCGGAAATGCGACAGTATAAAGATGTCGGAACCGCGACATTAAAAACGTCGGACCAAATTTCGTCGGAATGGCGACATTTTACAAACGTCGGTTTGGGAGGTGTCGGAAGAGCGACGAGTGTTTGGAAGCGACGGGAAGTGTCGGTAGTGCGACACTTTGTATAGGCGTCGGAATTGCGACCGCACGAGAAACCACGTTTTTGCCGGCCTCGAACTGTCGCGCTTGCGACGACTGTGTGTCGGAAAAGCGACGATTTGGCCGTCGGAAATTGCGCCAAATGTTCTAGTGTATGCATACTTACTGGATGCAATCTGTGCGCAGAACCAGTTCCATGGCATGAACTAGACATTGACACTGAGAGACATTTCCGTACATATCTATTGCAAGCTACTCTCAGATTGCAGCCATCGCAGAGTCATGGAAAAACTTAATAATCACTTCATCATCCCACTTTATAGGCTCATCTTTCAGGAGGAGCCACCTTGCATGTCACAGGAAACTATGGAGGAGGTATCACAGATTGTTGATTGGTTTGCCTTACCGGATGACACATTGATCAGAGTATTCGATGGGTAGAAGCCTGTTGGAAATACTGAGAGGGGGGGTGAACCAATATTTATTTTCAAATGTTATTTTTACTAGTTAAGATCAATTACAATTAGAGCACAAAATGAAAAATGATAAAATAATAATTTTATTAATAAGAAATGAATAGGAATTCAATCATATTTATAATGAACCAAGTACAATAATAGATCAGGGCTCCAACCCTAGATGAAGACTCCAATCTTCAAATCACCAGGCTCCAACTTGTATTTTTCCAAGCACTGACTTGGACTTCACAAGGCTCAAACCTTTGGGGCTCCAACCCTATCTTCCCAAGGCTCCAACCTTGTATTCTATGAGGCACCAGCCTCTAGGGCTCCAACACTATCACTAGTGCAAGCTCCAACCTGATATTCTTGAGGAATCCTATCCTCTAGGGCTCCAACCCACGACTTCAATTCTTCAATATGGATTTAACAATTCTTCAAGGCTTCCAATATATTCTGCAACAACCCTGACAATATCTTCACCTTCAACAATGCCCTCATTCAATATCCAAGGCACTTAGCTCATCAATGAAAACTTTATATTCTCATAAGGTGTCTCCACAACTCTTCGTGTCACACAAACAAACTTCTTCAAGGTCAGATCATGAGGGATTCAACATGATCTTGAAGATTCGTTAATAAGTTACTCAATGTCTGCACCAAAAAATTCTTCAAGTGCTCCACTATGTTTTCAACCAAGGGATGACTTCAATGATGCTCCAAGGTTTGCTACAAAAATCCTCAATTCAATACAAAAAGGATTTTAAATAAGGTCACTCCAATGTTGTCTAAAGGATGTCTTCAACTGCTCCAAAAGATGTCTACACCAAAGGTTTTTTAACAAGACTATCCAAATTATTCTTCTATTTTTTTCAAAAGGACCGCTCTAAAGGAAGTGCTTCAATAAACTTCAACAATACTGCTCCAAATAATTCTCTGTGTCAAATCAAACTAAGTGTTATTCCATAAGAAATGTCTCAAGACTCCAAGTAGCCACACCTGAATTTCCCAAGTCCAATTTTTTATGCTTCTATAATCTGAATTTAATTGTCTCCATAGTCAAGATTAAGATGCCTCAAAACTTCTTAACATAAAGACTTCAATATGCTTCAAATGATGTATTAAGTACTTTGAATTCCAAACTTCAAATCAAAGGTCCAGATTTTTGTTTGCAACAGATCTGATTTGTTAACCTGCCATAGGGTCTGAGCTACTATAGACAAGTGATTTTTTTCCACAGGTTGATAATCACAGTTCTGAGGCAAAGGTTCAAGCTCTTAAATCTGAGTGACAATATTCACTATTCCGAGATGCACAACGAAATGATCTTAGGTCTGAGCCTCCAAAGAGGTATGCAATCTGAGTCTGTAATGGTAAGCTACAGTTTAAGAACCTTTTGGTCTGTGCCTCTTGTGATTGTTCCACTAATCTGAGTCAATTCCCATAGGACTGTAACTTTGTGCTTCTACAGGAGTCTGTAACTCAAGGTCTGATCCCTCCAACAAATTTGAGCTTAAGACTGAGGTAAAAACCTTCAGGTCCGAGCCTCTTATGACTGTTCCACTAATCTGAGTCACTGACCATAGTACGGTAATTTTGTGCTTCTACAGGAGTCTGTAACTCAAGGTTTGAACCCTCTAACAGATCTGAGCTTAAGACTGAGGTAAGTTCTATCCTTAAGCTTTCAATCTTATACAATGTTATTTGTCCATATTTATGGTCTCCCACAAGTTTGAGGCTTGAAGCTCACCAATCTATCCTCCACAAGTCGTTGTCACATGTCCAACGTATGTAGCTTGAATAATAACACAAAAAATAGCCCAAACAATAAACTTCAATGTCCTCTTCGGCCTCTTGTGTGTTTCAGTGCTTCTTCTCTTAATTCTTGATTGAGTTCATGGTTATGATGTTGAGTTTAAATGTCAATATATACTAGTTTTTGAGTTATAATGAATAGACACGTTAGTTGGAGGAGAGGCTGACTTACATATGTAGGCTCATGTCGGCCAGTATAAAAAATATTATATTTAAACTTGAAAAATAATTTTCTCTCAGTCCAAGAGGAGTTAGAAGGCAAGTAATGGTTCATTGGAAAGGGGAAAATGTCCTCTACAAGCTGGTGCCAATTTCATCCTTAAATAAGCTCATTTTACCATAAATAAAATTATATTTGTGAACTGTCATCATTATTTTATCCATGGCAACCTTTAGTATTTTATGTTTTGGACACTGCTAGGGCTCCCTCTTCATAGACTTAGGTATTCAAGTTTATTACAATTAGGGAATATTTAACAAGGAATTTGGGGTTTCATGCATTCATGCTAGGGATTTTAAGGCTTCATTGATTTATGCATATATTTCATTGAACCATGCTCAGGGAAAAGCATCTAAGGTTTAATGTAGCTAAGAAATAGGGTTAGAGTTTGTCATTATTGTTGGGAAAAATACTGAGAGGGGGAGGGGGGGGGGGGGTGAATCAATATTTAGGACTTAATCAAAACTTTTTACTTTTCCATTTACTAAAACCCATATGCTACTTTGCTGAAGCTACTAGCGTATACACGTGGATATCCTTCATAAAACTCGCGTATACACAGAGATCTTGTTATGCCATTAATTCTTCACTTATATCATTCCATCATTCATTCATTAGATGTTCAATAAACACATCGCTTGTAATAACGATGAAACCGAGAATAAATCATAACACATAAGAATCACACATGAACACCATGATTTAAGGTGGAAACCCAATTCGGGAGAAAACCACCGTTGTCATCGTCTCAGTCTTCAATATTTATTATAAAGAAAACTTCTTACAACATTGTACTGGCGCAGACTCATACCAGCACACAGGCACCCACCTGCAAAAGGCTACAACCTTCTCTCATTTACCAGCCTCTCCTGGAAGGGAGCTACGATCCCCTGCTCTCGTTTACCAGCCTCTCCTGGAAGGGAGCTACGACCCCCTGATCTCGTTTACCAGCCTCACCTAGAAGGGAGCTACAACCCCCTGACTGAAGGCTACAACCCTCAGCACCACCATGGACCACGTTTCAACAATTTTCACACTAGACCCAAAAGCTTTCTTTAGAACACAACTTGCAGGCCACTTTTCATCATATTTTCAGACTGGACCCACTCCATACATTTGAGCTCAATCATACATCATCAACAGACACAGCAGAATAGATCAGACATTTGATACTTCATACTTCAGAAAACCCTAATCTTCATACACGCTTTCCTTTCACTGATCCTGCGTATATACGCGCCTTCGACCATACAAACCTGCGTATACTTCTGTACATATTACAGAGCTAATTTTACTGCCCATACGCGCTTTCTCTTCAGCAAACCCGCGTATATACACGCTTACTCTGCGGCGAACTAGCGTATAGTTCTTCAGAAATTTAGGTCATTGCAATTCTTCAGACAGATACATCACTCAGATTTTACCCTTTACTTCAGATAGATGTTTGTCTCATCTCAGATCTAATCATTCCATAAATAGATCTAACAGATACAAATACATTCCAGATCTAGATTCCCTTCTTCATCATTTCTTCATTGGTGCATCATACATTCAGATATTTCATTCAACTGTAACCCTTTCATTCAGATATGCTTCAGAGAGAAGTATTCATTCAAGCTCAGACTTCTTGCACACATTTGCACAATGAATTTCTTCTCCTTATATAGGTTTACCCTTTATCAATACCATGAGCCAAAACCACATTACTTTCGATGGTATTCCTGGACGGGGTCACATAGACGAATCATTACTCAATACAATGGGTCAATACCATGGTGGTTACCCCTGGTTTTACATATTTAGAGCGCTTTTGCTCATACACGACTTGGCACGTTATTTCCCGCGTGCATATGCTACTTTGTCTAGACAAATCCGCGTATGCCTTGAGACATATCATGTTCTAGCACATACTGACATTCCTTCCATCATTACCTTCTGTACTCATTGTATATACATCAGATTTACATCATTTAACAAGTTCACCAAGACATATTCCATCAGGGACAACTTCATCAAGTAGGTTGCCATCATCTTCATCAAGTGGGTTGCCATCAAGGACAACACTCAGCATCATATTTCCAACAATCTCCCCCTTTGGACTTGATGGCAACCATGATGGTGTTTGATCACCACAACAGATAGATACATTAAGAATACAATGACACCATGTCACTCTTGACACCATTCTTTCTCTTTATTCAAACACCATGTCACTCTCCCCCTTTGACATCAAGGGAAAAGGGCGGACCAAAACCAACACAAGGTTTTTTTCTCCTCTTGTAGAAGGAAGCGTTCTGCAGATCTGATGTACACTGAAGTGACCATGCTCCCCCTGAGTTCATGTTGAACCTACAAACATATTTTTCAATGAAGTACATGACTCTATGACCTTCCTATCACCAAGGACTCATACTTACATCAAAGATCCAACCAAGTGGATTTACATATGAGACTCAAATACCCAACCAAGTGGGTTTACACAATTTGACTCAACTACCCAACCAAGAGGGTTTACATATTTTGACTCAAGTACCCAACCAAGTGGGTTTACATATTTGATCAAGTCCTTACATGACTGAATATTACAATTTTACATCATCGGTCTCATCATGATCTTTACAACAAGTTTGAATTATGACTTTTTATGACCAATACCAGCAAGACCTCAAGAGAGAGATCATATTTCAGAATCATCATAATGCCAACAATGCATTATACTCAGCAAGACTAGTGCTCCCCCTGAAAATGTGCATCCAAACATCCTTTCCATATGTCCAAGGCTCCTCCTTAGCTTGTGCAATATGAATACTTTTAACAGCAAGTCATCAGCAACAATCTCTGCATGATCTGTCCGGATCTCCGAATCATAAGACTTCCATCATATCCAAAAGATATTCTTCATCAAATAAGCAATCCGGGCTCATCCATAATCTTCAACATAAGAAACTATGTATCATTTCATTAGCATGAGTATAACCAGAATAATGCTAACAGTACAATCATTAGCAGTCAGACTGATGCTCCCCCTGAACCTCTGCTTCTGATCTTCAGCTGTCATCCCAATTCTATTATCATCAATGCATACGCGACTATGTCTGTTGGAACTCGCGTGTATACGCAGCTTTAGTTCACTTAACCCTTGTATGGAAAGTGAATTATAGAAAATGTCACATTCCTCCATCTCCCCCTGAATTTGTCCTTCCTGTACCCGTCTTCTTCATGTCAGATGCTCTGTCAGCAATAATCATAACCAGATTTGCCAAATCAACCATGAGAATCATCATACATCGCTCCCCCTGTGACGATACATTACTAAGCTCCATAATGTATCTCACATCACTTCTGCAGTCATTAAGAGAAGTAAGCTTCAGAAGCTGATGACTGCAGTAGGGTCAATATTCCCTATGTTTCTGACCGGTCCTCCTTCTTTTTCCAAATTTGCTTGAACTTTCTAATTGTGTGCTGAAAATTGTCCACTTTCTCAGATCTGTTCAACCTGCATTATTTTTCTACATGTCCATACTTGTTACAAGAATAACATCTCGTGTGTCCAGAGAAATAAGCATAAGAATCATAATGAGTATTTCCAATCTTCCTTCTTTTGCAATCAACTGCTTTATGTCCATACTTGTTACAAGAAAAACAATATCCCTTGAAGAAACCAGAGTACCTTTCTATGTAGGATCTGTTTCTTTGTGGCTAAAACAATCTGCTTCTACAATTTGCTGCAACATGCCCATAATTATGACATTTAAAGCATTCAACATTATTGATCAAAGGAGGGAATGATTTCTTTTGAGAGTTCATGATTGTCGGTTGACCTTTTGCTTCTTTCAACACTTCAGGCTTTGCATTGAGATCCTTTGAATCTTTAGCACTTCCCTATGAACTAGATTCTCCTTTAACAGTTTCATGAAAACCAAGACCAAGTTTAACAGAAGGAGACCTTTGACTACTAAGAATATTGTCAAGAATCTTAGTACTATCTTGAAACCTCAAGAGTTTATCCTTTTCTTCTAATTTACCTTTGAGAATGTTTACCTCAACCTCCAATTTTTGGCATTGCTTCATCATGCTTTCTTCAACCCTTTTTCCATCTTCTACTTGATCATTCAAATTTAAGATCTCTTCTTTCAACCCATTTTCTTGCTCTTCAAAGATTTGTAAAAGTTCTTCATTCTTCTTATTTGATTTTTCTAGATCTGTTTTGAGCGAGATGATTTCTGCTTCACGTCCTTACTTTTCAAATGATTGTAGAAGTTCTTCATTCTTCTTATTTGATGCTTCAAGGTTTGCTTTCAGAGAGATTATTTCTGCTTCAAGTCCTTCACTGTGATTGGTTACTTTGTCTTGCAGTCTTTGATACATTTCTATCTGTCCCTTCATTGTTTCCATCTGTTCATTCAATCTAGAGATCACATCCTTGAGGATAGATTCCCTCCTTTTAAATTGATCCCAAAAATCACTTTCATCATTGATCTTGAGATTTGCTTCTAGACTTATACTGTTACTTTCACTATCTTCATCATTGCATGCACAAGTGAGTGGATTACAAAGAACAACAATCAATACATGTTTTCTGAGATATCTTCTTTTCTTGAGTAGCCTTCTTCTTTTGCTTCTTTGCCATGAGCACTAGTAGATCTTGTTCAGAATCTTCTTCATCTTCACTTGACATTTCATTATTATCTTCATTTGCATAATAACTCTTTCCCTTTTCAAATTGTTTATAAGGACATTTAGCAGCATAATGACCTACTCTTCCACAATCAAAACATTTGAAGGGTAGCTTACCTTTGAATCTTCCAGTACCTAGTTGGAGTCTCCTTGCAAAATTTTCTTCTTCTTCTTCTGATATATAACTTGATTCCTTGACATCTTCCTTTTCTTTTCCTTTTGCACATGCCTTAAAAGCAGCTTCTTTGATTTGAAAGGGACCTCCTTGTCTCATTTCATAAGCAGTCAAAATACCATGTAGTTGAACAATAGTAAGAGTTTGCAGATCTTGCCTTTCTTCAATAGCTGACACTTTTGACTCAAATTTTGAAGTTAAATATCTTAAGACTTTTTCCACCAGAGTAGTATCGGTTATGGTTTCACCCAAACTTCTCATATGATTTACAATATCATCTAGACGTAAAAAGAAACTGGCAATACTCTCATCACTATGCATCCTTAAATTTTCATATTCAATTCAGAGAGTTTGGAGTTTTGCAATTTTTACCTTTGTATCTCCTTCATAGCTCAGAATGATTTTGTCCCACATTTCTTTTGCTGAATTTAGCTGCATCACTTTAGCAAATTCTGGTTCAGACATGCTTCCTAATAAGACATTGACGGCTTTGGCATTGATTTCATATTTCTTCCTTTCTGCTGCATCAGTAGGAATACTTGCCGGATACTGATAACCTCCTTCCACGATTGCCCATACTTCTGCACCAAGACTTTGCAGATATGCTTTTGTTCATATCTTCCAGAACAACATATTATTTCTATTGAATAGAGGTGGCCTTATAGACATTATCCCTTCATGACTTCCCATTGCGACGGATCTCCTTCAAGCGATCAAGCTTCTGCAGAAGGACCCGCTTTGATACCAATTGTTGGGAAAAATACTGAGAGGGGGGGGGGGGGGTGAATCAGTATTTAGGACTTAATCAAAACTTTTTACTTTTCCATTCACTAAAACCCATACGCTAATTTGCTGAAGCTAACTAGCGTATACACGCGGATATCCTTCATAAAACTCGTGTATACACAGAGATCTTGTTATGCCATTAATTCTTCACTTATATCATTCCATCATTCATTCATTAGATGTTCAATAAACTGTAAACATGTGCAGTAAGAACAAAATAAATCATCACACATAAGCAACACACATGAAAACCAGGATTTTAGGTGGAAACCCAAGTCGGGAGAAAACCACCGCTGCCGTTGTCTCAACCTTCAATATTTTATTATAGAGAAAACATCTTACAACATATGTACTGGCGCAGCCTCCTACCAGCACGCAGGCACCCACGTGCGCTCGTTTACAATCCTCTCCTGGAAGGGAGCTACAACCCCCTGCTCTCGTTTACCAGCCTCTCTTGGAAGGGAGCTACGACCCCCTGATCTCGTTTACCAGCCTCACCTGGAAGGGAGCTACAACCCCTTGACTGAAGGCTACAACCCTCAGCACCACCATGGACCACGTTTCAACAATTTTCACACTGGACCCAAAAGCTTTCTTTAGAACACAACTTGCAGGGCACTTTTCATCATATTTTCAGACTGGACCCACTCCATACATTTGAGCTCAATCATACATCATCAACAGACACAGCAGAACAAATCAAACATTTGATACTTCATACTTCAGCAAACCCTAATCTTCATACACGCTTTCCTTTGACTGATCCTGCGTATATACGCGCCTTCGACCATACAAACCCGCGTATACTTCTGTACATATTACAGAGCTAATTTTACTGCCCATACGCACTTTCTCTTTAGCAAACCCACGTATATACGTGCTTATTCTGCGGCGAACTAGCGTATAGTTCTTCAGACATTTAGGTCATTGCAATTCTTCAGACAGATACATCACTCAGATTTTACCCTTTACTTCAGACAGATGTTCGCCTCATCTCAGATCTAATCATTCCATAAATAGATCTAGCAGATACAAATACATTCCAGATCTAGATTCCCTTCTTCATCATTTCTTCATTGGTGCATCATACATTCAGATCTTTCATTCAACTGTAACCCTTTCATTCAGATATGCTTCAGAGAGAAGTATTCATTCAAGCTCAGACTTCTTGCACACATTTGCACAATGAATTTCTTCTCCTTATATAGGTTTACCCTTTATCAATACCATGAGCCAAAACCACATTACTTTCGATGGTATTCCTGGATGGGGTCACATAGATGAATCATTACTCAATACAATGGGTCAATACCATGGTGGTTACCCCTGGTTTTACATATTTAGAGCGCTTTTTCCCATACGCGACTTGGCACGTTATTTCCCACGTGCATACGCTACTTTGTCTAGACAAATCCGCGTATGCCTTGAGACATACTCTTTTCATCATGTTCTAGCACATACTGACATTCCTTCCATCATTACCTTTTGTACTCATTGTATATACATCAGATTTACATCATTTAACAAGTTCATCAAGACATATTCCATCAGGGACAACTTCATCAAGTAGGTTGCCATCATCTTCATCAAGTGGGTTGCCATCAAGGACAACACTCAGCATCATATTGCCAACAATTATTATGCATACATGTTCCTAGGAGGGTTTCATGATAAGGGAGGAAGGATTTATGGTAAGTAATCCTTCATTTGTCATCAACAATCTATGGCTTTTCATATTATAAATACAACTATGGTTTGCATCAGAAAGGGATCAACGAGGGTTTAGGGTTTTCTCCCTTAGGGTATGCTTAAAGAGAGGTTAGGGTGACATCTCAAAAGGGATTTTAATCCGTCACAAGGATTAAGAATTTTTCCATCTCCACTGATGCCATATCGACATCAATGAAAAATTTGATTAACAATCTCCCCCTTTTTCATTGATGGAAATATTCTCTCCCTTTCAACATTCTCTCTCCCTTTGACATCAATGGAAAATGGGGTGACTCGACAACACCCTTTTCAATCAATTGCTCCTCCCATCATGCTACTTCTTGTTATCATTATGCTGCTTCATAGTATTTTCTTCCTTTCTTCATCAATGATAGTTATCCATGATATATATGTTTACCAAAACTGTAATGATGTTGGTCTTCATGTCATGGATCTACTTCATATATATTGTTTGACTTGTGCTCCCCTTAACATGTTTCTTCTTGATATGTTGCTCCTTGCAACTCCCCCTATCATTATGCTTTTCTTCAGTGGACTTTCTCCCCCTAAGCCTTTGCATGATTTCATGGAAATGGGTGAGGCAGATGATCAACCAACTCCTCCTTCCTGCATAAACTCCCTTAGCTCTTATTTTTTATGAAGGTAAGAAATATTGTTGACTTGTGATCAAGTGGAAGACATCTTCAACAATGGATGTGTAGTGAAGACACAATATCATGATTTTATTCAAGAGAATTACTCCCGAGAGTTGATCTATCAAGAGATGATTGTACATGTGTGACTCATCAAGGGTTTCATAGGGCTCTTCATGATTAGCCTCTTGCAAGAATGGTCAAGAATCACAAGCTTCCCATAACAGTATGAATGGTCTCCCTTTTGGCAAAATTTAATCTTAAAAACTTGGAATATCATATTTTCCAAAGATGTACTCATTATATCAACAACACGAGTTGATGCCTTGAGTGTTCAAGAGGATTTCTGATTCAATTTTATTTCTTCTCCAAACTTGTGTGACTTTCCTTTCATGCTTGGTAGTCATGGTTTTATCTTGTTTAGGAACCCAAGTCAATTTAAAATCACGAGCCATATGTCCAATGTTATGACATTTGAAGCACTCCATATTTTTGATCAATGAGGGAGCATGAATTCTTCTTGAAAATTTTCTTCTAAAAGATTGATGGGGAACATTATATTTTCCCTTGTGATATTCCCTACAATCATTTTCCATGTGCCCAAAATTTGTACAAGAATAGCAATAACAAAAAAATATACTTTGGTACATGGAGGATGGGGATTTCCTTGATCTACTTCTAGAGTCATTCTATCTTGGGATATTTTGATCAAATTTATTGCCTCTTGCATTATTGACACTATCTGCATATCTTCCTAGAGTAGGGTTTCTTCCAATGTCTTCTTGACTATTCTACTTGCTTTTTCTGGAACTAGGGGCATCAATATTTCTTCCAATTTTCTCCACATCCTTGTTGTTTGAAGAATTAGGGTTTGCATCATTTTTGTTTGAGTGTTCACCTGCATAACCAAGACCTGATTTATCAAGAGGAGATCTCTGATGACTTAGGATATCATCTAGGGTTTGAGAGATCTTTAGACTCTTGTTCAGATGATCAAATTCTTTATTTAGGATATCAATTTCTTCTTTCATCGTCATTCTTAATCCTTCTTTGCTAAATGGTTCTCCATTTCTTCCTTCATTCTCATTGCTTCACATGATTGAGCCTTAAGTGAGGTGATTTCTGATTTTAATTTGGTGATATCTTCATCCATTTCTTCAATTTGGCATGACATGGAATTTCTTTCCTTTTCTTCTTCATTGAATTGCCCTTATAGGAGTGCCAACACTTCCATCACCTTTTCAACTCCTTGTGTTTGTTTCTTTGCTTCTTCTAGTTGAGATTTAAGGGAGGAGACCTCTTCTCTGTATTGACCAATTTTCGCTACAAGTTTGTTCAAGTCCTTATTTATTTGTTCAAGATGGCTTGACAAAGTGTTTGCCCTTTTCTTTGCTTTATACAATTGATTTTTCATGGATATGAATTATTTACGATGCCTTTTATTGTTTTGACGCAATTCCTCCTTTAGCTTGGCGAGCTCCTCATCTCTTTCTTATACTTGAAGCTTGAAATTGTCAAATTCCTTCCTTGTCTTCTCAAGGTCGTGGTCACTATCTTGTGATTGCTTCTTGAGCTCCACATTTTCATTTTTCAAAATTCTTATCTCTTCTAGGGCAACTACAAGTTTTTCCTTGAGATATTATTCATTTTCTTCATCTTATAGGTCTTCTTTGGTCTTGATGTCATCACTCTTGTTTTCAGCTTCCTTAATGGGTTATGGATTTCCTTCTTGCTTTCCATCATATTCTTGATTATAGATCATGGTCAATGTTCCTTCTAAGTGAAGATCTTGAAGTTTGTCCCACATATCTTTTGTCGATGAAAATTTTTCCACTTTGGCCTTTATAAGATCTGGTAGCCCACTCAAGATTGATGTTATTGCTATTGCATTATGTTCCTTGGACTCTTCTTCCATTGTGCTTCTAGTAACCATTGATTCCCATACTTCAAAACCCCTAGCCATTAAAAAATTCTTCATTCTTGCCTTCCATATTTCAAAATTTCCATTGAACAATGGAGCTTTCCCAATTTCATTATATTTTGTTTTCACGGTTGAAGAAGATACATATATAGAAGGATTGGAGGCTTTCTTCCTTGGATTTTCCATTTGTGTTCTAAGGATCTACCTTCTAGCTGTTAGGCTATGAGTGAAGTAACTTGGCTCTTATTCCAATTGTTGGAAATACTGAGAGGGGGGGTGAATAAATATTTCTTTTCAATTGTTATTTTTACCAGTTAAGATCACTTATAATTAGAACACAAAATGAACAATGATAGAATAATAATTTTGTTTATAAGAAGTGACGAGGACTTCAATCCTCTTTACAATGAATCAAGTACAATAATAGATCAAGGTTACAACCCAATATGAATACTCTAATATTCAAATCAATAGGCTCCAATCTGTACTTTTCCAATCACTGACTTGGACTTCACATGGATCCAACCTCTAGGGCTCCAACCCTATCTTCCCAAGGATCCAAACTTGTATTATATGAGGCATGAACCTCTAGGGCTCCAACTGTCTCACTGGTACAGGCTCCAACTTGATCTTCTTGAGGACTCCTATCCTCTAGGGATCCAACCCATGACTTCAATTCTTCAATATGGATTTAATAGTTCTTTAACGATTCTAATTTATTTTGCAACAAGCCGTACCAATATCTTCACCTTAAACAATTCCCTTAATCAATATCAAAAGCACTTAGCTCATCAATGACAACTTTATCTTCTCATAAGGTGTCGCCACAACTCTTCATGTCACCCAAACAAACTTATTCAAGGTCACATCATGAGGGCTTCAACATGATCTCCAAGATTCCTTAATAATTTACTCAAGGTATGATCTAAAAAATTAATGCTAGTAATTGCTGTGCTAGTTTCATATCATATATAAACTTTTCTTTGCTTTGTTTTACTTATCCTTCATAGGTTTATTTATGAGAATGTGATTGTCAAACAATGTACTTAGTGGAATCATGAGTTTGTCATAAGATTAGAAAGTATAATTTTAAATGACAGAACATAAGAAATATAAAACACAACAAACACACATAACAGAGCTTAACACACTGAATGTTGATAAAGGAGTTCACCCCTCCTGGGCTACATCTCCTGGGTCCAACTTCATAGTGTGGGCCTTTGTATTAGCTTCAAGTGTGCTAAAATTGTTGTTAAAAGCTTCAAAACCTCTTGCAACATGTTCCAATGAGTTTAAAACATCATAATCTCCCAAAAATGACTATTTGTTTGCTGAATTTGGACTTTGGATGCTCTAGTAATGACCCCAACACCTGGTGGCCCTAGCCTTCAAAAATATTCAAATGCACAAAAAAACCTGTAGATGACCTCTTCTGCCTCTGCAACCTGCTTCATTGAGTTCCCAACATGCCAATTAGCGCAAAATGACTCTTTCTGAGCTCTGTTTGGGCGAAAATTGAGTGAGTTATGACCAAAACTATTTTTGTCCCAATTTCTCCTCTAAAACTGGAGGAACTTGTAGTTAAAATTCCAAATTTAGAAAAACTGCTAGAAATGGCGTGCCCTACGAAAATCCCACCAACTTGAACTGCGGGTTTAATTAGCGTTAAACACACTTATGGGTGGATAAGCGTGGTCTAATTAGGATAAGCGCGTTTAGCGCAAATCTCATTTTTAATATCACTAAACCACATTTAAACTTAATTAAACACAATTAACAGATCCCACAGTTCGTTTGGATTAGCGCCTAGTTTTTGGGCTCTAGCCACACAGGGAGGGGGCTGGCCCCCTCCAACCCCCAACGGTCAAGCGTATAAAATTCAAATAGACGCAGTGAACATAGTGGGTAAGGAACACCCGGTAGGAGGGACGGTAAGGAGCTTGGCTGGTGGGCCGAAGGTTGTGGGTTCGAGCCCCACTCCGCCATAATAATTTTACTCGGTTATATTATAAAAATTCTCTGCCATACTTAGACCTATCCTCCAATTTAACCTCTGCTATCTTTGGTTTAGTGTACCCTCTAGACTTAGTTGAATTCCACTGAAAGGTGAGTTTGAAACTTCATAATATATATAAATAATTCCACCATAACCCAATGTCCAACATTAATATAATTTGACATTCGACCTTAGGATTAGGAGATGGCCCACTAGAGAGGACACGTGGTACCCTCTGGTTGGGTTGTACTCCAACTCCTAAAAAAATTTCAAATTCCAACTTAGGAAGAATATTGGAGGTCATTAGATAATTTCTCTCTTCACTAACCCATCTGGAGAATCTAAAGATGACACTTGTCATAGTGCCACTGGCTGCAATATGGAGAATATTCCTTGCAATGCTGACTATACTTGAAACATCATCATTATACTTGTTCTGCTCTTTTTTTTTGCATGTTTTGGAAAACAAACAACAAATGATAACTCAGTCATACGAACTCGGATTTTGATGAAATGAGTTGCGCCGGAATCCTGGCGACAAAATCTATCCGGTCATTCAGGATCAAAGAAATTTTGAGCACTTTGAAATTTTAGCTTATTTCAGGCCCTAATCCAAATTCTGATCACACCTTCCCACTGACGAGCTTTTGGACCTACAAAAGCTGATAATTATCTTCTTGAACTTTAACACTCTCCTGATTTCAAGTTATATCAACTGATTTTACTTGACAATTCTTTTTGACAATCATCTTGACATGCCTTGCATCACAACTGGCTATGTCTCTCAACAACTGCTCTCTAGTTGTTGTTGAACCACTTTAGCATTGTTGACTGCTGTTGACAGATACATATATAGTTGTACCACATCGATCTCTATGTGCTTGGAAATCTGTTAGCCTTCCCACTGAGAATGAAGTCCCTCTTGCAAAAAATGCATACAAGCTTCTTCTTGGAAATCCTCTTATCCAAATTAAACTTGTAATATGAGTGAACTCTTGGTGTCAACACAAGAAACCAGCTTGTTCTGCAATGTTTTCAAAACACTTTGCATCTCGTCCGTTTCTCACCTAATGGACCTAAAACTTCCTACGACATCTTGTCACAAGAACACAATCAATCTTGAAAATAAAACATTATGAAAGAATTGAAATGACGACCACCTCATTTTTTCTCCTTCAAAGCAATGACTGTCACCTCTTGTAACATCAAGTACATGGTGATCTTCTTGCACATTGATGTATCCCACATCGACTCACAATTGACAAAAAACATCGACTAAAGCATAATTATATCAACATAATCGACAAACAACATGTGACATTAACAACATAAATCGACATGAAATATGAAACACAATCGACATAAATTGATATGAAATGTGTGCGACACAATCAACACAAGTCGATAAGAAATGATACATTTTGACAACACTCATGCATGTATCTATTTACAATGAACCTATCACAAGTTCTCTATTTATATATACAAAATCTCATGCATATGTACACTCTTCAACTCTCTGTTTCAAGTACATAAACCCAAAACATATGGGTGATCATAAGAGCTGAACTAAATGATAAATTGCTGCAACATAAATGAGTGACATACCCATCTTTTACACCATCTTGGCGAAAATTTGCAACAAATAGAAATGCCTTCAACCGAACAACATTCACATGCAATCTTACATCATACAAGTTGTGATAATTCGCTGCAACTTTTCATACTATCAACAGAAATTCATGCATACATAAGGCTGAAATTTGCATCTATGTACACATGAAATGCATGCCTTACTTGGTCAAGAAATAGAGCCATTTCTTACCAATCCACTCCAATGGTGATTTTTCCTGTTGAACATCCTCTTCTTGTGAATCATCTTGACTCACATCGATGATGGAATCTCTTATTCCATTCTCTCCAGTCTTTTTATCCACTTTCTTCAAATGCTTTGGATGAGTTGTTGGATACAATGTCCAACATTGGGCAATGATATGTCCCTTCTTATGACAATAAGTGAAAATATTTTGCATCTTCTGTTCAAGTTGCCTTTGCTTTGACTGTTTCCTATATGCTATCATTTTCTTCCAACATCTTGAAACTTGATGGTTATACAAACCACAATATGAACAACAAATTTTTCTCCCATTCATGCATGCAGATTTGTCATGCTTAACATAATCATAAACAACATGACTATACAAAGAATTACACCTTGAATGATTCTTTGCATGTTCATCTTTATCACCTTCTTGAGGAGATGCACTTGAAGAGGTTCTGGCTCTCTTTTGAAGACCAACAACAATGTTCATTTCCTTAGAGTTGTCACAACTCTCTTGTTCGCCATAAGTTGCATGTCTAAAATCATCTTGCTGCAACATGGGATTCAAACAATTGAATTCATATTGATTACAAAATTTACATTTTTGAGGGTTTGAACCTGCAACAATATTCCTTCTTGGAACTGTTTCAAGTGCCTTCATGGCTTTAGAACTTTCTCCATAAAATTTTCCATAGCCAAGACCCAAATACTTAGGCCTTTCCTCAACCATAATTGGCTCAACTATTCCTTTTGCATGTTTGCCTAATCCTTTACCTTCATAGCCCATTTTCATCATCAATTTGGACCCTATTCCTCTAGTGTGTTTTTCAAAAGAACCTACACATTTATCTTGAGAGGAAATTAAAGAAAAATTTGAATTGTTTACCTCTTCTTCAAGCACATGCATGGCTAAGGCTTCTTTGGCATCATGAAGCTGAATCTCCATCTCATGCATCTTTTAAATAAGTTCTTGCTTCTCTTTCTTCATAGAAACCAATTGCTCATGAAGTTTAGTGCTCTCCCTTACATCTTCATATAGTTTTTGCACCATATCTTTAATGATGTATATGTCTTGCACCATTTCTTTATCAAAGATTCTTGAAAAGGAGGATGGTTTAAAATCATCACTTAATGAAGTTTCCATCACAATGTAATGAATTAAAGAGCTTCACAACAATTCACACTGCTTCATACATAAAATTCACCATCCTTTTCATTTCCTTGAATTCCCTCTTGACATCTTCTTCTTCAGAATGTTCTTGAGTTCCTTCATGGCCTGACATTTTGGCTATAGATTCAAGCTCGATCTCTGCAACTTGTATCTCTTCAATCACTCCAGCCTCTTATGCAATTAATTCCTCTTGTGCTTCAAGTGTTGCCTTGAGTGGTCGTTTGGGTAAGGATGATGCATTATCAGCCTTCTTCCTTCTTGTCCTAATTTCAGGACTAGCTATCATTAGCTTCCCTTCTCCTCTCTGCAATCTCAGTCTTGTAAGCATCAGTAAAGTTGCACTGTTAAAAAACCTTCAAGTAAAACAAGCAAGCAACGTTGTGCTCTGATACCAACTTGATCTGAAAAATGAATGCTAGTTATTGCTGTGCTAGTTTCATATCATATAAAAAAATTTCTTTGCTTTGTTTTACTTATACTTCATAGGTTTGTTTATGAGCATGTGATTGTCAAACTATGTACTTACTGGAATTATCAGTTTGTCATAAGCTTAGAAAGTATAATTTTAAATGAAAAAATATAAGTAATATAAAACACAACAAACATACATAACAGAGCTTAACACACATAATTTTGATAAAGGAGTTCACCCCTCTTGGGCTACATCTCCTTGGTCCAACTTCATAGTGTGGGCCTTTGTATTAGCTTCAAGGGTTCTCAAATTGTTGTTACAAGATTCAAACCTCTTGGAACCTACTCCAATGAGTTTAAAACATCACAATCTCCCAAAAATGACTTTTTGTTTGCTGAATTTGAACTCTGGATGCTCTGGCAATGACCCCAACACCTGGTGGCCCCAGCCTTCAAAAATATTCAAATACACAAAAACACCTATAGATAACCTTTTATGCCTATGCAACCTGCTTCATTGAGTTCCTAGCATGCGAATTAGCCAAGAATGACTCTTTCTGAGCTCTGTTTGGGTGAAAATTGAGCGAGTTATTACCAAACTGTTTTTGCCCCAATTTCTCCTCTAAAGCTGGAGGAACTGCTTGTTAAAATTCCAAATTTAGAAAAACCGCCAAAAATGGCGCGCCCTCCGAAAATCTCGCCAACTTAAACTGTGGGATTAATTAGCATTAAACACACTTACGGTTGGATAAGTGTGGTTTAATTAGGATAAGCGCATTTAGTGCAAATCTCGTTTTTAATTTCAATAAACCACGTTTAAACTTAATTAAATGCAATTAACAGATCCCACCGTTTGTTTGGATTAGTGCTTGGTTTTCGGGCTCTGGCCACATGGGGAGGGGGTTGGCCCCCTCAAACCCCCAACGGTCGGGCACATAAAATTAAAATAGACACGGTGAACATAGTGGGTAAGGAACACCCGGTAGGAGAGATGGTAAGGAACTTGGCTGGCGGGCGGAAGGTCATGGGTTCGACCCCCACTCCGCCATAATAATTTTACTCGGCTCTATAAAAAAAATTCTTCGCCATACTTAGACCTATCCTCCAATTTAACCTCCGCCATCTTTGGTTTAGTGTATCCTCCAGACTTAGTTGAACTCCGTCGAAAGGTGGGTTTGCAACTTTATAATATATATATATATATATATATGATATACTAAAATAATTCCACCATAACCCAATGTCCAACATTAATATAATTTGACATTCAACCCCAGGGTTAGGAGACGACCCACTAGAGAGGACACGTGGTGCCCTCTTGTTGGGTTGTACTCCAACTCCTGAAAAAATTTCAAATTCCAACTTAGGAAGACTGTTGGAGGTCATTGGACAATTTCTCGCTTCACTAACCCATCTGGCGAATATGAAGATGACACTTGTCACAGTGCCACTAGCTGTAATCTGGAGAATATTCCCTGCAATGTTGATTGTACCTGTAACATCATCACTGTACCTGTTCTGCTCCCTTTTTTGCCTGTTTTGGAAAACAAACAACAGACGATAACTCATTCATATGAACTCGAATTTTGATGAAACGAGTTGCGCCAAAATTTTGGCGACGAACTCTATCCGGTCATTCAGGTTCGATGAAATTTTGAGCTTTTTTAAATTTTAGCTTATTTTAGGCCCTGATCCAAATTCTGATCAAGGTCTGCACCAAAAAATTCTTCAAGTGATTCAGAATGTTTTCAACCAATGGATGACTTCAATGATGCTCCAAGGTCTACTACACAAATAATCAAGTCAATAAAAAAAAGATTTTAAATAAGGCCACTCCAAGGTTGTCTTAAAGGATGTCTTCAACTGCTCTAAAAGATGTCCACACCAAAGTTTTTTTAATGAAACTATCCAAAAGATACTTTTATAATTTTCAATATGATTGTTCTAAAGGAAGTGCTTCAATAAAATTCAAGAATATTGCTCCAAAGAATTATCTATGTCAAATCCAACTGAGTATTATTCCGAAAGAACTATCTCAAGATTCCAAGTAGCCACACAAAAATTTCCCAAGTCCAATTTTTTATGCTTCTATAATCTGAATTTAATTGTCTCCATAGTCAAGATTAAGATGCCTTGAAACTTCTTAATGTAAAGACTTCAATCTGCCCCAAATGATGTATTAAGTACATTGACTTCCAAACTTCAAATCACAGGTCTAAATTTTTTTTTGCAACAGATATGAGTTGTTAACCTTCCACAGGGTTTGAGCTACAATAGACAAGTGACTATTCCCTACAGGTTTATAATCACAGTTCCGAGGCAAAGGTTCAAGCTCCTAAATCCGAGTGACATTCTTCATTGTTCCAAGCTGCACAAAAAAATGCTTTGAGGTACGAGCCTCCAAAGAGGTCTAAAATCCAAGTCTATAATGGTAATCTATCGTTTAATAACCTTATGGTCTATGCCTCTTGTGACTATTCCACTAATCCGAGTCACTGCCTACAAGACTGTAAATTTATGATTCTATAGGAGTCTGTAACTCAAGGTTCGAGCCCTCCAACAAATCTAAGCTTAAGACTGAGGTAAGGTTTGTCCTTCAGCTTCCGATATTATATAGTGGTAGTTATCCACGGTTTTGGTCTCTCACAGGTCCGAGGCTTGAAGCTCATTGATATGTCTTCCACAAGTAGATGTCACAGGTTTGAGGTTTGTAGCTTGATTGATAACCCAACAGAAAAAATAGCCCAAACAATAAACTTCAATGTCCTCTTTTGCCTCTTGTCTTATTTTGTGCTTCTTGTCTTAATTCTTCATCGAGTTCATGGTTAGAATGTTGAGTTTAAACTTCAATATATACTAGTTTTTGAATTATAATGAATAGACATGTCACTCGGAGGAGAGGTCGACTTACATATGTAGGCTCATGTCATCCAGTATAAAAAAATATTACATTTCAACTTCAAAAATAATTTTCTCTCAGTCCAATAGGATTTAGAAGGCGAGTAAGGGTTCGTTAGAAAGGGGAAAATTTCCTCTACAAGTTGGTGCCAATTTCATCCTAAAATAAGCTCATTTTACTATTAAGAAAATTATATTTATGAATTGTCATCGTTATTTTATCCATGGTAGTCTTCAGTATTTTATGTTTTGGACAATGTTAGGGCTCCTTCATATACTTAGGCCTTCAAGTTTATTAGGATTAGGGCATCTTTAACAACGCATTTGGGGCTTCATGCATTCATGCTAGGTATTTTAAGGCTTCATTGATTTGTGAATTTATTGCATTGAACCATGCTTAGGACAAAGCATCTAAGGTTTCATGTAGCTAAGAAATAGGGTTAGAGTTTGTCATTATTATGAATACATGTGCCTAGGAGAATTTCATGATAAGGGAAGAGGGATTCATGGTAAGGAATCCTTCATTTATCATCAGAAATATAGGGCTTGTCATCTTATAAATATAGCTAGGGTTTACATCAGTAAGGGATCAACAAGGGTTTAGGGTTATCTCCCTTAGGGTATGCTTAAAGAGAGGTTAGGGAAACATCTAAAAAGGGATATTCATCCATCACAAGGATTAAGAATTTTTACATCTCCACCAATGCCATATTGTCATCAATGACAACTTTGATTAACAAAGTCACCAAATCTGTTGTCGAGATATGGCATCGACAAGCTTTTCATGCAAGAGGTACCTTATCATATGTCCACAAGGTTGTCAATAACATTGCATAGGACGAAGAAGGCACCATGACCAATTATTCCTTTGTAGGTCGGATTATATGAGATTAAGAATCTCAAGGTCATAGATTCCAAAGTGAGATCCATATTCATATTTGAGTTCGACATAAAGAGTTACAATCCATATGATCCGAGGGGAATTTCCAAATAACACTGTTCGAGAGTTTACTTCAACTGGGTCAGTGGGATATATCAGTGGCTAGAGGAGGAACCCTAAAAGAACTGTTATAACTCATCCCAAACTCATGATCTGATCAATATGGTTGTGACTTCTCAACTTTCTCCATAGGAGACAACAGTCCGAGAAGCAGGAACAACAAAAGACAATAGTTTGGTGCAAGACAAAGGAAAGAGGAACGTAACTGACAATACATAAGAGGAAAAAAGCTGGAAAATGAAAGAATACCCTGAGAGAGTATATTGGGAAATAGAAGCAAAGAGGGGACAAAGGAAACAAAGAGAAGAGAAGAGAAAGAGAGAGAATAAAATCTTGGAAGAAGCAGTGCAAAGAGTGCATAAAACAGAACATGAATTGAAGGAAGAAAAAGAGCTTAGAAGAAGAGAACAAGAGGAGAGACATAAGGAATAAGAGGAATAAGGTAAAGGTGTCATGTAGGAGGATACAACACCTATACAGGTTGAAGAACAGATACAAGATCAACTGAAAAAAGAAGGAGTGAGCGAACAAATGCAAGAACAAGAGTTTTCTCAAGAGCCTGAATAGTTGATAGCACTCACATACATGGAATTGAGATTAGAGTTGCGAAATGAAGATGTGGAGCTAATTCCCAATGCACCTCAAGGCACTGTTAAGACTCCACCACCTTCAGTCGCAGAGCAAGCACCAAGTGAGGAAGGGGAGGTAGTTCCCCTTGATGATGATCTAGTCATGGACGTGTACAATCTGTCATTCAATCAAATGTAGAAGAAGAGTATACAAGCGTGAAGAAATAACTTCCCAAATTATCATCGATCACCTGAGTTCATGAGAGAAAGGGTTACCATGGCAGACACCAGCAGGAATCCAAATTCCATTTCCAATGCCAGATGGGCCTTTATAGCAGCAGCCAGATCCAACACCCAGTGCTTGGTGGCCGAGAATAAGTAGTTGGCGTAGAACATAAAGGCACTTCGGCAAGAGAATGAAAAATTCCATGCATCAACGCAAAGTGAACCTTCCGCACAGGTCTACTATGAAAAGATAAGAGAAATGATATTTGCTGAAGTATCTGCACCTGGAGATACTATGTAAGATCTTTATGAGGAGTTGGTAACCGTAAATAAGGTAGTTGTCCACCTGAATGAATTTATATGGTAGAGCAGAGATTTTGTCAGGATCCTTAGGAACATACATACTACCATCACCATCTTGCATGAGTGGATAATGCGATACAAGTCCGCGCCCCTTACATTGGTAAAGAAGATGAAACCATAGGCAAATTTAGAGAAAGGCAGAGTTGGGATGCTAATCGAGAATAACAAGCAACTCGCCTTGTTCCTCAGAATAATTCAGGCCGCATATGTACAGATATACAACAGTTTGGATTTCATGGTTGAACCCACCAGATTCCATCAATTGGTACACTCACCGAGGCTAAACGCAAAAAACAAGTCCGACAGGAGATTGATCAATACCTGAAGGAGCTCGAGAAAATGGACACCCAAAAGGACATGGAGATCAACAGACATAATTTACAGACCTACATCGGGGGTCTGGTTTAGATCAAAAAAATGCTGCACCTGATTGAAGAAGAAGTGAAGACCGGTTCCAAGAGATTGTACCCAGATGCATTGGAGGCAAGAGTCCACTTCCAGCCTAACACTATCTCGTGGTTCGGGGAGACCATCGCACAGTATCAAGATTGGTATGAGTACATGACTAAGAGACACCAAGTATAAGATACCCAAATTTCTTTCACCCCAACGCCAACATCATAGTATTTTGCCTTGTTAGGAAGTCAAGTTGTCTCTAACCTATTTTGTCTTATATGGGTACGAGTTGAAATTGTAATATTTGTAATTATTGTATAAGTGAAATTCCATGTGTCCATGATGGAATGTGAAGAGTCATATGTAGTGTGAGGAGTTATCAGGGGATTCCAAGAGTCACAAAGGGGGCATTCCAAGAGTCACCCCCATTTGTTATAAATACATCCTCATAACTCTTTTAAAGGACTTTTGGGAGCTAAGATTTTGGATAGGCTTAGGCTTACAAAAGGCTTGGGAGTTTTGTGGTAGCCTTGATTTCTCCTTAGCGTATAGGGAGTATACTTATTTGGGAGAAGCAGGTATTGTTGTTGACTTCACGTTCCACTATTGGGGAAAGTGGTTCATTATGTTGCATGTATGAATGGAACTTTCACTTATAATAAAATCAGAGCTGACACGTCTTCATGCATATATTTTAAATATAGTTGGATTATTCTGGTTATGTTTGCGATGTATGTTTTTTAACTTACGCATATGCTTATGAAATATTTTTTTGCATTTGTGCGAATCTTGTTGAGTGCATGCTCATGTTTTAATCCATCACCTTTAGCTTGTGGACTATTCTGCTTGTTAGTTTGTGTGATGTCTTTTCATCTTGTGTGTTCCTTTCAAGCTGCATACTATTACAGGCTTCCAAGGAGCACAATTCCTTTCCCCTTTTCTGTTAGAACCGCTCGTGCATCATATTGACTTTCGGTAGGGTCACACACTTGCTTTAACCAAAGACATTGTACACCACTCTATGCGTTTTTCAATCCAAGGAATATCATTATACACCCCACTATTGGGACTCCTACTCCAAATGGTGTGAGGTATAATTGGGAATTCATATAAGGGAGATCCCTTGAATATTGGTGGGTCCAACACCATCAACATTTTTGGCGCTAGAAGGAGGGCCAGATGACAAGCTAATCCCTTGAAGTTTGTTTCGAATTTCCACACTCATGTTATGACTTCTTCACAAATCATACAGCCGACATGTTTTTCCAGAAAACTCAATTTTCAAGTGCTGCCAGATATTATTGATGGCTTGTCACATCTCGAGGGTGAAACAACCATACTTGAGCATACTGATCGCTTTCTTCAATTTTGCATAGAGTGAAACATCCCTTTTGAGGATGTTGGTTGTTGGTTGTTTATTCTCACATTCTAAGGGCTCGTAAGGAAATGGTGTTACACATTTATCAATGCCTTTATCCACTCTTTCAAACATCTTGTCATAGAAATGTTTCTCGCTTTTGACAACTTTGATCATAAACTTATGTGTAAGAGAATTTTACAATTGCGAAAATCACCTTATGAATCACTACACCATTTTCTTAATTATTTTTTGCATGTCCGATTTGAATTTCCAGAATATGAAGTTGATTGGGATTTCTTAACCAAAATATTTATATATATTGTTCAAATTTTAATTACTCCACACGAGTTACGATTGCTTAAATCACACCCAAAAAATCTGGCTCGTAAAGCCTCTAAATTTGAGATGGAAAAAGGTGTTGTTCCAAGCAACCCCCCATCCACTTTTCATCTAAAAAATTTACTTCCACATGTTATGTTGGGAAATATTCAAGATTCATTTGTTCAAGAACCACTTTCTCCTCCCACCCAACATACTCAAATTCCCTGCGCAGTTTTGCACTGCAAGCCTGATGAGTGCGATGAAGTGTTTTCCCTCATCCTCCACCCTTTGGTCCCTCTGATCCTCCAAATTGCGAGTTTTTGTGTTATTCCGTTGCAAACCTTTCCCTTGATGTTCACAAGGATCAGGTGTTGGATGGAGTTGTTGTTCAGAAACCAAATTGTGATGTCATTTTTTATGAGTATGTATGGGAGTCAAGAGTTGAACAAGAATCTACGATGAAGGATGACTCTCTTCCTTCTGTAGATCTTCCACACTATCGTGACACCGTCCACAATTCTATAATTCCGGTTGCATCATGTAAAAATTCAATTTATAATGATATTAATACTTCCAATCATTCATAGAATTCGTGGAATTCCAGTGTTTCATTTAATGCAAAGAGGATGAATATTATATCACTAATATTCCTGACCTCATCATACCTTTCTGGAAATATAAAGGGTGAAATTGATCGTTTTCCATCTTCCCATATATATGATTCATTAGATCACGAGGACACCTTAATTTGCGATCTTAAACTTACTGATCATGGTTGTTGTGACCTTTTCATTGATTCAGCTGGTCACGATTATGATTTTCATGTCATTGATTTTTCCAAGTCACTGATCTTTGATGATCTATCTTCTAGTGAGTTGGATCCTCCTCAAGCTGTTGAGGCACTTCAGCTCAACCTGATGATTGTTTTAGGTTCTCATAGCCTTGAGGTCAATTCCAACCTTGATCAGAAGAATGGTGAATCTTTTGAGGATCCTCATCACTCCATTGCATGTATTGAAAAGCCCTATGTTTTACAATTTTCACATCCTCCATATGTTTTTCACGATCCTATCCCTCAATATTTGGAGGAGTCGTACTTGGTGAGCACTGTGGTGAAATGAAATTTTATTTCTTATTTATGTTTGCTCGACCACACAGTTCGAAAGTTTGTGTTTGCAAGTCTTCGACTCGCGATGTGTCATGACACCATGATATGTCTGCATAATGCTTTCTGTGCGCTTTTCTCCATTTGTTTTATGTGTGTGCATTCAAACTTCAAACGTTTTGGTTTGCAATGTATTATATTTCTTGTGTAATGCTATGCATGTATATATTTATTGACATGTATTCCCTCGCCAATGTAGGCCTACCATTGTGTCGATGGTTGCATTGGAAATATCACTCTACATGATATTTTCCTACTTTCTGCTTAGGTTAGGATTCATGTTTGCTTTTCATTGCTGTTTACTTTGATTTTCTTTCTCTCATTTGATTAGAGTTTTGATTCTTGCCTTTGTTTGTTTGTTTTCAATCCTAGTTTAGTTTCCGCATGAGACCGTGTTTGGATTCTGAAGCAAGCATGGTGAAATCCAAGAGGAAAGTTGTTCTTCTACCAAAATTTGGTTTTCTGGTTATTCCCTCTCTTTGCATCAATCCTGCATCCTGTTGGTTGATGATACTGAGATGGAAAATACGTTCCTTCTTGAAGAGAGTCATGGTGAAATCATGATGTTTGGGTTTTAACTCGTTCCGCCTACTCTAATCAGTTTTTATATATTTGATTAATCCTTGTCACTCTAGTCTAGTATAGCAAGGAGGGGAGGGAAACCTTACCAAGTATGTAAAAGGTGTACATAAAAATAATTCTCTGAAGGAACAACCTCTTATGTTCTCAATAAGTTGGGATCCCTCTTCCGCCCCATGAAATAAATAAGTGCCTATGCATAGTTCTTTGAACAAATGAAAAAATGAAAAAAATGAAATACAAGGAAAAAGAAGAGAAATGATTCCTATGCAGAGAGGTGAAGCAAGAAAATCCATCGGGGTATTATCTAGGCTCGCTGGCAGCGGAGCAATGTTTGTGTTTCTGAAGTGACTATGTCGGGGTACTATCTAGGCCTGCTGGCAGGAGAGAAACACTAGAGATGAAAATAAAGACTCTGTCAAATTCTTTTACTTGTGCATTTAAATACTACTCATCCCCAATCGAAACAAATTAGTGTGACTTGGCTTGGTTAGTGTTCCACTGATGAAGAAGATAGAAGGGATATGTATTTAACTCATAATAAGTGAGGGAGCTATGATAATCAATGAATTGAATAATACTTTTGGAAGGGTGAGACCCAGTTTTACATGAAGACAAGATTCATTTAGAGAGTTGGAGTTCTACCAATGTGTCACCAATGTTGTAGTGGCTACAACCACCCTTCAAAATTTGTCCATTGCTTGGATTTTGGAGCCTAACTTCCCTTGACATGAGCTTACCTTTCACTACTATCAGGTATCTATGTTTTGGTTGATGTTTATCTTTCAGTTTTGATTTTGTTTACTTGATTTTCCACTTAGCAATTTTTTCTAAGTCGCAAGTTGACCTTTTGTCTAAGTCTTGCACAATAATTCTAGGCTTGCCTCAAGAAACTATGAAATTCATGAAGCCAATCTTTTCCTTGATGATGAGAATTGCACAGTCATGACTGGCAGCCCAACCTTGAGCTCGAGAACTGCATAGTCATGACAGGCAACCCAACATTGATCCTAGGAACTGTGCAGTGCACTACGCTGGGAGCTGCCAGTTCCTCGGAGCTACGTAATCCTTCTCGGTGAGGTGCATGGCAAGTTTTCTTGGAAAATTAAGAAAAGAAAAAAATAAAAAGGGTATCCCTAAAATTTAGGGATCAATTTTCAGTAACCTGAAGGAAGCAAACCTACTATTTTTGGAAAATGTCGCCAAGTGTTGCTTTTTCCTTAATTTGTGGCATGTGCATTATAAACCATAATTTATCAAATATATTTAATCGGTGCCCCTAGAGATCATTCTCACATTCGATCTTAGAGCTCTAGCATTCCCGATGAGATCAAGGAATCTTCGGTGCGATCGTCATCGCTTTTCTGAGTGAGTTTTGCATTTATTACTTTTAGTCGCTTTTTTGTCACTTTTTTCCATTTGGCTTGCATGAGTGTCATTTTTCTTGTTTCTTTGCATGCATGCTGGCGATTTAACTTTATTTCACATGTAGAAGTGTTGTCTCAAGTTTTTCGTTTGCCTTTCACAAGTGTCGCATTGGTTTTTGCATTTTTTTCACCGATGGTCGCCGTTGCGGCAACTATCCTCACCGATATCGTTCACTTGTTTTTTCAGTTTCTACACTTGATCTATCTTGTTTCATCAACACTTAGTCAAATCTGCAATCATGCCTTCACCATCTCTTAGATTTTCTCATTTTTCAGACTTCCCTTGGGCAGATCTGCCTTTCCCTTGGCCGAAATTCACTTTGCTCAGCTGGGCATGATGCAATATGGAGGTTCAAGCTTGGAGCTTCACCTATGGAACATCACAATGCAAAGTATAAGCTTGCCTCACTATGCATTGCACAGTTCCAGGCCTCATCCAACATCCTTAGCCACTAAGACTGTGTAATGCATAGTCTCTCATGGCTTACTTCCTAGGCTGAACCGTGCATCGCGCATTCTCAAGCTACTAGCTTCGACACTGACTACTGGGACTATGCAGTGTGTAGTTTCCCCAACCAATCAAACCCTATTCTCATAAAAAAATTGTGCAATACTTCTAGAAAGTTTCCCGGTTTGTTGCATGAACATATCCCGAAAGTAGTTTTTCTTATAACTAATATTTTCTTGTCGTTAGTGTCTTTTCCATCTCGCAGGTACATCAGTTGTTGAGCATCATTCCAATAGTCACTTTGAAAATCATCTAAGAGAGCTGCCTCCAAGGAAACCATCAAAAGAAGTACTGGGGAAGCAGTTGGGAAAGTTATGGTTAACTTTCTAGTTTACTCGGACACTTAGCTATTCATGGAGAAGGGATCAAAATTGACATGGTAGCAGATCAAAGATGATATCAAAAAGGATTTTCAGGTAGACTTAGAGGATCGAAAAGTGTATCTCAGCATCATGCAGTTAGGGCTTTACAAGGTAGCATGCAGGTATCCAACCTTCCCATGTGGGGATGTGATCAGATGGGTTGTCTCAAACATAAATGTAGAAACCATGAAATTGAACAACACTAGTGGGAAGAAGCTTGCTACATTCATGGAAACATATTTCAAGTAGATGTATCATTTTCCTAGCCTAGTGAAGAACATGGACTCACTATTATATGCCACTCATAGCTACACGAACACAAGAGATATCATCAAGAGCTGGGTGAAGGAGCCAATGAAGTTTAGGCAGACACCCACTCACATGTACAAGACAAAATCACTCAGGAAATCCTATCAGCTTCTGGTCATACTAGCTTGAAGAATTTATGGCAAACCAGACAAAAAGACCTTTCCTGAGGGGTGGGCTATCTTGTTGAACCAAGAAGTGAACGAAGGGAAGCCGTTCAACTTGTTATACCTATTGGATCACCAATCGAGAGTCCATGTGACAAAATCTCGCAATACACCGAAGGGTGAGCAAGCACGCTTCTACATATCTACATATTTACTGGATACAATATGTGGCAGAACCAGTTCCTTGGCATTAAATGGACATGAACATCGAGAGAGAATAATAGACACCAACAAAAATCCAAATGCCATTTTCGACGCCATCTGGGCCTTCGCAGGAGCATCGAGATCTAACACCCAATGCTTTGTGCTCGAGAATAAGTACTTGGCGTAGAAAATACAGGCACTTCGACAAGAGAATGAAAAAATTCATGAAACAATGCAGAGTGCACCTTCTGCACAGGTCTCCTGAAAATAGGTAAGAGTAACGATACTTGCTTAAGTATCCGCACTTGGAGACACTATGCGAGATATTTATGAGGAGTTGGTAAACGTACAAAAGGAATTTGTCCACTTGAATGAATTTCTACGTTGGAGAAAATAGTTTTTCATGATCCTTAGGAACATACAGACTGCCATCACCACCGTGCATGAGTGGATAATGCGATACAAGGTCGCGCCACTTACATTGGTAAAGAATATGAAGCCACAAGTAGAGTTAGAGAAAGCCAGAGTTCGGATGCTAATACAGAACAACAAGTAACTCGCCTCATTCATCGAAAGAATTTAGGCCATAAATGTATGGATATACAATAGTTTGGATTTCATGGTGAGAACCCACCAGATCCCATCAATTGGTACACTAACCAAGGCTAAATGCAAACAACAAGTCTGACAAGATATTGATTAGTACTTGAAGTAGCTTGAGCAGGTGGCCACCCAGGAGGACATGGAGATCAACAGAAAGAATTTGTAGACCTACATTTGTGGCTCGGTTAAGATCAAAACAATGTTGCACCTGATTGAAGAAGAAGTGAAGACCAGTTCCAAGAGATTGTACCTGGATGCATTAGAGGCAAGAGTCCGCTTCCAGCCTAACACTATCTCGTAGTTTGGGGAGACCATCACACAGTACCAAGATTGGTATGAGTTCGTGATCAAGAGACACCAAGTCCAAGATGCCTAACTTGAGTTCACCCCAACAACTACATCATAATATTTTTTCTTATTAGGTTTTCAAGTTGTCTCTACCCTATTTTGTCTTATATGGGTACAAGTAGAAATTGTGATATTTGTAATTATTGTATAAGTGAAATTCCATGTGTCCATGATGGAATGTGAAGAGTCATATGTAATGTGAGGAATCATGAGAAGAGTCCAAGAGTCACAAAGGGGGCATGCCAAGAGTCACCCCAATTTGTTATAAATAAATCCTCATAACTCTTGTAAAGGGCTTTGGGAGCCAAGCTTTTGGCTAGGCTTAGGCTTAGAGAAGGCTTGGGAGTTTTGTGTCAACCTTGGCTTCTCCGTAGTGTAGAGGGAGTATAATTATTTGGGAGGAGCAGGTGTTGTTGACTTCACGTTCCACTATTGTGGCAAGTGGTTCATCATGTTGCATGTATGAATGGAAATTTCACTTATAATAAAATCTGAGCCGACACGTCTTCATGCATATATTGAAAATGTAGTTGGACTATTCTAGTTATGTTTGTGATGTATGTTGCTTAAATTATGCATATGCTTATGAAATATTTATTTTGGATTTGTATGAATCTTATTGAATGCATGTTCATGTTTTAATCCATCACCTTTAGCTTGTGGACTATTATGCTTGTTATTTTGTGTGATGTATTTTCAGCTCGTGTGTTCCTTTCAAGCTGCGTACTATTACATGCTTCCAAGGAGCGCACTTCCTTTCCAATTTGCTGTTAGAACTACTCATGAATCATATTTATTTTCCATAAGGTCACACACTTGCTTTAAACAAAGAAACCGTACACCACTCTATGCATTTTTCAATCCAACGCATATCCTTAAACACCTCACTGTTGGGACTCCTACTCCAAACGGTGTGAGGTCTAGTTGGGAATTCATATCGGGGAGATCGCCTGAATGTTGGTGGGTCCAACACCGTCAACATATCATTCGTTGGGATAGCAGGTTAATACAAGATGTACATAAGGAAATTCTCTCAGATTGCATATCTTATCACATCCTTGTAGAAGAAAGGTATGAAATTTGAATGGACAGAGGAGTGTGTAACAATTTTTGAGCAATCAAAGCAATTGTTGACAAATCCTCTATTATTAAATATTGCAGATCCAGAAAAAGAGTTTGTGGTGTGTACATACGCTTTCAAGAGAGAACTTGGTGGATTCCTTATGCAGGAAGGACATGTAGTATTCTATGAGTCACTGGAATTGAATGATCACAAGCATAATTACCCGACACATGATCTTGAGTTGGCAACGATCGTACATGCATTGACGATGTGGAGGCATTATTTTCCTGGCAGGAGGTTTGTATTGATGAGAGATCACAATGGATTGAGGTATCTATTTTGCCAACCGAATCTGAATGTCAATCAAGTTAGATGGTTTTCCACGATTAGTGAGTTTGACTTTGAGATCAGGTACATCAAGGGTAAAGAGAATAGGGATGCAGATGCTCTTAGAAGGAGGAGACAAGTGAATCATATAGTAGCTATGAGTTCTTATGGGACAAACTTATAAGATTAGATCTTATAGGCAAGACAATAGAATGACAGGTACATGGAGCTTAGGCACAGGATAACAATAGGGTATAGGTGATCAGGATGTGTACTTTCATCTCACAACAGATGGTTTTTTAAAATTTAGGGACATGATATTTGTGCTAGACAAAAATGAGCTCAAGAACCTTATCTTGAGGGAATTTCATGCTAAACTATATTCAGGTCACCCAAGATATCAAAAAACATTGACAACAGTGAAGAAGTTTGATCATTGGTCGAATATGAAGAAGGAAGTGGTGGAGTTTGTCTAGATGCTTGGACTATCAGCAAGTGAAGGAAGAATGTAAGAATTTAGGTGGACTAATACAACCGATTCTGATTCTAGAATGGAAGTGGGAGGTCATTTCCATGGATTTCACTATAGGTTTGTCGAGGACATCTAGACAACATGATTGTATTATGGTGGTGTGGATAGGTTGACAAAAGTAGCACTTCATTCCAGTAAAGTCTACTTATTAAGCTAATTATGTAGCACATGTATTCATCAAGGATATGGTGAGGTTACATGGTGTTTCACAGAATATTGTATCAGATAAGGTTGTTAATTTCACTTCCAAGTTTTGGAAGGAGTTGTTTGCGGGTTTGGGGACAAAGTTGTGTTGTGAAGACAATCCCCTTTGTGGATAGAGGTGATCTCTCTAGCCCTAGAGTGGGTCTAGAAATGCACGAGACTATCTAATGTACCCTTTCCTAGTTATATTCAAAGAAAAAGATGAGAAATAAGGACCTACCTCCTCCTCGTGCTATCATTTAATCATTTGATGAAGACCTTGATCCACGATCCTTCAGGTTTGTTTCTTGTTGCTTGTAATGTTCGAGTAGCTGTAGGAGATCAAGAGACAACAAAAATCATAACACAAAACATAATATACATTGAATACGAACTACCTAATATATCAAGAAGCATTAAGCTACTTGTAAATATATCAAAACAAATATGGAAAATGAAACACCAGATATATTATTGATAATATAAAAGAGGAAGATTACAACTGTGGCCTTGATGTTGGAGGCCTCCCTTTGCTGATGTCCAAGTTCGAACTGAGGCTCTTCAAGCAATCCCTCCCTAGATTTACAATTTAGGCATTATAACAGTATAGGGATACAAATGATTAATGATCATACCAACCCAGCAATGACCAACTAGTAGTGGAGGGATGGGATTCAATTTATAGGAAGGGAGAGGGAGTTAGGAGTCCATAAGAGAAGGATTAAGGCCCACTTCTCAAGGGAAAATACCCTATTGGTAAGATCAAGAGCTCAAAATGAGAGAAATCGACCATATCTCTACCGAACAACATCCAACTCGTTGTTCTGGAAGCTTCTAGTGCATGAAGCTTCTCATCCATTTGAGGAAACACTGCCAAAAAGGGATAAACGTGGATTTTCCCATCAAAAGCACGTTGTTGGTGCAAGGTCAAAGTGTTAAAACCCGCCATCAGCACAGGTCGACAACTGGTTAAGTGCGCTGATCCATAAATTTAGGGTTTGAGCTAGGCTTCTTTAGAAAACCTTTAAGGCATTTTTCTTTTAGTCTTCAAAGTATATCTTGACGTAATCTCCATGGTGGATATACTACATAGTATTCATCACAGGGCACTTTAGGATCGGTTATGAGAAGTGAATGGGGTGACAAATTACTCTGTAACAGATGCCCCCTAAAGCATGAAGGCAGAATAAGGAGTGATGGGTGAAATGATTTACGAACCAAGGCAAGGACCCAAAATACAGTGAGGAAACCTGCCAAATCAAACAAAATACAATATACTACATCTATGATATGAATATGTCTAGTAAAATATTTCTGAATAGGCATCAAATTACACTTGAACCTACGACATGGTCGCAACCATCTGTCTGAAGGTGGTCATGGAAAGGATCCACGGTATGGTCGCAACCATCCGTATAGAAAGGATGATGTGTACAATCATGAATACTCAATAACTCCACGTAGCCTGGATAATAACAGATGTGATCTAGGGTCTTCGTGTGTTTCTCAATCTATCCACTGTATGAATCTAACCATGTGAACAGATGTACTAATGCCGAACATGGTAGAAACTACTTGATTACTGGTTAATGATGTAAACTGTTAAGAGGCACGAGAGAAACCACCAATAACGATGATGGCCCTAAAGGTACGATAACCCAATCTACAAGTGTGAATAAATGATATGAATTCGAACACTTGCAGAATCATTCGATCGAAGGCCAATGATGTGAACCTGTCGTTGAATGCGAAGAACTAGCCATTGAGGCATGCGAGCTCTAAGGTAATGAAAAGAAGTTTCTAAATCACCTTCCTTGATAATGAGATGAAGTCGACAGGAAGTGATCGGTCAAAGGAAGGCCACAATGATTCCCACATCATTGACATGAAAAAAAGGATTTCTCAGGGTGATAGGAGTGATTCAAGACTATGGCAGAGAGGTTCAAATAAGTAGAGTATGTGTTACTTTGAAAAAAAGGACTTCTCTTGAACATATCGGTGACACGACTTCAGAGTGTGGCAACATTTGACTCAAAATGGGATTAGAGGTCATGACGACAAAAATGGTGATCATATGAGAGGCAAATGGATTTCCCAAACCCAGGAAGGTAAGTGAAAAATGAAGGATATCCCCAACCCGATATGAACTTCATATAAGTGTCATGTTCAAGGGCGACATACTGCCTAAAAACACATAGGGTGTTCCACGTTCAATTTTCCCCCATTATTGCTAACGAGTACCTCTTTATTTTTTATAGCAAGCGTAAAGAGGATAACATATGTTTAGCGTATAAGTTAATTCTTCGAATGAATCCATCCTAGTAATTTTAACGAGCCTTAGGAAGGAGTAACTCGATCTCGTCATGGTGACAAGTCTTTTGCCGTTTAATGTTTTACGAGTTCTACGTAAGAGTAACTTGGTGTATTTTTCATGTTTGGGGAGTTTGAAAAAGAAACGAAAAATAAAACTCCATCAGGTCCATTTTCGTAAATCATCCCTCGAATCCCAAAAGGTAGAGAACAATATCTGAGAGAACCTCTTGACCATGTTCGATCAAGGTATTCCTTTTTCGTAAATAGTAAATATCAGCCCAAAAAAGGGGTAAACATATACTGAGACCACCTCAATTTACTAAATTTAACAATCTCCTCAAATTTTACGAGGGCTACTACAAATAAAGGAAAGTGCACTATGAAGAGAGGAAAACCTCAGGATATAGTTGACAAGTAGAATGCGAAACCATTTGAGGAGATTGTTAAATTTAGTGAATAGAGGTGATAGAGGTGATCTCTCTAGCCCTATAGTGGGTCTAGAAATGCACGAGACTATCTAATGTACCCTTTCCTAGTTATATTCAAAGAAAAAGAGGAGGAATAAGGACCTACCTCCTCCTCGTGCTATCGTTTAATCATTTTATGAAGACCTTGGTCCACGATCCTTCAGGTTTGTTCCTTGTTGCTTGTAATGTTCGAGTAACTGTAGGAGATCAAGAGACAACAACAATCATAACACAAAACATAACATACATTGAATACGAACTACCTAATATATCAAGGAGCATTAAGCTACTTGTAAATATATAAAAACAAATATGGAAAGTGAAACACCAGATATATTATTGATAATATAAAAGAGGAAGAATACAAATGTGGCCTTGATGTTGGAGGCCTCCCTTTGGTGATGTCCAAGTTCGAACTGAGGCTCTTCAAGCAATCCCTCCCTAGAGTTGCAATTTAGACATTATAATAGTATAGGGATACAAATGATTAATGATCATACCAACCCAGCAATGACCAACTAGCAGTGGAGGGATGGGATTCAATTTATAGGAAGGGAGAGAGAGTTAGGAGTCCATAAGAGAAGGAGTAAGGCCCACTTCTCAATGGAAAATCCCCTATTGGTAAGATCAAGAGCTCCAAATGAGAGAAATCGACCATACCTCCACCGAACAACATCCAACTCGTCGTTCTGGAAGCTTCTAGTGCATGAAGCTTCTCATCCATTTGAGGAAACACTGCCAGAAAGGGATCAACGTGGATTTTCCCATCAAAAGCACATTGTCGGTGCAAGGTCAAAGTGTTACAACCCACGATCAGCACAGGTCGGTAACTAGTTAAGTGCGCTGATCCATAAATTTAGGGTTTGAGCTAGGCTTCTTCAGAAAACCTTTAAGGCATTTTTCTTTTAGTCTTCGAAGTATATCTTGACGTAATATCCATGGTGGATATACTACATAGTATTTATCACAGGGCACTTTAGGATCGATTATGAGAAGTGAATGGGGTGACAAATTACTCTGTAACAGATGCCCCCTAAAGCATGAAGGCGGAATAAGGAGTGATGGGTGAAATGATTTACGAACCAAGGCAAGGACCCAAAATACCGCTAGGAAACCTACCAAATCAAACAAAATACAATATATGACATCTATGATATGAATATAACTAATAAAATATTTCTGAATAGGCATCAAATTACACTTGAACCTACGACATGGTCGCAACCATCTATCTGAAGGTGGTCATGGAAATGGATCCACGGTATGGTTGCATCCATTCGTATAGAAAGGATCATGCGTACAATCATGAATACTTAATAACTCCACGTAGCCTGGATAATAACAGATGTGATCTAGGGTCTTTGTGTGTTTCTCAATCTATCCACTGTATGAATCTAACCATGTGAATAGATGTAATACTGCCGAACATGGTAGAAACTACCTGATTACTGGTTAATGATGTAAACTATTAAGAGGCACGAGAGAAACCACCAATAATGATGATGGCCCTCAAGGTACGATAACCCAATCTACAAGTGTGAATAAATGAGCTGAAGTCGAACACTTGCAGAATCATTCGATCGAAGGCCAATGATGTGAACTTGTCGTTGAATGCGAAGAACTAGCCATTGAGGCATGCGATTTCTAAGGTAATAAAAAGAAGTTTCTAAATCACCTTCCTTGATAATGAGATGAAGTTGATAGGAAGTGATCGGTCAAAGGAAGGCCACAATGATTCCCACATCATTGACATGAAAAAAAGGATTTCTCAGGTTGATAGGAGTGATTCAAGACTATGGCAGAGAGGTTCAAATAAGCAGAGTATGTGTTACTTTAACAAAAAGGACTTCTCTTGAACATATCGGTGACATGACTTCAGAGTGTGGCAAAGTTTGACTCAAAATGGGATTAGAGGTCATGACGACAAAAATGATGATCATATGAGAGGAAAATGGATTTCCTAAACCTAGGAAGGTAAGTGACAAATGAAGGATATCCCCAACCCGATATGAACTTCATATAAGTGTCATGTTCAAGAGTGACAGACTGCCTAAAAACACATAGGGTTTTCCACGTTCAATTTCCCCCCATTATTGCTAATGAGTACCTCTTTATTTTTTATAGCAAGCGTGAAGAGGATAACATATGTTTAGTGTATAAGTTCATTCTTCGAATGACTCCATCCTAGTAATTTTAACGAGCCTTAGGAAGGAGTTACTCGATCTCGTCATGGTGAAAATTCTTTCATCGTTTAACGTTTTACGAGTCCGACGTAAGAGTAACTCAGTGTATTTTTCATGTTTGGGGAGTTTGAAAAATAAACGAAAAATAAAATTCCATCAGGTCCATTTTCATAAATCATCCCTCAAATCCCAAAAGGTAGAGAACAATATCCGAGAGAACCTCTTGACCATGTTCGATCAAGGTATTCCTTTTTCGTAAATAGTAAATCTTAGCCCGAAAAAGGGGTAAACATATACTGAGACCACGTCAATTCACTGAATTTAAAGATCTCCTCAAATTCGAATTTGAACATAGAGTGCCACATAAGGGTGCCTAGGAAGCTTCCTTTGTACCTACACATGTCAAAAAACTCATTCCAATTGTTAGGTATAAGTATATGGAGATTATTGTCTAAAGTTTAACCATAAATTCTCTTAAAAATACTAAGAATTAATAATGTTTTGGAAAACACAAAGGTAACTCATATAATGATGAAAGTGAGGCTGATGTGGTGACATGGTGGTGGAATAGAGGTGAGAAAATGTGTGAATGGAGTGAAAGTGGATGTATTTTAAGGATAATTCTTTGACCCAACAATGTTACCTTCTTCCTTTTCCTCCTCAACCTCTATAGGTGGAGATGGAGGATTGTTGTCTAGGAGTACTCTTCCCGAATTGAGATTAAACTCCTGTATCTCCACAACATAAGCTGGATAGGATGTTTCTCCACTGGGAGCCTGCTGTGCATGTCTGTTGTTCGTGTTCGGTTTGGGTTATGCAGGTATAGGTAGCCTAGGTGGAGCAGCATGAGTAAGCTAAGGTTGAGGTTGGGGTGGAGGCATTAGAGCAGGTGGTTGATTTTTTGAGGCCTCCACCCTTGGGATGGATTGTTCCACTAAGGTTTTTGTGGAAGATACTGCTGGAATGGTTGGTTTACTGGATGAGGATGATATGAAGGGTTGTAAGGCCAAATAGGAGGTGTAGACCAGGATGGAGGAGTGGGGGTGTACGAAGGTTGTATGGTTGCATTACGATTGTTGTGATAGTAAGATTAAGGTGCACCTTGCATACCTTATTGATATGGATGAGGGAATTGAGGCCTTCTCTGGTTGATGAAACAGAGTTGCTCTGGCATTGCTTCCCCACCTTGATATACAACCTTAAGTCAAGGTAAGGAGGGACACTTTTCTGTGGCATGATTCTCCTCACTAACTAAGCAAACCTCTATAAAATTTAGTGGACATCCATTTCTTGGGTGCTTCCTCGTACATCTAGGAAAAAATATGCCCAGGGCTCTCTCTGCTTCCTCTTGCTTCCTTTTGACCTGCATTGTGTCCATTTGCAAAGGAAAGGCATGCAATATGTCACTCTTGAAGTCCTCTAGCATGTTTCCAATCTCATATTTATGAAGGTGGAAGGGGAAGGGGTATTGGATGTGCTTTGGCTAGCTCTACCCTTCTTCCTAAATGCCCTAGAATGGTTCCAGAAGATATTTTTGATTGTTTCATAGGGTTTTTGGTAGATATCTCCTCCTGATATCACATTAAAGGTTCTATAATCTCTTTACTGATCTCTCGAAGAAGTACAAGTTTAAGTGATGCAAGATCAAGATTACAGTTGACTATCTTATAGTTTAATTGAAACCTCTCTTCATAGTCCTCTAGGGATTCATCATCTCCTAGAGTCATTCTAAATATTTCATCCTTAGTTTCCTTGGACCTACAATAGTCTCTGTATTTGCTACTGAAGGTATCTTCCATCTGTGCCCAGGTATTGATGTTATCCCCAAGCAGACCCATGAACCAACGCAAGGCTGCATCCTTAAGAATGGATGGGAATAGCTTCAACTTCTAATCATCAGAGGTGTAGTAATAAGTCCTACAAACAACAACAAATTCAAACATGAATGTGTCAGGGTTCTCAGAGGTAAGTCCATGAAAGTGTGGGAGAGCTGAGGGGCTAATGTTTTTCATCTTAGTTTCCCCATTTGCCTCTCTTATGGGAAAGGCTATCTGGATCCCATCCCTGGTTAATATAGGTGAAGCAGGTCCCTCAGTTGAAACAAGGTCTTCTTCATCTTCCCCAATAGGATCCTCAAAGTATTCAAAAGGCTCTCCTATAGGGGGTTTAATCTCACTGCCACTGAAGAAGAGTGAAGGGTGGCCAGGAGGTGATGTGGGGGTTTTAGGTAAGATTTGTATTTGAGTATTCCTACTCCTACGAGGCACGAAAATAATATCTTTTTGTATTTTTCAATATTTCAGAAACAACATGAAAAAGGAAAGCATAAAAAATTGCTAAAACAAAATAAAAAAATCTACCAGACACCTCCCCAGCAACGACACCAAAAAGTTGTGAGCCCTGGCATTGCACCAAGAGTGATGCAACTCCTAGGGGCTACCCTACTTTACTTTATCAACCCGGGGTTCGTACAAATTTGGAGGTGACAGTGCTATATACAGAACATATGCATTATGTTCATGTCATCCTCTTCTGCTTTATGAAAGGGTGTTATTTCTTAAACTATGATGAAAACTGAAAAGTAAATTGTTGGGAGGAAATGATAGAAAGGAAACTAACTTAAATTGCAGAAAGGAAATGACATAAATGGAACTAATTTAATGTGCAAAAAGGAAATTATAGAAAGAAACTAAATTAAATTGTTGACAATAAATGACAGGAAGGAAACAAAACTTAATTTGCTGAAAGGAAACTAATTTAAACCATACTAAACTTGGCCAACTGGCTAAAAACACCCTAATTATCTTATGCTCTATCTACCATGCTTCTATCCATACAGCTAAGCTATCCAGGACTTAATTCTAATTGAAAAAGTGTTTATTTGCAGCTTGGAGAAGAAAGGGGTAAAGGTGTTAATGGAGGGATAAATACATGAAACTAGAATTAGAAGTGAAAGAGCGGGTCTAAACCTTATTAAAGATTTGTTATGGTGCAAAAAGGATTTGGAGCGGAATGATTTAAAAAGTGTGATGGCAAAGTTGCAATGGAGGGTGATCGCAATCGGAGTTTGAAGCGGTAAAGGTTAACATGAACAAAATAAAAAGTGTGATTTGCGATGTGCGATGTGGCGGATGATGTGGCAGTGGGACTGGTGGCAGAGTACGACGCGATATCGAAATCGGCAGACAGGAGTGGTAAGTGTTAAAGGAACAGAATAAAAAGTGCGATGGGGAAAAAACTACGAAGTGCGAATTGCAACGGGATAAAAACTGCGAAGTGCGAAAAGCGATATCGCAAAGTTGGAGGGATAACGGAAGTGTTGTTTGGGAAAAGTTGCGAAGTGCGAAATGCAATGCGTGACGTAGTGGTGGAGTGTGATGGCAGTATCGCAATCACTGAAAAGGAACGATAAGTCTTAAAGAAAAAGGGAAAATGATGTGAAGTGCGATGCGAGGGAGTTATCGCAATCGGCGAAAAGGAGTGGTAAGTCATAAAGAAAAAAGGAAAACGATGCAAAGTGCGATGTGCAATACGGCGGATTTATCGCAATCGGTGAAAAGGAGTAGTAAGTCTTAAAGAATAAGGAAAAGGTTGCGAAGTGCAAAATGCGAAAAGGCCAAAGTTTGCGAAGTCTGAAATGAGACAGGGTAAAAGTTGTGAAGTGCGATGAATTGCGAAGTGCAAATTGCGGTGGGGAAAAAGTTGTGATTTGCGATGTGGTAAAAGTTGCAAAATGCGAAATGAAAAATGTGATATCATAGTTCGCAATATCGCAAATTTTGAGGGGTAGCGGAAATGTTGTCATGGAAAATTTGCGAAGTGCGATAGTGGGAGTTTCGAGGAGGAAAGGCGAAGGTCAAACTTTAAAGGTTTTTCAAGCGTTTTTTGAATAAAAAGAGCGATAGATGCAATGAAAGAAGGAGGGAATAGAGCGTAACCGAGGTGGTTGGAAGCATGAAAACAGAGATGGAGAATGAAACGGGAAGCACTGTAGTGATGCTCTGGGATTTTAGTAATAATTCCTGCAATCACCCTGCTAACTTATGTGCAAAGAAACAAAAAAATGTGTAAAAATACAGTGAAAAGGAAGACCAAAAAATGGTAATGCAACTCTACTTTTAATCTTAGAACAATGAACAAAAATTCGTTTTTGGATTTGTGGGACGATTTGCCCTCCTAAAGCTCTATTGGCAGAGATGAGAAGGGGGTCTTGATCCGCAACTTTTTGTTTTTTCTCCTCTATTCTATTACTCACAAGAAAATGAAACCTACAACAACAAACTAAAAGAAAAACTAAACAACAACTTGAAACATAAGTGAAAGTATCAGAAGCAGAACTAATGAAATGACAGAAAGAAGAGAATGAATAGAACAGAGAGGCTGAGGCACATGGATTTGACCCTAACCCACGAGCCTAGCTCTATGAAACTTAAACCAGTAAAATGAAACCAGTCTGCTCATTTCATAAAAGAATAGCCTCATACATTTATGAAAGTTTGATCATTGAGTAAAATAATAAAAAGCTCAATCGCTTGCAACAGAGTTCCGACTAGAATCGACCCCTTCCTAGATCTATCTATGCTCTATTTATTCTACATGGCAGCTACCAACAAATCCCTAGAAAATAGTGATTGAGTCCACTTTACTCCAAGTAAACAAAGATTGAGTGCAGTCCTCTTTGAGTTGCTTGGCTGCCTTTGGAATTCAAATTGCTAGAGAGAATCCTTGGGGATCCTTTGGCTCCCTTTGGAATTCGAATTGTTGGAGAGAATCTTTGGGATCCTTTGGTTGCCTTTGAGAGTTAAGGAGGGTGGACAATCCTCCCATAATTTCTCCTTGCTGTCCCTCCAAGTCTTTATTACAAAATCCTTATAAAAATGCTTAATAATTCATGATTTTCTGCACTCAACCTCATATTAGGCACTCAGAGTATATTAGCCTTAATCACCACCTATACTAGCATCATAAAACCAAATAATAATAAAAATGTAAGAAAAAGAGATCTAAGAAGGCAAAAAGGTGACCATTAACCCCTCCAAATATGTCTAAGGATGGAGCTCATCAATACGTTCGGTCGTTGAACATAATGATATTGTACGTTCACTTGTTGAACATACTGCTATTGTATGTTCAGTTGCTGCACATGGGTTTGGTGAACTTTAGGGTACTGAACATGGGGCTGCTGATCAACAAGTTGAGCCAAAGTAGGTTTACCACCTGGTAGAGAGGTTCCTACAACAACACTTTACGGCTGTGAAAACATAGTTCCACTAGGACTAGCGGTAGGCTGTCCCACCCCCAATATAGTCCCGGAGTTAAGATTTCCCCAACCCAAAGAGGGAGGTACATATAAAGGATGTGATTTCCCACCAAGCATGGACGAAACTGTAGATTTTCCACTCAAATGTGGAACCGTAGTGATTGTGGATAATGACAAGGGGGAAGATGATCCTAGTGAAATGATCATTTGACCTACAAAAACCATAGGTTGTGAAACGACAATCGTATTTGAGATAAATGGGCTAAAATATGGGGGAACGCTCGTTGACCAAACGAGATGGTGAAACAAATATGTAGCCTTAGAAGCTCCCGAAACAAGGTTTCTGAGATAATTATACCCGGGTGGAAGCTTAGACATGACTTGAATAGAGGGAATACTTGTCCCACTTCCTTCATCATGAGGAGTAGAGACATACAAAAAGGCTTCCGAAGGGAACATAGACGTTTTTAGCAATGCAATTTTTTCAAAAAAATTTCAAGGTCATGGGTTTAGCTTGAGAAGTCTTATTCATTCACCATGATATCTTCTATCCAAGGTTAAAGAACAAAATGTCAGAGTCATTAGTTGTTTTAGAAATTTTCCATAATAGCTACCCTTTTTTCAGAAAATCTGGTTTTACAAGCAAACCTAGTAAATAACTATTACCTGGAAAATTTATACAAGGAGATAAAAGAGGCATTTATCAGGTGAAAAGATACTACTCTTTGAATGTTGAAGGTCAACTAAAACAAGAGGTATTACCTTGATGAAAGGTGTCTATTGGAGGATTTATTAAAAGGAGTCAACAACCCAAGTAAGGCAGATATTTTTTACAGAAAATCTGGTTTTACAAGCAAACCCAATAAGTAGCTATTACCTGAAAAATTCATGCAAGGAGCATTTTTCAGAGAAAAGATCATTCTCCTTTCAAATTAATTGAATATCTTCTATGTTATGAGATATTATTCTTTTTTAAAAGGGTAATTATTTCTAAATTAGAAGTAATATTATAAAGGAGTTATTATATTGGTTGTGGAGTTAACCTATATATATTCATTATGGCTGAAGCAGAAAATAAGGTACAAGGTATCAATTTTTTAATGATGTGGAGGAGTGATGTATTATATGGGGTGACTTGGCACTCAAATTTGAATCATTTCAAGTCCCATCAATTAAACCATACCGTGATTAAAGGTGCAGAATCCAGAGGATTAGGTTCGCTGTTTTCATGACCGAGTTCTCCGAGAAGGTTACAACTAACATATTTACATTTTCTAGCAACCAACTTATCATCCCAAAGTAAGAAATCAAGGCTGCATGTAGGGTTTTTACCTCCAGTTTGAACGTCTGTGCATAACAGAAGCTTAGGTGTTGAGCAGAATGGGTAAAGGTGGAAAGGTTAACCTCTATGCACCAAAAAATACCAGGTTTGTCGATGCTAGAGCAAAGCCCCAATTTCAAACAACAAGCTAGTGCAGGTTTCTACAAAAATTCTCAAGGGAAAATGTAGCTGCTGCTCAAGATTTTGTTGAAAGTTTTGATGGAGAGAAAGTCAAGCTTGGAAGAAAAAATTTCAAATTCACCCAGACCATTATAGCCAGGGCTAATCAGACTTCAGCTATTGGAGAATGTTGGTTCGAAAAGAAATGCTGCAAGCAGATATACCTACTTAACTCTATACAATAGTGATTTATACCATTACCACTATGGTCCTAAGTTGGAAAGCTGTGTATTATGGCTATATCTACAAGTGGTGGAAAGCTAAGTCATCACCCAGGAAACAACACGAAGACCGTGCTAGCAATGATCTGTCCAGGCAACATGAAAAAACAAAGATAGAGCCCATGAATTCATCAGAAAGCATAGATGATTCTTGTAATAATGAAGATTATGTGGCAAAAAATCTAATACTGAACGACAAACTCATTTCCAATCCTATAGTGAAAGATGAAATTATAAATGTTGATGAAAGCCCAGGAAAGGAAGCCAAGAAGAACAGAGCTCAGAAACAGAAACATGCAGGAAAAGGAAAAGCTAAAAGACTCACTAAGGCAGAGTCCCTCAAAATATTTGCTTCTATACTTGATTTCATTTAATCATTTCAGGCAAGTCAAAGAAGGATAGGTACACACATTTTTGGCTTAATAAACAAACACAACTATTTACAAGATTTCCGGTAATAGCTACCTGTTTCTGGAAGGCAGCTATTATTTCCTGAGTTTTTGTATAAAGGAAGTGGAGGCAGTTTTTGTTCAAGTCTTGAAGGGTGGTACTGAGGAGCAATTACATGCATGCACCATAAACATAAGAAGATGTTGCCAGGTTTCAACTAATCAAGTTCTCTTCCAGATAGTATATTCCGTTGGCAAATTTTTCACTTTTTGGGGGAAAGAGCCATATGTCATCTTCAGTTGTTAGTTGCACTTTTTGAGGAAGTGGTTATACCAGAAAACAAGAGCAGTTTGCTAGCAGCTTGCCACATCACTCCAACCACTTCGGATTATATTCCATCATGTTGTTTATTTTTATTATGTTGCACTACTTTGTATTATGTTTAAGGTTAAGCTTCACCTTATGTATAGGAATGTAATAACTCCTCTGGAACAGATTCACACTTTTTGTGTAAATATTAGCATAATATATTATATATATATATGATGAAACTCAATGGAGAAAATATTGGTGGTTTGTGAATCTTATGCTCATGTGATCAATGTACTCTTTCAATTAATGATATTGAAGAACACTTTTGAAGGCTTATTACTATCTTGATACGTGTATTGTTGATCCTTGTTATCTATTTACATACCTAAATCTCTTCAGTTCCAGTTTGTAGTTTCAATGTTGTTATACATTTTTATGAGACTCTTTATGTGTTTATGTACCTTATCAATTTTTGTCAGTCTTACTTAGTAAGATTTATTGATGAGATGTGCATAATAACTGGTTAAAGAGAATTCCTTATGACAATAACTTTTAATGATGATTCAATATGATTATTGTAAGTATTATGATAGCCTTCTTTTATTGAATATATTATCAGACTGGTTCTTGTGTTGTTTTTCATCAAAGTTGTGAGTTTATGCCTTGCAGGCCCGTTGTCTCTTCGGTTATTCCATACTTTCTTCTTGCCATAGGATACAAACTTATCTTTTGTTACCATATCAGGTGTAAATACCCTCATTAGTGTTACATTGAATTTTTCTGAAACCCTTTTCAGTGATTGAGAGATTTAACCACCTACCAATTATATAATTCAAATCATAGAATATCCCTTGAGCTTAAGATGTGTCTAGTCAGGCACTTGTCACAATCCAAGTGTTGATTCCAGCGCTAACATATTTTGGTATGTTTGCAGGAGAAGAAGTATTCTCCTGAGTCTCTTGTTTTAAATTGTTGATGATCATTCTTGATGGTGAAAAAGAATTGGCGGTTAGAAGAAGACTGTGATCTTTCACCTGGAGACTCCTTGACAAAGAATCTAGAGGCGACTCTATTTTTAGATCCAACACTATGATGGAAGTGATCCTCGCTAAAAGATATGCTTTCTGCATTTTTTCAAAGATAGATGGTTTACCTAATCCTTTTCCAGATAGAAGTGAATGGGAATTTTATCTTCCAAGGTTTAGTTGATGTGATTGGGAAGTCTGAATTTTTATGAGATTTTCATGACTGGATTCATAGAATGCATTTTGTTCATGAAGACGTAAAGATTAATTTGTTTAGATATTCTTTGGAGGCTGCAGCCCTTGATTGGTGTAGAGATCTTCATAAAATAGCATAACTCGTTTGAAAGAGTTTCATGATGCTTTTAATTCCTTTTATAAAGATAGGTATCTGGTTGAATGTTTCGTTGAAGAATGTTGCTATCAGTTTGATAAGAAAGTTGAAAATGATGGTGAACAACATAAATGATAAGAAAACATGGTTATACTGGAAGGTATTCAACAACCCTTTTGTTCTCATGATTTTGTTCAATCTCCTATCATTCAAGAAGAGGATAAACAATAGATAATTGAGCAACATGAGGAGATATTAGGTGAACATAGTGAAAACTTCATAAATCAACCTTTGTTTGATAAATATCTTAATGATGAAGAGCAAGTTTTTATGTCACCTTGTCTTAAAGTTTAAAGTGATGATCCAATCTATGATAGTTATGAATCTAAATATGGGGAAGAAGATGATGCTCAAGTCATACAAATTGCCAATGAATTATCACCTTTATTGAGAATTGATGATAAGAGAAACAATTATGAGCCTATGTTTGAAATGTATAAATATGAGTTGCAGGGATACAATTCCAAAGAAGAAATTTGTGAAAAAAAAGAACAAGCTCTTCATCAAATCATTGTTCTATTAGAGGAAAGTATGTGTCAGCCTATCCTTGAAGTCAAAGCTGTTTTGATTAAGTCTCCTTGTCGATTTGCTGATCCTATTACTGACTATATGGAGTTTAGTTTTGAAAAAGTCTCTCTTGTTATTAGTCTTGGAGTACTTCTCGTCCATAGCAGCAAGTATGAGTCACATTTAGAGATTATGCTTCATAATTTTTAGCCTTTCAGTAGTGGATGCGAAGACATGTCAAGAAATTAGTTCTTGAAAAATTTCTTTTGGAAGTTTGTATACACTTGATCAAGTGAATTTTAGCTAATTAGAAGTAAGGATGTACATAAATAAGCTCGCCACTCGAGTATTGGTTTCAATTTTAGATTAAAATTTGATTTAGTTTTCAGTTATGTTGAAATAAGTTGCAGAATTACCCAATGGCTAGGCATGCTGGTTTTATTGAGTTAATGAGAAAAATTGTTAGTTGGATAAATAAGGGTTGGACAAGGCACTGAAACTATGGTCCTTGAAGCCTCACAGGGAGGAATTCATCCCCAATAGGAGCCACTGTTAGCACTGCAATTTTTTCAAAAAAAATTCAAGGTCATGGGTTTAGCTTGAGAAGCTGTATTCATTCATCATGATATATTCTATCCAAGGTTAAAGAAAAAAATGTTAGAGTCATCAGTTGTTTTAGATTTTTTTCGTAATAGCTACCCTTTTTTCAGAAAATATGGTTTTATAGGAAAACCCATTAAGTAGCTATGACCTGGAAAATTTGTACAAGGAGATAAAAGAGGCATTTATCAGGTGAAAAGATATTTCTCTTTGAATGTTGAAGGTCTGATGAAACAAGATGTATTACCTTGATGAAAGGTGTCTATTGGATGATTTACTAAAAGGAGTCAACAACCCAAGTAAGGCATATATTTTTTACAGAAAATCTAGTTTTACAAGCAAACCCAGTAAGTAGCTATTACCTGAAAAATTCGTGCAAGGAGCATTTTTCAGAGAAAAGATTATTCTCCTTTGAAATTAATTGAAGATCTTCTATGTAATGAGATATTATTCTTTTTTAAAAGGGAAATTATTTCTAAATTAGAAGTAATATTATAAATGAGTGATTATAATGTTGGTGGAGATAACCTATATCTATTCATTATGGCTGAAGCGGAAAATAAGGTACAAGGTATCAATTTTTTAATGATGCGGAGGAGTGATGTATTGTATGGGGTGACTTGGCACTTATATTTGAATCATTTCAAGTCCTGTCAATTAAACCATACCGTGATTCAAATATAAGTGCCAAGTCCCAAGTCCTGTCAATTAAACCATACCGTGATTAAAGGCGCAGAATCCAAAGGATTAGGTTCACTGTTTTCATGAACGAGTTCTCCAAGAAGGTTACAAATAACATAGTTACATTTTCCATCAACCAGCTTATCATCCCAAAGCAAGAAATCAGGGTTGCGTGTAGGGTTTTTACCTCCAGTTTGAACAACTATGCATAAAAAAAGCTTAGGTGTTGAGAAGAATGGGTAAAGGTGGAAAGGTTAACCTCTATGAGCCAAAAAATACCAGGTTTGTCGATGCTAGAGTAAAGCGCCAATTTCAAACAACACGATGGTACAAGTTTCTACATAAATTTTCAGGAGAAAATTTAGCTGTTGCACATGATTTTGCTGAAAGTTTTGACAGAGAGAGAAATTCAATCTTGGAAGCAAAACTTTCAAAATCACCTAGACCATTATAGCCAGGGCTACTTAGACTTAATCTACTGGAGAATGTTGGTTCAAAAAGAAAATGCTGCAAGCAGACATCCCTACACAACTCTATACAACAGTGATTTATACCATTACCACTATGGCCCTAAGTTAGAAATATGTGTGTTATGTCTATATTTTCAAGTCTTGGAAGCTAAGTCATCACCCAAGAAACATCACGAAGGCTGTGCTAGCAATGCTCTATCCAGGCAACCTGAAAAAATAAAGACAGAGCCCTTGAATTTATCAGAAAGCATAACTGATTCTTGTAATAATGGAGATTAGGTGGAAAATAAGCTAAGACTGATCGGAAAACTCATTTCCAATCCTAGACTGAAATATGAAATTATAAATGTTTATGAAATCCCAGGAAATGAAGCTAAGAAGACCAGAGCTCAGAAACAGAAACATGTAGGAAAAGGAAAAGCTAAAAGACTCACTAAGGCAGAGTCCCTCAAAATATTTGCTTCTATACTTGATTTTATTTAATAATTTATGGCAATTAAAAGAAGGAGAGGTACACACATTTTTTGCTTAATCAAAAAACACAACTATTTAGAGGATTTCCGGTAAGAGCTACCTGTTTCTGAAAGGCATCTATTATTTCCTGAGTTTTTGTATAAAGGAAGTGGAGGTAGTTTTTGTTGAAGTCTCGAAGGGTGCTTTTGAAGAGTAATTACATGCATGCACTATCAACAGAAGAGGCTACTGCCAGGTTTCAACTAATCAAGTTCTCTTCCAGATAGTAGATTCAGTTGACAAATTTTTCACTTTTTGGGGGAAAGAGCCAGATGTCATCTTCAGCTGTTAGTTTCACTTTTTGAGGAAGTGGTTATACCAGAAAATAGGAGCAGTTTGCCAACAGCTTGCCACATCACTCCAACCACTTTGAATTATATGCCATCACGTTGTTTATTTTTATTATTTTGCACTACTTTGTATTATGGTTAAGGATAAGCTTCACCTTATGTATAGGAATTTAATAACTCCTCTAGAACATATTCACACTTTTTGTGGAAATATGAACATAATATCTTTTGTATATATATGATGAAACTCAATGGAGAAAAGGTTGGTGGTTTGTGAATCTTATACTCATGTGACAAGTGTACTCTTTTAGTTAATAATATTGAAGAACACATTTGGGGACTTATTACTATATTGATATGTGTATTGTTGATCCTTCTTATGTGTTTCCATACCTAAATCTCTTCAGTTCCAGTTTGTAGTTTCAATGTTGTTATATGTTTTTATGAGCCTCTTGATGTGTTTATGTACCTTATCAATTTTTATCAGTCTTACTTAGTAAGATTTCTTGATGAGATGTGCATATTAACTAGTTAAAGAGCATTCCTTATGACAATGACTTTTAATGGTGATTAAATAAGATTATTGTAAGTCTTATGATAGCCTTATTTTATTGAATATATTATCAGACTAGTTCTTGTGTTGTTTTTCATCAAAGCAGTGGATTTATGCCTTACATACCCACTTTCCCTTCTGTTATTCCATAATTTCTTCCTGCCATAGGCCACAAACTTATCTTTTGCTACCATATCAGGTCTAAATACCCTCATTGGAGTGACAGTGAAATTGTCTGAAACCCTTTTTAGTGATTGAGAGATTTAACCACCTACCCATTATATAATTCAAATCATAGAATAGCCCTTATTCTTAATATGTGTATGGTTAGGCACTTGTCACAATCCAAGTGCTGATTCCAACGCTAAGAGACGTGATGTCAACTTCTGGGATATGGGATGCAGAATTTTATGGAGGAGTACTCACGGATGGATTATCGTCGACATTTTAAGCCATGGCATTTTAAGCTATGAGCAGTAGTATGAGATGCTACAGGAGAAGCACCTAAAGGAACATTGGGACCTTCAAAAGGACTATATGGATTCTTGGGAGATATCATAAACAGATCGAAGAGCGGATTTGGAGGAAAGACCATAAACTGTGCAAAAGGTTCATGAATTTTCGGCTCAAGATCCTCAGAAGACGATGAAAGCTATTCTTTAGGTGGTGTCCGAGACGAGCTCGATTGGAAACTTATGAAAATTCCAATTTCAACACCTTGAACTTCAAGAGGCCCAGGTGGAAATTGCGGAATCTTAGGAGGAGGCTCTTGAGTTCCTTCACAAGAGGAGTGAGGCGAATCCGAAGATTCAGCCACGCTGAACTTCAAAAAAATACCAAAGAAGAGAAAGGTGAATCAATTTGAGCAATTAAGATTTATAATTAAGAGGCAAGATGAGGCCAAGAGCACTGCACAGGTGGGATGTTATCGTGGGAATTTTATTTTAGAATTAAAATAAGAAAAACAAAAATGGGTAATCTAGGCATAAAGGATTACTAGGTATCCGTGAACTGCAATATACACCTTGGCATAATAAATTAGAAAATAAATTACCAAGGACTTAACGTACAACAACCAATCTCCTCGAATGTTGTGTTTAGTGTATCACATATACAAGGAGGCCGACTTGTTTACCTATGGCAGGTTTGCAACCTAGTGGGGTATCCCCATACAAAATCAATGGTACGTGGGAGTCCAGTCTGTAGTAGAGTTATCTAATGTGTAACTGTTCTGAGAGCGTACCCTTATACTTTTAATATGTGGAGCATAGTCCTATATACTTCCATACGTACGACGTGATATCACCCCCGAAATGTAACACAAACTATTAGTGATAGCTACTACGCTTAATGACGCTGGAACACATCTCTAGCCTATAAATATAGATGTTTTAATTAATTCCAAATGCTCCTTGAGTTTAATTGAAATTTTTAAAAGTTTATCCTTGATTATGTTTCAATTTTGGGCTCAAAGCGATTTCACCTCAATCCCTAAAATGTAGCTAAATGAAAAAAATAATCCATTTCATTTTGATGAACTCTAAACTAACAAGGGAGGAAGTGAAAACAAGAGTGTAACAAATGAGAAATGCAATAGGAAATGTTGCCCCCCAACTAGCTCAAAATCATTGAAATGCAACTTTTAAATCGAATTCACTTACACTATCCCCAAATGCAAACTTACTGAAAACGAAATCACTTCTCTTTTCACTAAGATGCGCTAAACATTATTATTTTTTACTTTGAACGCTTGAATGCAAACTAATGAAATAAATGAACTAAAGCAAAAAAAAACTAACCAAACTAACAAAGGATCACAAATGAAAACTCCTTTTCACTTTCTCTTTCTTGAATGGAAAACAAACTGTTTCAAAAGTACTTGAATGAAAATGAATTTCACTTTTCTTTTCAAAACGAAGAAAACAAACCAATTCAAAAGGTTGAAATGAAAATGAATTTTAGTTTACTCTTTCGAAATGGGAAATCAGATCAAGCACACACTCTCAATCTTAGAAATTAAACAATTGTAATCTATGCTTGACAATTAATCAAAGGTGATTCCAAAGTGCAATGGAGATTCAGTGCAAAATGAAACAACCTCACAAACACAAGCCAAAAGTAATGTGAAATGGTGTTTGGAATGATTGCATACAGATATCGAGACAAAGCCAACATATTTCAGATGGCACACACAAGTGACAAGTGAAGGACAACTAACCTAGAAACCTTAGAAGATGATTTAATCTTCACTCAAGCACAAGCAAGGTCAAAGAGAGAAATCAATCACTCAAACAAGGAAATGAAGCTAAAAAAAGTAATGCTAGATCATATAAGACTTGAAAGACACTTCAGAGGCCAATACACACTGGAAATTAAAGAGGGAAACCCTAAATTTTTCCTAATATCAGGGATCAACGTGTCTATTAGAGGAAAACTAGTGCTGAAAGGCAGATCGACGCGACTGTTTTTTAGAAAATAGTGCTGTCAGTGCTTCTGTAATATCAGAAAGAGCGTTGAGTGAGAAATAAAAAAAATTCCAACACTCAAACCAGACTAGACACCCTAAAGTAAAGACCAAATCCTATGCAAACCTATAGATACCTAAATAGAATAAGATCTCAAAGATCAATCAAACTGATCAACAACCAAACCGAAAAAGGGAAAGCAAAGAGGCAATAGCTCCCCAGTGGAGTCACCAATTTTTTTGTGAAGACAATCCCCTCTGCAGATAGAGGTGATCTCTCTAGACCTAGATTGGGTCTAGCAATGCACGATACTATCTATTGCACCCTTTCCTAGTTTATATTCAAAGCTAAAGAAGAGGAAAAATAACCTACCTATTCCTAATGCTGTCGTTTAATCCTTCGATGAAGACCTTAATCCATGATCCTTTAGGTTCATTCCTTGTTTCTTGTAACTTTCGAGTACCTGTTGGAGATAAAGAGACAACAACAAGCATAACACAAAACATAGCATACATTGAATACAAACTACCTAACATATCAAGGAGCATTAGGCTACTTGTAAATATATCAAAACACATATGGAAAGTGAAACACCAGATGTACTATTTATAATATAAAAGAGGAAGCTTACAAATGTGGCCTTTATGTTGGAGGCCTCCCTCTGGTGATGTCCAAGTCCAAAACAAGGCTCTTCAAGAAATCCCTCTCCCGAGTAGCAATTTAGGCATTATAGCTGTATAGGGATATAAAGGATCAATGATCAGACCATCCCAACAATGACCAACGAGTAGTGGAGGGATGGGATTCAATTTATAGGAAGCGAGAGGGAGTTCGGTATCCATAAAATAAGGAGTAAGGCCCACTTCTCAAGGGAAAATACCTTATTGATAAGATCAAGAGCTCCAAATGAGAGAGCTCGACCATATATCCACCGAACAACATGCAACTCATTGTTCTGGAAGTTTCTAGTGCACGAAGCTTCTCCTCCATTTGAGGAAACACTACCAGAAATGGACCAGCGAGGTTTTTCCCATCAAAAGCGTGTTGGCGGTGCGAGGTCAAAGTGTTGCAACATGCCATCAACACAAGCAAGAAACTGACTAAGTGCGCTGATCCAAAAATTTAGGTTTTTATCTAAGATTTTTCAGAAAACCTTCAAGGCAGTTTTCTTTTAGTCTTCAAAGGATATCTTGATGTAATCTCCATGGTGGATATATACTACACAATATTCATTGTAGGGAACTTCAGGATGAGGGACGGGAAGTAGATAGAGTGAGAAGTTACTGTGTAACAAGTTGGCCTCCAGCACAACTTATCATCCGCAGACATATGGTTAGACAAAGTGGGTCAACAAGATATTGGAGGAAATGTTGATTATGTATGTGATGCATCAACAAAGGAGATGGGAGGAGTGCCTTTCATTGGTTTAAGTTTTCTTATAATAATGGTTATCAAGAGTCACTATGGATGAGTCTGTTTTAGGCACTCTGTGGGAGGATTTGTAATACTCCCATCAGTTGGAGTGATCCAGTGAACATGGTGTTGATAGGACCAGACATGTTGGCAGAAATGGAACAGGAGATGCAAGTAATCAAGAATAATCTAAAGATAGCACAAGACATGCATAATAGTTATGCAAATTAGAACAATATGGTTAAGGAGTTTGAGGTTGGGGAGCAGGTGTATTTGTGCATCAAACCAAAGAAGAGATCCTTGAGGATTGCATCATGTGCCAAGCTAACACCTCGGTTTTGTGGGCCTTTCAAGATTCTTGAAAGGATTGGATTAGTAGCCTATCGAATTTCACTTCCTCTGACAGTGAAATTGCATGATGTTTTCCATGTGTCATTACTTAAGAAGTCTGTTAAAGATGTTGATCATGTTATGGACTAGTTTGTATTTTAAGTGGATCCAGAAGGAGAATTCCAGCAAGATGAAGCCACATGGGAGATGGCAGATAAGATGCAGTTTATGTATCCTTCTATATTCAATGGTTGAGAAAATTTTTTTGGTATATATTTTGGTGTGATGTTTTGGTATATGTACACATGCATATGGATGTAAATATATCCATGAGTTGTGTTATAAATATCTAATCAAGCAACTACAACAAGATTACTTGCAGGTATCAATTTTCATGGGTGATTTCCTTGCTAGATTTGACATGCATGTGTGCATTTGGTTCTCTTGCTATCATTGACATGGGATTTTCCTAGTGTGACAATGTTCTTTAGTTTCCATTTCCAGATAGCCATTGTGTGATGGGTTCTCTTTTACTTGGTTGAGCTAGATTTATGGATGGTTTCGAAACTAAGTGAGGTGGTCTCTGAAAGAAAGAACACATGGCCTAAGAATGCATAGACTAGAGAAGGTGGGATTGCAGTAAAGCCATATTTTGTGTGCCTCCATAGGCCTAGGAATCCTCGACTGGTGTATGGCGGGATATATGGTAAATCCTAGAGGTGTGTCCCTCGATTAGGCCTAGGAATCCCTAGACTAGAGAAAGTGGGGTTGCAGTAAAGCCATATTTTGTGTGCCTCCATAGGCCTAGGAATCCTCTTCCTGTATATGGTGGGATATACGGTAAATCCTAGAGGTGTGTCCCTCGATCAGGCCTAGGAATCCTTTACCTATGAATGGCAGGTTATACAATAAATCCTAGAGGGTGGATTCTCAATTAGGCCTAGGGATCCTCGACCGGTGAATGGCAGGATATATGGTAAAGCCTAGAGACTAGGAGGCAGGAAAATTCCTTGCGATGTAGGTGGAGAAATATGGTGGCATCCATGCTTGTTTAGAGCCTAGTGATCTGGTGGGGATTGCAGTAAATCCTGAGGAAACTTGGTTTGGTTTGGTTTTGAGTCCCACATTCATGCTTGGAATATTGCACGAGGGTGATTAGATGAAATAAAGATTTGGTTTAGCCAATATATGGTCGGGTAGTTCATGAAATTCCCATACCTGGTTGGAATTCATTAATAAGAGCTCCATCTCCTTGGTATTTCATGTGTAAATGTACTTGTTTATATGTGGTTTTTATGGCTGTTATATCCTTATTATTTCTGTTGGTTATATCTTAGTTATGAGCATGTTTTATGACACAATTGATGTATGGCTCTCATCATGTTTTGATTAGTAAATAAATGTACAATGAATATATGTCCTAATAGATGATAATGCAACTATTGTGATAAGGCAACAATGCTTCTTTATTATAACTCGGTAAATATAACTCAAAATCTTTATTATAACCTATTTTTGGAAATAACTCGATCAATATACGAAAGCTATTGTGATTATAACTTGGTCTATGGGAATAACTCAGTTGATATAACTCATAATATTTATTATAACCTATTTTTGGAAATAAAATGACAATTATTCATCTTCCTATATAATTTAAATCCCTCTTTGGACACTGTGGAAACCCATATGAGCGTTGCAACTGTCTCGTTGTCACAAAAGTTCTGAAAAAATAGTTGATTTTAAATCAATGATATCTCCCTCATTCGAACTCTGATTCGACCAATTATTTTTTTGAAATTGGGTGTTTTTTCAAGAGGAGATCATATATGAAATTATTTTTCTTAAATGATGCAAAAAAAATGCAAAAAATGATAGGAGAGCCGATGTCCAGGAATTGTTGTTAGAAAAATTTCTACAACACAACTGATTTTAAATTAGCAATATCTCCCTCATTTGGACTCCGATTCGGCATATTATTTTTTTGAATTTGGGTATTTTTTCGCAAGGAATCCATATCTATCTATTATTCTTATTTTTATAAATTTTGTATCAAAATTTTCATATCTAATCTGAAAACTCACAACCCAATAAAGTGCTCCGTGGAGGTTGTGGCACTTGCATGAAGTTCGTTGCAAAAATATGAAACTGAAATATGCTTCAAACTCTCATTCCCATGGAGTCGTAACCTAAATCTGATACCACTAATATGGATATTGGGGGGAAGCCCCCAAGATCTAAAAAAATGAAATGGATCTTGGGGGGGGAGGACCCCAAGATCTGAAAAATTAGAATGCCAGAAAAAGGAGAGAACACACCGTAAATAAAACCACAAATATTTTTTTTATTAAAACAGAGAATAACTATAAAAGCTACATTTTTGTAGACAATGTGTCATTTTACAAAATGTGACTTGTTACTTATAACATTTTTTTGTTACAATACCACATGTAAATCCATGGGTGGGTAAATACCATGGCTGAATGAATACCATGGATGGATGTCAATTACAATACCATGGGTGAATGAATACCATCGGTGGATGTGATTTACAATACCATGGGTGGATAAATACCATGGGTAGATGAATACCATGGGTTGATGCCATTTACCATACCATTGGTAAATTTCGTGGATGGATGAATACCATGGGTGGATGCCATTTTCCATTCGGATCACCTCCTTTCAGTTTTATCTAAGAATATACCATCTATGACTATGCCATCCCTGTCAAATATGTATCCTGATTTGAGACCTACTGCCATATACCCCATTATTCCTTTCCTCTTGTCCACGACTGATTCTCATGGGTCTTTGTTTCTGAAAATTTGGTAAACTTTCAAGGATGACTGCATTAACTTCCCCTCACTTTTCTTGTGCTCTAACAAGTCTTTCTTGTGACTGAATGATTATTTCACTATCCACCTTACAACTTCTATTCTTTGCTTTCAAAATTCTCAATGTATCTGTTATGTCAGGGGAGTACTCATCACCATGTTGTTCATATAATCTGTAGGGAGAATCAAGTGAACTATAGTCCACAATTTTTCTAGTTGTATTTGATCTTCTACTTCCTGCAAACATACCATGTCAGATAAACCAAATATAAACATAATCAACATAACTCAGTGAAGTTCAGGGGAGGCTATCTCTTCTACAAATTCAATCTGAATGATCACAACATATGTATATATAATGAAATCAACATATAAATCATATCAACATCAACATCAACATCCTCAACCTCTACATGATGAAACAACTGCAACAATGAATATCACAATGCATGCATAACGACACATACACAACTTACATGCATGCATTACAAACACATTTTTCCCATCCAGTCCAACTGTTTGAACCTAGGAGCTCGGATACCAATTTGTAACCACCCTTTCACATTTACCCAATTTCACCGGCCTGTTACGGTAAACAAGAGACGAAAAGTTGTTATGACATGACCCGACCTCCAAGCTCCAGTTTAAGTAGTGGGGCCTTTAAACTGACCAAAAAATGACAACTCACAACATACCTCAAAGCTACAGGACACTCAGGGGCTAGAGAACCACCCCAAGTGACCAAACCCTGAGCTAGGGCTCTTTTCACTAACCGAGGCTCCCAACCACATGCATTACAAGGTCTTAGTGCGGTTGAAGGCCTCCAACCACATGCAAAACACTTCCTGAGTGTGGCTTTGTTCCAAATTTTCCAGTTCAGAGGGTGGAGTCCCAAGATGAGAACCAAAATTCCATGTTAGCCTCCAGACCACTGCCCATAAATGCCTGAGACTTATCCAAATCATAATTGACTTTAAAACAAGGCTAAACATTTAAACTTGAAGGCATAAATTGACCTAAACTGCCTAGAACATAACAAATATTTCATCAAACAGATGGAAAACATGTAAGCTACAGGTAATGAATGCATACCTGATCATAAAGTTCTGAGATTCATCTAAGAATCACAGAGAAACCCCTATTCCCTCTTCGCATAGTTTCAAAAACATTTATTAGTCCAGACATTCATCAACCGATCAATAATTAAACAATTCATGATAAGAGCCACATGTGATACACATCATATAATCAAATATAAGTAGAAAATAACCAACATGTAAACCATGGAAACCTAGCCATACTATCACCGACATAAATGCTACAAATATACATGAATCGTAGTCAAAGAACAACTCTGATTAACATATGAAAATACCAACCAAGTCAAGGACTTCCACGTACCACCCGAACATATATTTTGTTGAACCAATTCTCTCTTTCATCCAATCACCCCTGCACCATATTCCAAGAATGAATGTGGGATATCATGGGGTAAACCAACACAAAACCAAATTAGGGCTTCCAGAGGTCAAACCACCTCAAACCTTAACTAGTGATTCCACATCATGGTCGAACATCACTAACACCAACCAAATCGATCTCTACCCAAGTTTTCTAGGCCTTCATGAACTATTAACTCAACCCACAACCTTCTGGGGCTCCAAAGTGTTTGTCCAACTTGACTCCAAGGACTGGTAACTAAACCCACTAAGGGATCTAGAGCATTTGTCACAATCTAGGCTCCAGAACTAGTAACTCAACCCAAATTGTTCTAGGGCTTCTAGAGCGTTTGTTCCAACCCATAAAAATAAGGAATTATGAGCACCATTCAGAAAACAATCAAGTGGAAAAACCCATAAGACCATGGTTATCCATGAAATGGCAAGGCAGGGCTAAAGCCACTTTCAATCCAAGCAATCCTCCATGCCAATGACAACACAAAACCAAATAATCACATGCATATACCATGCATCTATAAATGCAAAGAAATCAAGTTGTAGTTTCTAGTCCACCTATTCCCTTGCGCTTTTATGCTTTCCTTTGCCTTGTTTCTCTAAATCCACTATATGCCAAAGCGCTCCAAGAATTCTCTAAGTGTGAAAGAGTAAGAGAGAACGAGAGAATGAAAGAGAGAGACAAACTATGAACTGGAAAAAGGTTAAATTGAAAAAAATTGCGAACTGATCCTAAAAATCCTTTTTATCATTGATGCCTCTATTTTCTTCATTTTCCTTTATTTTTCCTTCAATTTCCTCATTAAAACCTGTGACTTTCACCTTCATTTTCTCCTATTTTTCTTTATTTCATAAGTAAAATTCCAATTATTGCCACTTTGACTTTGAAAATTTATATAGCCATTAATTAATCACTAGCGATACCCATTACTATGTTTTTCCCAAAATTCATCTTGGAATACATGTCCCATGACCTTGGTATTATTTTTTTGTTTACATAGGAAATCAACCAGGGGTTGTTACAACTTCTAGAGACCAAACCACCTCAACCACAGTGATTCCACCTCTACTGTCTAGAAATAACTAACATTAACTAGATAGGTCTTTACCCAAGCTGTCTATGGATCTAGGAACTTATAACTAAACCCACAACCTTCCATGGACATAGAGAGTTTGTTCCAATCACGGCTCTAGGAACTAGTAACTAAACCCACCATGGGCTCTAAAGCGTTTGTCCCAAACTAGTAACTCAACCCAAAATTTTCTAGGGCTTCCAAAGCAAGAATCAAAGGAAAAGCAAGAAATCAAAAGAGGATATCAAGATCAACAAATACAATAGGTTTTTATTGCAGGTACCGAATTGCATTTATGATTTACTTTCTAGTTTTATGATTGACAATTTTTTTGCCTAGCCTTGCCATTTCGTGGATAACCATGGTGTTGTTGGTTTTCCCTTTTGTTTTATGATTGGTGCTCATGTTCGTTATGGTTGTGGGTTGAGTTATTAGTTCCTGGAAGCCTTGGTTGTAAAAATTCTTTAGAAGCCCTGTAGCATCTTGGCTTGAGTTACTAGTATTGGAAGCCTTGGTTGTACAAATGCTCTAGAAGCCCTTGGTGGGTTGAGTTACTAGTCCTGAAAGCCTTGGTTGGAACAAATGATCTAGAGCCCTAGAAAACTTAGGTAGAGATTGATTTGGTGATGGTTAGTGATGTACGACCGTGAGTGTAATCAATGGTTGAGGGTTGAGGTGGTTTGGCCTTTGGAATCCGTGGTTTGTGTAGAAATTATACAAACATATGTATATCAATGGATTCAATCCGATCAAGAAATGTACTAAAGCTAGATACTGAATCCTTCTACAAATCAATTGTGGAAAATAAACATGATCACCAATCACAACAAGGAAAGAAAGAATCAAATCAAACCACAACATAGATATTTTCCCAGGGAAATTTTTTTGCTCAAAACCCTTCTATCTTCTATTGTATATTCATCAAGGAATCATTAAACAATTACAATGCACTCTTTTCACAAGAGTCTCCTGCACTCTCATAACTGTCTCACAATAACCCGGACAAAATTGACCAACACTTAGCCAATTCTCAGCCTCTAATCAACCTACCTTGCTTACACAATTAATGTGGAATGCAATCCCTATTCTTTAGGAATTTCAACCTTCCAAAACTGCAGAAGGAGCATGGGAAATACAATGGATGCCTGGTTGCATGTGGGCAACCTACTAATAATGCAACTGGTAGTTAACATCCCTTTAACCTTTGTCTCAACTGGGTCTCCACTGGAACTGACATGCATGCAGCTATTAATAGTAAATCATCAGTTGCATGGCAGATCAATGATTGTGAATTAAATATGATTTAATTCACTTGATATTTCACTCGTGAAACAAACAAATACAACTAGTTCAACTGAATTTAACTCACCTAACTGAGTTAACTGATTACTCATGCATTAAACTAATGCACTAACTGCAATTCAAACTCCATAACTAATAGAATCACTCTACATGCCTCACCAACCACCCTCAACTAGAAATTCATGAGCTAACTGAGTTTATCACACTCAATTAACTATTACAAGTGATTATGAGATAAGATTACATTTTATTGTCCAATTTAATTAAGGGATAATTAAATTAGGCATTGCACCAATTTATTAAATTAAATTGGCTTTCACACTAATGTATTTCTAAGACCTGTGGTCCAACACTAGTGTGTGTGCTGCAATTTCTTGTTGACTTTCAACACTCCTTCTCAAAAAGAAAGGGATTATCTGCCACCCTGATCCTGCCTTTATGGTATTTGAATTTTCTCTTGGTGAGTGCCTTCGTTAGAATATCTGCATCCTGATCTTCCGTGGGAATGTACTGAAGTAATATAATGCATGTATGAACAAAATCTCTGAGATGGTGGTACCTGATGTCTATGTGATTGGACCTATCATGGAATACCAGATTAACTGAGAGTTTAATGCAACTCTGGTTATCACAATGTATCACTGTCGGATCCATCTGAGAACCAAACAAACCAACTAGGATATTTCTCATCTAGATGGCCTCACATGGAGCCTGACTTGCTACCATGTACTACGCCTCAGCTGAACTGAGTTCCACATATCGCTTTTTCCTGATGTACCAAGAAATTATTGTCGATCCTATGCTGAAGATCCCTCTTGATGTGCTCTTTTTGTCTGATGGTCTGCCTGCCCAATCTACATCCGTGAAGCCTTGAAGCTTCACTCCCTTTGTCTATTTGTACCATAATCCATACTCTGTAGTGCCCCTGATATATCTCAATACATGCTTCCCCGCCTTCCAAAAGAGCTTGGTCGGCTTAACCATAACTTGACTCAACTGGTTAACTCCATAGCAAATGTCTGGTTTGGTGTTCACCAAGTACATCAATGAACCCACTAGCTGCCTGTAGACAGTAGTGTCGACTAATTCTCTTGAAGTAGCATCCTCTTTCCTCCAATTTCATGGAAGAGGAGTATCCATGGATTTACAATTCTCCATGTGAAACTTAACCATAATCTCTTTGGCATACTTTCCTTGAGAAACAAATAGCTCACCATCCCACTGCCATATTTCCAAACCAAGGAAATAGTGAAGGAGTCCCATTCCCTTCATTTCTAACTCCCTTGCAAGATCCTCCTTACAAGAAGTTATCAGATGCTCATCACCTGTCAAAATTATATCATCAACATAAAGTACGATAATCAAGAGCTTACAATCAACCACAATCTGGTACAGGTGCGCATCCGCTTCACTTTTGGTGAAGCCCAACCCAGTGGAATAGGTGTCAATATGAGTGTACCAAGCACGAGGTTCTTGCTTAAGCCCATACAATGCTCTCTTGAGTTGGCACACATGCGACTCATTGTCAAAGATCTCAAAACCTTCTAGCTTCTCTATGTATACTTCCTCCTCAATAACTCCATTGAGAAATGCAGTTTTCACATCCATATGATGAATGTGCCACCCTATCTGCGCTGAGAGTGCAAGGATAGATCTAATTGATGAGTATCTCACAACCGGTGTCAAAGTATCCTCATAGTCAATCCCATAAACTTGTGAGTATCCCCGGGCTACAAATCTGGTCTTGTACTTCTCCACACTCCCATCTGCCGCCTGCTTCACCTTATAGATCCATCTAGATCAAACCACTGATTTTCTGACCGGTCCTGGGAAAAATGCCCATGCATTGTTCTTGATGATGGAGTCATACTCCTCAACCATAGCGTCAACCCAAATTGGTTGTTGCACTGCTTCCTCAAAGGAGGATGGTTCTGCCACAATACGCTCATAAGAGCCATGTATCCAGTAAAATTGTTTGGAGATTCTCTCTGTTTGCGCAGTGAAGTAGGTGCTCCTACATGCTCTGCCACATCAAGTCTCAATCTATAAGATTCCATGGTGCACCTTCTACCAAGTTTGGTGGATGGCTCTACATGAGTGTTTTCTACCATTCCATGATCCTCCGCATTTGGCTGCTCCACATCTTGAGGTTCACACTTTGGAACCAAGAGTTCCTCATCTGCATACAAATCCAACTCCCTCTCAATGGAAAATCGCATGGCTTTATCCTCATCAAATTTCATATCCCGTTTCACGATAGTCATCCCGTTGTTTGGAAAATACACGTGATAGTTGTGGGGAGTATTAGTGTACCCCAAAAATATCCCAATCTTAGCTGTTGGTTTGAGCTTCTTCTTGGCGTCTTTGGTCACATGCACATAAACAAATGAGCCAAAAAATTTAAAATATGAAACATCAAGTTTCTTACTAGAAAAATCCTCCTCTAGTGTACTCATGCCAAGTATCCGATGAGAACTATTGCACAATTACCACTGTGTTGCATGCCTCCACCCACAGATGCAACTATAGGCCTTGATCATGCAACATCGCTCATGCTGCACCCACAATTGTTCTATTGTTTCTTTCAACGACCCCACTTTGTTGTGGGTTATGAGGTGCAATCAACTCTCTTTGAATTCATTCTTTGCTAGAGAAGTTCTTGAATTCATTTGAGATGTAATCACCACCATTGTTTCTCCTAAGATACTTCACATGCTTCCTCGTGTATTTCTCCACTAGTGCTTGAACTCAAGAAATTTTGAGAACGTCTAATCTTTCTTCTGCATGATGTAGATCCAACACTTTCTAGAAAAATCATCAACAAAGATCACATAATACTTGTGCTTTGCCGTCGAAGCAGTAGAGAATGGTCCACACATGTCTGAGTGAAATCTCTCAAGGATTTCCAAAGCTCGGTTCCCCTTCTCATGAAAAGTGGCCTTTGCATACTTCCCCATAGTATATCCCTTGCATGTGTCTAATTGTGTAAGAGTACCCTTGGGAAGACTCGTTGAAATATGCTGCATGACCTTCAAGGCTCTGTGGTGTAGATGGCCTAATCTCCTGTGCCATAACTCACCCTCATCATGGCTCACCACTTTATCCGCCTTACCCATCAATGTTGTGCAACCATCTACATCAAGTTTATAGAGATTCTTCACTCAAATCCCAATATTCTTGGTTTTTCCTGTGGCTTTGTGTCGAAGTAAAGCTTTCCGTTCACTGAAAACAACATCATAACCTATATCCTTCAAAATTGTGACTGAAACTAATTTTTTCTTCAATCCTGGGACATGCATTACATATTTTAATAAGAAGGGTTTACCGGATTGTCTTTGGAAGGTAACTGTACCAATCCCGCTAGCATTGTACTGCTCATCATCACCCATTTCGATATGCATCTGGAGGTCCTTCTCCTCCAAGCTACTGAAATGTTCTTTGTCTCCCGTCATGTGGAAAGATGCATCACTATCCAAGTACCACACTGATCCCATTTCAGTTAAAACCATGCATGCGATGAGCGATAAGTCCAGCTCAAATTATGAGGCCAAAACCTCACCAGCTGCAGATCCTGAAGCCTTCTTGTTCTTATTCTTTTGTGGATAATTAGTGTCATAATGTCCATGCTCATGATAGTGAAAACACTTCACTTTGGACATGTCACGCTTCTTTCCATCTTTTCCAGACTCATATTTGGAATAGGATTTATTTCCTTTCCCCTTCTTCACCTTGGCAGCCAAAACACAATTTTATTCATCATCTGTCTTAGATGAAGATCCATCCCTGGTATTTCACCTGATTCTTCTTTCTCTAAATCTGACCAAATTCGTTCCCAATATGGCAGCTTCTCCCTCCCATTGACAGAGTCTTGATAACTATGCCAACTCTTGGGAAGTCCTAGAAGATCTTGGCTCACCAAGTCATCATCCGCGATAGTAATTCTGATGCTCCCAAGCTCATCCCAACATTGGACAAACTTTGTTAAATATTTCAGAATGGTGTCACCTTTCTCCATTTTGATTTTCCTGAGCTTGTCCTTCAGTGCCAATTTTCTATGATCACTACTACTCTGAAATAGATCTGTCAAAGCTTTACACATTTCATATGGTGTTGATTTCCATGGAGACTTGAGACAATGTGGTCTCGTACTCCCTCCAGTAAGATACTCCTTTGCCTTTGCAACCTTATTTTTCCAAACATCAATATTTGTGGCATCTGCTGCAACGAGTTTGGGAATGTCATTATCAATGAATTGTTTCAACCCATTATCCTCTAGTAATGCCTCCATCCTATCTTTCCATGCAATATAATTGGAACTGACCTCGAGTGGATACTCCAATATCAAGCCATTCAAAGCCATCTCGATCCTGATTCGCCTGTCACACCAAGAATACTTTTGCAAGTTCGAATTCTATTCAGTAACAAACTCAACTTCTTATTCACTATAGTGATTTCTTGTGCTCTGGTACCATGTTGAAATTATACAAACATATGTATATCAATGGATTCAATCCGATCAAGCAATGTAATAAAGCTAGATATTGAATCCTTCTACAAATCAATTACTGAAAATAGACACGATCACCAGTCACAAAAAATAAAGAAAGAATCAAATCAAACCACAACATGATATTTCCCCAGGAAAGCTTGTGGCTCAAAACCCCTCTATATTCTATTGTATATTCATCAAAGAATCATGAAACAATTACAATGCACTCTTCTCACAAGAGTCTCCTTCACTCTCACAACTGTCTTACACTGACCCGGACAAAATCGACCAACACTTAGCCAATTCTCAACCTCTAATCAACCTACATTTCTTGCGCAATTCATGTGGAATGAAATCCCTATTCTTTAGGAATTTCAGCCTTCCAAAACTGCGCAAGGATCATGGGAAATCCAATGGATGTCTGGTTGCATGTGGGCAACCTACTAATAATACAAATGATAGTTAACATCCCTTTAATATTTGTATCAACTAGGTTTGCACTGTAACTGACATGCATGAAACTATTAATAGTAAGTCATCAGTTGCATGGAAAAACACTAATTGTGAATTAAATATGATTTAATTCACTTGATCTCTCACTAGTGCAACAAATAGTTACAACTAGTTCAAATGAATTTAACTCACCTAAATGAGTTAACTGATTACTCATGCATTAAAATAATGCACCAATTGCAATTCGAACTCCATAACTAATAGAATCACTCTGCATGCCTCACCAACCACCCTCAACTCAAAATTCATGAGCTAACTGAGTTTATCACACTCAGTTAACTATTACAAGTGATTATGAGGTAAGATTACATTTTATTGTCCAATTTAATTAAGGGATAATTAAATTAGACACTGCACCAATTTATTAAATTAAATTAGACACTTCACCAAATTGGCTTTCACACTAATGTATCTCTAGGACCCATGGTCCCACACTAGTGTGCGTGTTGCAATTTCTTTTTGACTTTCAATAGTTTGGTTTTGTTTGGTTGATTCCATGACATCCCACATTCATGCTTGGAATATGGAATGAGGGTGATTTTCTGAAAGAAATATTTGATTCAACCCAATCTATGGCTGGGTGGTACGTGGAAGTTTGAGACCTAGTTGAATTTTTCATATGTTAATAATAGCTCTTTTCCTCCTGTATTTGATGGGTATATGTACTTTTTATTAAATGATCTTGATGGTTGTTTTATTATTGTTATTTTGTTGGTTATATGTTGGTTATGAGCATGGTTTATGACAGACTTGAGTCATCAATATACACATGTTTTGGTTAGTATATTAAATGTTAATGAATGAATGGTCTAATAGATAACATTGAGGCTATTGGGAGGAGATATTGATCCTCCTTGATGATTCTCAGATAAGCATGAGATCCCTATGCTTAGATATGTTGTTATGACCTGTAGATTACATGTTTATGATATGTTTGACAAAATTCATGTCATATCTAGGGGGGTCAGGTCAAGTATTTATTTATTTATTTGTATTAGTAACCTTGTTTTAATGTTATTGATAGTTTATGGGAGTTTCATGAAATTCCTTGCAATGGAATAAGACTTAACCCTGAAAAAGTGGCTCAAAATCCTAGGTCAATGGCACAGAACTGCCTGAAAAAGTCCACAGTCGCATGGATGCCTTGTTGTGGGAGTGACTGGAGGGTCTCAGTTTCATGCATGCATTGTCATCAGTGCGATTAGGGCTCTAGTTCAACAAAACAGTGAGTTGTATCTAGGGTTGGTCGCCTGGAAGGGTTGGTTAGATCCTAAAGGTTTTGTAGCATTTTTGGAAGGTCTTCTTGATCTTTTCAGGTGGGTCCACTTCCATAACTATACTTGGGAAGTTGAATCATATCATAGTAACTCTTCGTCACATGTTCACCCCGGTGGACCGATTAGCTTGGGTAAATGTGGGAGGAGGGTGTTACACTCTGTTTATTTACATAAATCTTCTACATGTCCTGTGCTTCCTTTAGATTCTTGTTGATAACCTACATTTCCTGTTCCATCTCTGGCAACAATTTTGGTCCAATTTGTTAGTGTCTGTAATTTATAGTATCACAAGGTGACTGTGTACTTTCTCTTTGCAAATTTTTCATATTGTACATAGATGTCAATATTCAAAGCCTTTTCCAAAGAAAGATGAAGATAAACAAAAGAAGAAGAAAAGAGGGTATTTGAAAAGGGAAAAATGCAAAGTTGATGCCATAGGTAACCGAAAAGATCAAATTTTGCTCTGAAGATTTGAAAAGAGACGATTTTTGTCAAGTTTGGGACCTTATGGTATGTTTTTATCTTAAGTTTCCGACCATATTGCATATCTATTTATCTTGTCCCTTTGTCATTCCTCTTATCCTAAGTTTCATTTCTCCCCCCTCAGCACTCATGTCCCGACCCATCTGCGTTAACCATCCTTGTTCCCCCACCTCCACATACGACGGTTTTAGATGCATTTCGAACCCCCCTTAGCCTTCGAACTTTAACCATGAAGGGGGGTCTGAAATGGGCAGTTTCAAGTCCGGCCCTACTCCCATGTGTCAATTCACAGTTATTTTGCACCCCCCCCTTTCACAATACTGCCTACTACCTTAAGGACCCCTCCGAAAACCAACCTTGGGTTTTAAGTTCATGATATAACCATCCGAAGGTGGGACCCATTCACCCGCATTACAATACCTTTTCTTTTCATTTTCATTTAAAAAAAATAGACCTTACATTTTCTACCTTTTCCGCTTTATATTGCTACTTTACCTTTTTTCACTACTATATCATTGTTTTACCTCCACTTCCGATTTCCCAGATTGTGATTAAAGTGGGCCATTCCTCCCTGAAACATAACCCTTCCCCCACGATCCATCGAATGTCACAGATTATAATGTTTCTCATCATAAAAAAAATTTAACACTTGCGATCGCCAATTTGTGATATATCGCATCACACATTTTTTAACCTACCTTTGAAGCGCCCACAATGTATTCGGTTTAACTTGCGATATGGTTGGCCCCACCACAGTAGCTCTGCCCCCCACTTCAAAGAAATTTGAAATACATTGAAATACATTGACATATCATATGAAACATCATAAACTTTACCTTACCGCTAAAATCATTCGCCACTTTATAACTCCGCCAATGCAGTGGGCTTCATCCTCCTTGCCACATCATCCTCCAACAGCGCAAATCACATTTCGCATGTTTTAGTAGTTAACCTCTGGCGCTTATAACAAAAACTTAAAGTTTTCAATCTACGGGATGCGGTTGGGTCCCACCTTCCCTCCACATCACCTCCTTTCCTCCCACGCTTCACACTTCACATCTTTTAGAGTTTCCTCCCCCGCCCTTATAGCTAAACCTTAAGATTTGCGATTGCGATGCGGTCGGTTCCACCTTCCCTCCACGTCACCTCCCACTTTGCATTGCATTGCCAATTCCTTTTCTTATATTGTAAATTGCAAAACTTGCAAAATGCAATGTGGCTCCAAGATAAAATATAAACATTTTCAGGTCTGGGTAAATGAGTTTTTATGCTGTTTTGTTCAAAAAAAGGGTTAAAACACAACAAAAAAGGATTTGGGTAGCAAAAAGACACCAAGGGTTGAGTCGGGCAAGGCGTTTTTACAAAACTGTTATGTTAGAATGATAGAAACAGAAAAAACAACAAACTCATCAACACTGTCACTAATCAATTTAAAGTGGCTAGTCCTGCACCAAACTTAATTACCCAATGCCGATCTTTTGAAAAGCAGGGCCAGATTTCAGAGCCATCATTCATTGCCTCTTCGGGATCATCACTTGCCACCTTCAAGCCTACTTTTGATCTTACGAAGAGCCATCAGAATTTTAGATCCATGAAGAGTTACCAAAATTAATTCTACAGGCGGTGTTTTGTGAGAGATTTTCTTTGTTTGGGCCTTGCATGGCCACACTTGTTTAAATTTAATTTGTTTGTAATAAATGAAGTTTTCCAAAGTAGATTAGGGAAACTGACTCAAGTTTTAGTTAAATACTTCTTGAATTTTCATTATCAAGGGTTGGACCTTGTTAGATTCTGCATATAGAAGATCATTGTATTAGGGCACTGCAATTGTTTGAGATGGGCATCAATAATTGTTATGTAGGTAAATACTCTCTGCGGATAGAGACAATCCCTATAGCCCTAGGGTGGGTCTAGTAACAAGGAATCATGATAGAGTGTAGGTTCCTAGATATTTGAATGAAAGAGTACGCGATAAGATGGCCTACCTATGGTCCAATGCTGTTGTCGGCAATCGTAGTGGTGATGAGAACTTCTCGCTCCCAATTTGGCAAGTCACAATCCCTTCGCTTGTTGGGTTTGGACACCTGCACAAAGATCAGAAAATGATAACCACATACCACATACTAATTTCATCCAAAAACTACTAGTCATTTAGAGAAGACTAAGCATATTGCATTCGATAAAGACAAAATACAAGATGGGAACCAGAAAATAGTCACATATATTATTAGGTAGAAAGAAGAGATACAACCATGCTCTTATGTTGCGGTCTCCTCTAGAGGGGTTCGAGCGAAGCATGTCTCAAAGCTTGTCGGGGAATTCAGATGGGATAAGGGTCCTCTCGATGGAGTTCCTCCTTGATCTACCTTCTCAATAATTCAGTTATTTAGCTATAGTTCAGTTCTCCAAGTTCAACACTTCAGTTGTATAATTCTCTTTGTTCAGCTAGCTTTCATAAAGGGAGAAGGCTTGTTTATATAGAGGAAAAGGAGGAGGTTGGGATCCCTACAAAGGTGGAAGGGAGGCCTATCCTTTAGGAGTGTTCCAAGGGAGGTGGAAACTACTAAATAAAGGAGGAAGCCCGTGGTTGTTTCAATTCAACCACTCCCAGTGACTCATCCCCGAGGTGGTTGGAATGGAACCTCCACCTCTATTTTTAAAAAAAATTCCATAAATAGCTTGGCGTGGGTGTCTAACTGGCACAGAGTGCCAAGTGGCGTGAGCTCAATGTTAAATTTCTAGGTTGGCACGAGGATGTAACAGGCTACTTGCGCCAAGGCAAAAATAAGGATTTTCACAACTCTGCTTAGGGAAATGTCAACAATAAGAATGTTGCTTTCATCAAAGGGGATGCAAGGATGGTATTTGCAAAGTATGACACTGCGCATTGGTCACAAAAATGACCCTCCAATGTGCGAGTTGGGGATTGCAGGGACAGTGACAAAATGCTGTGTAACAGATGCTCCCTAAAGCATGAGGTTTGAGGTAGAGGGAGGGGTGAAATGCTTTATGAGAATGCGTTCAAACCAAACACCACTGTCAGAAAACCTGCAATTACTAATACAACTGATATCTTTGATACATGAACATGTGGCATGGGCACAACCATCCATAATAGAGTATATAAAAACTGAGATCGAGGTATGGACGCAGCCATCCAACAGTAAAGATCAACAAATAAACTCAGGTATGGTCGTAGCCATCCAATCAACAGAGTCATGCAATAAGTCATAATAATCCACAAATAACCCGCAACATGGATTTTAGTAGACAAAACCCAGGGTCTTGCGCTCTATATCAACTTGAATAAGTACAAATTCAAGCATGCGAATATATGAGCTGAAGTCGAACATGCAAGAAAATTGTCTGATTACTAGCCAATGATGAAAGCTGTTAACAGACGCGAGAGGAACCACCAATAATGAAAATGGCTCTCAAGGTACGAAAGGTACAATCCACGAAATGTGAATAGTGATCTGGCATCGAATACCCGCAGAGTCAGCTGATCGAAGGCCAATGATGTGGACCTTGCGTCGAATGCGAAGAACCTACCATTAAGGCATTCAGGCTCCAAGGTACTGGAAGGGAGTCTCTAGATCAGATTCCTGGATAATGAGCTGAAGTCGATAGGAAGTGAACTGGTCAAAGGAGGACCATAATGTTTCCCACATCATCGACACGAGACATAGGAATATGATGTTTGTGAATCAGGACCAACAGAAAATCAGAGGGAGGCTTGAAAAAACTGCAGAGGCAAACTTCTGTTGAACATATCGGCAACATGACACTAGATTTGGAAGTATTTGACATCAAAGGATCTGAGGTCATGATGACATGGAAAAGAGAAAACGAGAGGTCAAAAGAGATTACCCAAACCCATGGAGGCAAAAATGACGAAATGAGATGTCCCCAACCCGACACGAATGCAGACAAGTGCCATGTTCAAGAGTGAGATACTGCCAACATAACTAAAATATGGTTCCATTTTCCGCCACCATTTTTGGTGAGTACCCCAATTATTTTTGAAAACAAGCTTGAAGGGAATAGCATATGCTTGCACTATAAGTTTTTCCTTTAGACAAATCCATCCTAGTACATTTTACGAGCCTTAGGAAGGAGAAACTCGAATAACGTCATGGTGACGAATTTTGATGTCATCAGAGTTTAACGAGTCTGAAAAAGGAAGAACTCGACATCTTTTCATGTTTATAGAGTTTGAAAAGAAGGCATAAAAGAAAATTCCAGCAGTCCCTTTTTGTAGGTAGTCTCACAGATCCGAAAAGGTAGAAAAATGTGTCTGAGAGAACCTCTTAGTCGCGATAGGCTAAGGTATTCCTTTTTCGTAAATAATCTATCCCAGCTCGAAAAAGGGGTAAACGTATACTAGGTAGATATAGTTTCGCAACCATTTAACGAGTTCAAAACGACAAACGCCTCGACAATATTTTCAATTTTAGAGAGTCAGAAAAGAGCTGAAAGATGACTGTAGTAGTGCAATTTTCGTGTTTTTACCAAGTTTGAAAAATAATAAAATATAATTCATTACTTCATCATTGTCGCATGAAAACCTGTTGCTGCACAAGAGACATGTATAAAACCCATTTTTAGAAAATAATATAACAAAATAATCGAAAAACATGTCTTAAAACCTAATTAGGGTTGTGAAAAAGTTATAAAATGCCAAAAATGGTAAAAATAATTACTTTTCACTTTTTACCTCTTGTGGAGCAATAGTTACCCATTTTACTATGCAATCTTGTGGTGATGATAACGACCAATCCAGTAGATCAATTGCAAATCCTTCAACTCCAGGTAAGAGCTGAGATCCCTCTTGTGATTTTAGGCTATTTATTGCTTCCTGCATTTGTCAATTTTGAATTTTGGAGGAGGAATTGTAAAAATTAGGGCTGCGCGGTTGGCGCGGGTTTTTGGCACGGAGTCATGCCAACCGACCGATTTTTAACACTAGGGTGCACCGATTGGTGCGAGTGTTTTAGAAATAGTCGTGCCAACGATGCAAACGAATTTCTAGAAAAAATATGCACCAAATGTCCCAATTTTTTACAAATTTAGGGGCTAAGATTGACTAATACCACTCATTAGTGTGTGTTTGTAGGTAGAAAGAAGAAAAATGGTCATTGAATTGAAAGAATGGGAACATAGTAAAGAAGATGAGTTAGCCATGGAAAATGAGGGAGTTATGGAAGCCCTCAGAAACTGTGGTTTGAAAAAAATCTTTCTAACACCATGTCTCCAAGCCCAACCAAAATTGCTACAATATCTGATCAGTATATGGGACGAAAATCAAGAGAATTTCATCCTACGGGATCAAGAACTTGAGATTGATGTTTCCGACGTGTACTTCATCACAGGATTATCATGGAGAGGTGCAACACCACTCCTAACCAACACTCGGCCCTACATGGAAAACATGACCATGGTGATAGACAGGGTATGTCGAGGAGCGCGAAAAGGATCTGGTAGTGGGAAGGTTGATATACAAACTATCCCAGATTTGACAATACACGTGATATTGCATACCATCACACGGGCTGCGGGATCACAAGCACCGCACGAAGCAACAAAGACACAGTTCCTTCTTGCTGTGGACTGCATGGCTCCGACCATCTACAACTGGGCAGAGGCCATGACCATAAATGTGAAGTGCCAACTAACTAAATGCAGGAAGACCAAACTGAAACAATTTGGTTATGGATCCATCCTGGTATCATTCTTCTTGGAACGATTACCAATTTTTCAGCAACAGAAGGTCATAGTTCCGACACTACCAGTGAGAGAACCACGGATGGCCTGATGGGCAACACTGATGCCAAGGGTAGGGGGTGGCCAATAGATGTCTTGGAGGCCGGAATTTTTTGATTAGCTCCATCGACAACTGATTATTGTGGAGGATTGGCCGTACTCTAGCACTGATTTCACTGATGATCTGGACCCACCACTCTCGGAGGGAGAAGATTGGGATGAAGATTTGGGTAAGACTCAATTTTTAAGATTTATGAGTTTTATGATTTTTTTTGTTCATTTATGTATGTTCTAACATTAAATCCATGTGATGCAGATGTTGGCCCAGAGAGACCTGCCGGTATGTCACCAATAGCGAGGCGAATCCATCACAATTTTGACCCTCAAGGTGAGGGTGGCGAGGAAGATGAGATAGTGAGTAACCTAGAGGGGATCACCCAGGGAGTCCTAGATTATGCACGTTTTGATGATGTTCCTCGTGCCTATCAGAGACATACTGTAGGGGTGCCCAGCCGAATCCACCGCTTGTCGAGGGGGCTAGTACGGGCTGTGACATGTTATCATGAGCATCATGCTGATTAGACACCTAGGTTTATTTTATCTACATATTTTGCGAGACATGATGTCTCAGGATGTAACATAAACACACATATATTTTTTCACGTTTATGATGCACACAGTTGCAAACATGCGATATATATATATATATATATATACATACATCTATTTCCTTACATGGATCTCTCACATATGATGATGCTTTTACAAATTATGCAAATGTCTATCTAATACAATGTTAGCCACTGTATCAATTAATGTGTTCATTTGTCTAGAAATATGTTGATAAGTAATAAAATCAAAATGTCATTCCAACAAACGAATACGTAAATACAATCTCAGAATGTGCGGATTTCTAACCAAATAATGATTATTGAGTTGTAGAACAACAAGCTGTGAATCTAGATTTACAAGCAATGTGCATATGCCGAGGTAGATTGCCTTGGTTAATAGCTCAATGACAGCGCTATATTCAACGACATTGTTTGTAGTTCGTTCTAGACAAATACCTTGAAGATATATCAACTCACCAGCAGGATCCTAAATTACCTAGGTTGCCGAAGACAAATTCCTGGTACTGCAGGAAGCACCATCCGCGAAACCAACATAAGGGGTAATAGACATCTGCACAATAAGCAAGACCTAATAAGCAGGAAAACCCTCACAAAGCACACCAAACCAAAAACATGTACAAAAATGAAAATAACACCTATGTACACCTGTTATGCATGAATGACTCATGCATAATATTTTTTGAGATACAACCCATGTCTGGGTTGTTCAAGAGGATGACCTTCGTAGTCAATTAGCTCATAGGCCCCATTTCGCAACACACGTTTAATGATGTAGGGCCCATGCCACATAGATTGAAATTTTCCTTCCCCTAGCTTATCATGAGCTTGGTCATACAAGAGGACGAGATCTCCTTCAACGAAAGAACGAGGGGAAATTGATTGATCAAAATGAGCTTTGACTCGCTTCTCTTGTGCTTTGATGACCAAAGCGGCTAAGCGACGAGTTTCATCCAACCTCTCTAGGTAAAGGAGACATTCTTCTTCCAACGAAGTGTTTGGCAGTAATTCCACAGCTAACTTGAGTGAAGGTATTTCACATTCAATCGGGAGAGTAGATTCCAGACCATAAACCAACTGAAAAAGGGTGAATCTGGTCGCACTCTTAGTTGAAGTTCGGTATGCCCAAAGAGCCGAAAATAACATGAGATGCCAGTTTGATTTGTGGACCCCAATCGTACGTTGAAGCATTGTGACAATAACTTTGTTCATAGTTTCAACCTGGCCATTGGCTTAAGGGTAGTACGGCGTTGAGCTGTTGTGATGCAGACCCAACTTAGAAGTCAACCTTGCCACCATATAATGCCGAAAATGGGAACCATGATCAGTAACGATGGCTTGAGGGACACCAAACCTAGCAATAATATGATTGAATATGAAATGAGCAGCTGTCTTACTGTTAGCGGCAAGTGTAGGCATTGCTTCGGCCCATTTGGTGAAGTAGTCCATGGCTACGATGATATAAGCATGCCCCACGACCGAGTGAGGGTTACACGTCATAAAATCGATGCCCCATTTCGCAAAGGGACCAATGGTAATGACAGGGTGAAGAGGAATATATGGCACACGCAATTTGCGTTGATAAATCTGGAAATCATGACATTTACGAACTGCGACAATACAGTCTTTGAAAATGGAAGGCCAAAAATAACTAGCACGAAGTATCTTTTGTGCAGTAGCGTAACCAGAAATGTGACCACCACAGGCACCACTGTGACAATCATTCAACACTTTCTCAGCTTCCTCGAGGGTCAAACATCGGCGGAGTATGAAATCATCTCCAACGCGATAGAGCGTATCTTCGACTATAAGATATGGTTGCGAGTGATGCCGGAGACGGAGGTGGGAATATTTTGTCAACTCAGATCGGAATGTGGAAGTTTGGAGATATACGATGATATCACCATACCAGGGGTTGAGGGTGCTAATCAATAAAAGTGTATCATCCAGAATACGGTCCTCAGAACGATAGGGAGTGGAGTCGGAAGGGAGGGAACAAATCAAATCAGCAAAAACTAGTGATTTGTTGGATTTGGAAGCAGTAAATTCCAAATCAAAATCTTGAAGAATAACAATCCACTTTGAGTATTTTCCCCCCAGAAATTTAAGAGACAAAATATAGGTCATGGGGTTGCAATCAGAAATCACAGTCACCATACGCAAAAGAATATAATGACGAAAGCGTTGGACGACCTGTACCGCAGCTAGTGCTAACTTCTTGACATGAGCATAACGCGTTTCAGGATCGAGAAGGTTACGAGACAAGTAATAAATGACATGTTCATGACCGTCATCATCGTCTTCTACCAAAACCATGGCAATTGTACTAAAAGAGACAGCTAAATAGAGGGAAAAATCACGATGATAGTTCGGAGGACGTAATAAAGGAGTGTTGACCAGCTATGTCTTGAGTGTATCAAAAGATTGTTGAGCAATCTCATCCCAATAGAAAGGGACGTCCTGTTTGAAAAGTCGCATGTATCCTTTAGCTACTTTGGCATAGTTCGGTATAAAATGGCGTAGAAAATTTGCCTTTCCTTGCACACTCTGCAACTGATGTAATGAGGATGGAGAGGGGATATTGAAAATAGCCTCAACCTTAAGTGGATTGAGGTGAATTCCGTATTTATACATGATAAACCCTAAAACTCTACCAGAATCAACGCAGAAGACACATTTATGCGGATTAAGCCGAATGTTGTAGTGTCGACAACGAAGAAAGATCTGATGAAGATGGTCCGGATGGTCTCGACGCTTAGTTGAATGAGCCGAAAGGTCATCCAGGTAAGCTGAACGATGTGACGAATGTCATGGAAAGCATAAGACATCGCTCACTGGAATGTGGCCCCAACATTCTTCAAGCCAAAAGGGAGTTTCTTGTATGCGAAGGTACCCCAAGGAAAGATAAAAGCCATCTTGAGCTAATTAGCCGGGAGAATTTTAATATGATTATATCCAGAAAATACGTCCATAAGGGAAAAAATCTCACTCCCCGCACAATCGTGAATGATTTTATTGATGAAGGGAGTAGGATAATTATCTTGATTTATGTCACGGTAGTCAACACAGACATGGATAGTTCCTTGTTTCTTATCGACAAGAACGATATTCGAAACCCGTTTTGTCAAGGGAATTGGATAAATGAAACCAGCTTTGAGAAGTTTTTCAACTTCACCTTTAATGGCCGTAGCCTTTATAGGGTGCACCGGATGAAGACGTTGGTGAACAGGATTCAAACCGAGATAAGTAGGAATTTCATGCACCACTATACTAGGATCAATGCTGGGAATTTCTTCGTAGCACCATGCAAAGACATCACAAAATTCATGGAAAATGATAGTATAAACTTGGACTTCATCTGAAGAACAAGTGACCCCCACATGGATGTTCTCGACGATTCCCGACTTCACAGAAATGTCAATAGGCATCGTCTGTGTGATATTGATCAAGTTGCCTTCTGTAAAGACTTCATGTGTCAGGACTGGTGTTTGAAGCAGAGGAGAAGGGACTTGAGACCCAAAACGTTCAAGACATGTAGAAATAGCCCCAAGGCTAGGCATAAATGAAGAACGATGATGACCATCGTCCCATGACAGGTCTTCGAGAGACATGGTTTCCACGATGGCTTCATCGGAAGGAAACACTTCTTTCAAAGGATCAGGCGAGTCTGAATTGCCGAGCCAGGGGGATTTAGAATACATGTCAAGGGAAAATCTCAAAGGAGCACCATCAGAAGGTGGAGTATCTGATGCAACAACGTGTTCACAATAATTGATTTCATTCAGACTTAAAGGCATTGAATCTCCAAATTTATCGGTTTGTTTAGGTGAAAGAATAATCCATGGGTCATCAGACCGAGAGATCATATTAACTTGAACAGTATTTGGTGGTGAAAGGGGAAAAATACCCATAAGGGCTGGATCCTTGAAGAGACCCGACCCAAAGCTCTCGAAGGGAGTAGGGATCTTATCCACATACAGAACGTTGTTCTCGGAAGAAGAGGTGAAGAATGAAAATTGATCGACAGTAACAATATTTCCCTCATGTGTAAATTTCAAAACACAGAAGAGGGTGGATGGAATGCAAAGCATAGCATGAGTCCAACTGTGATCGAGTAGAATATTGTAATTGAGTTTGGAATCAACTAATTCTACTTCAACATTGAATGTCTTCCCTTTCAAGGTAATCAAAAAACTTGCAAGAACACCCAAAAGTTTTGATTCCCTTGCATCAAATGCTTCAAGGGAATTTGGTGATGAATTTAGGGTCGGAGAGCCAGTGGCCTTCCAGCAAGAAGCTAACATGACACAGGTGGATTCACCTTCGTCCACAATGGCTTGATGGATGTCGAGACCATTAATAACGACTTGTATAATAAGCGAAATCTGGTGCAGAAGTCGTGGGACAAAATTCTCTAGATCAAAAGTGATAAGGCTGCTATCAGTAGGATCAACCTCGCCGATCACAGATAATAAATATTTCCGTTGAGACAGACAACTCTGAATTACTTCTAACGCAAGCATCGCGGATGGCGCCTGTGCTAAATCTTCAACAATACTGTAATGTTGAGCAGCACGGGCGTTGGGATTATAAGAAGACTTCCAGAGAACACCTTTGGAAGGTGGTCACACAACGGGTTCAACACTAGGCCTTTCAATCTCAAGAGGGCCAGAAACAAGTGGGGGAGGAGGACCATCAGTGATCTCCTTCCCCATTTCCTGATGTGACCCAACATAATCTTTCGACCGAGTAGCGATAGAAACGGAAGCAAAACTATTCATCATGAACACTTGAGAGCCAAATGGAGCAGATGACTGAGGCTGCTCAACCATTTGGGTCTGCTAAGACGGAAAAGGTTCTTTAAGGACAACAGGAGTACCCTGAGCGCCCTTGAGAAATCTACTCACTTTGGCCTGTCAAGGATAGTCCTTGGTGTAGTGCTCTTCATCACAAATTAGACAGGGATACTTTGGCTTATGCTGCGAACCATCATCAACACAAGATTTGGACGAATCTGGTTTCGGGGCAACGACCTTAGCCTTGCCTTTACCCTTCTTTTTCCCTTTATAAGTCTTATCCATAGGATTGGCCTGAACGACATTGACCCCCGAGGTTTTACTAGGATTCGGACTAGACTAAGGAGCAATATCATTGGAAGAATTAGACTTTTGCTTCCCAGTGTTGGAAGAAGAATACTTACACAAATTCTGAGACACAAAACCAATAATATCATTGACGGATGGGGTCGCCGGTGTGTTAGAAGTTCCAGGTTGAGGGGCATCAGTCAAAATATCATACAATATGCCCGATTGAGAGTACACGAGATCAAGGTACTGGGCACGAGAAATGGCCTGTTCCTCGGTTACACATGCCCCCATGGCTATGTCTTTCGCAATCTGATTGACAACGGAGGTAGTAAACCAATGAGTAATAATCTGATCAAGAATTTCAAATTTGATCAAGCAATGACGATGGCTCCATTCATGAATATGGTCCTAGATATGAGTAGCCCGGTCTTGTTTCAAGGAGGTGAGGAGATGTGTCCCGACTTCATAATGAACCGGTAACTGAAAATGAGTAAGGAACGCCATGGCGAGAGAGTTGAAATCTTGAAAGATACAATGAGAAAGCTCGATATACCACTTAGCAGTAGCACCAGTAAGAGTCCGTTGGAAAATAAGAAGCCAAATAGAATCGCCAACCCAAGAGTTAGAGGAACACCACAAGTGGTAAGTCATAACATGTGTTTGGGGGTCTTCTCCGGACTTGCCCTAAAATTTGGGACAATCACCAGGAATCTTAGTCGGAACCAGAGGCCAATATGGGTTATGAAGAATAGGATCATTCGTTAAATTTGACACATCCAGTAACTCTAATGTGGCAAGAAATGGTAATTGAGGGTTAAAAGGCATAATAGGTCCCTGATAAGAACTCGAATTCACATTCCATCCTGTGTGAGAAAAATTCTACCCCCATTGGTTCTGTCCTGAAGGATTCTGATGGTATGGGGGATAAGCCGAATAATTCTGTTGATATTGAGGACCAGGATACTGATTCTGAGTATACCATCGAGGTCCTTGCTGAGCAACATAAAGATTTTGTGGTGGAATGTAAGCATGGCCTTGTGGTTGATTATACTGCACCTGAGATTGAGGGTGATAAGTAAAACCTTGAGGCGCACTATATACTGGTCGATATTGACCACGAGGATAATAAAATCCTTGGGGTTGAACTGGCTATTGATAAGTGGGGCCCGATTGAGCTGAATAAATAGGGTGGACCGGCTGTTGAGCAGACTGAAAAGGCTGTTGAAAAGTAGGACCCTGCTGTGAAGCAGAGTAAAATTGATGTTGAGCAGATTGAGCCGACTGTTGAGCCAGTTGAGTAGGTTGCCCCTATGGAGCAGGTTGGCCTAGATGTTGAGGGCCACCAGGTTTCCCCTACTGATGAGGTTGGACTGATGGTTGCGATGGACCAGGTTGCCCCAGAGGAGGACTAGAGGGTTGTCCTTGTTGCCCAACGTTCGAACCAGTTTTAGTATATGATCCTAGTTGTTGTACAAAAGGTTGTCCCTGCGAAGAAGGTCCTGGTTGATACAAAGGTTGATCGGAAGGACCCTGGGGTTGTCCTTGTTGGACCATAGGCTGACCTTGTAAAGTTTGGCCTTGCAGACCGTAAGGTTGTCCCTGAGGACCTAATGCAAGCCCTGACTGAGCTGAAGGTTGTCCCTGAAAGGGTTGTCATTGTGGGCCAGGGGGTTGCACCTGATGAGTCCTCCCAATCTTCGGAACGATTTCATAGGGGTCATAAATAGGAACACCATACTCATCATAATGATGGGGAGTAGGAAACGCATAGATGGGGGTACCAAAAACATCATAGTGATGAGGAGTAAGATAGGGAAAATAGACAAGATTACCATATTCGTCATAATGGTGTGGCGGCTTAACAGGAGCATGAGGCTGCTGAGAAACCTGAGAGTTTGGTTGATGAATAGCTAATAGATACTCTTCAAAAGTAAGGCCACCAGGTATCTCAGTTGAGGTCGCTAGTGACTGACTGACCAACGCGGACGCAACCATGCAGACAGTAGGTTGAACTAGGACATATGTAACCAAAAGTGACGAAGCAGGTGTCATCGGTGATAGTCCTAATGATGGAAGGACTGGACTCCTGGATGGAGTAGATGCTACCATGGATGCAACACCAACAATAATCTGACCCAAGGACCTATATCTAGCTGGAAGTGACACCAATGGTGAAGACTGAGCAGACACATGAGGGGTGTTTTCAGGGAAAAGTTGATACTCTTCAGAAGAAACAGAAATTCCATCACTACCAATAGGACCTGATGTGTCCATGTTTGAATCCTCCGTAAGATCTTCGAAAAGACTATAGGGAATAGGAGGTATAACAACAGCTAGAAATGGTGATCCCGATGTAAGAGGATGGAACTCTTCTTTGTCCCCAAAATCAGACCAAGAGCCCAAGGGAGGCCAATTGAAATCAATTGGCTCTTCAGCGGGAGAGCGGGTAGTAAGGGGTAAGACCGATGGGAGAATAGGCTACTGAAGCTCGACAGACCTAGAGGATTGAGGAGTTTCAAATGAATTGTCCGGTAAAGGACTACCTCTAGAAGGGAGCGAGGACGACGAAACCAGTGGTTCCGCCACCATGACTGCTTCACAAAAAGAAGGAAAAAGAGAGATTCGAGCAAAGACTCAAAAAACCAAGGCAAATAAAAATATTCCAAGTGATAAAAATTTTAATGGGCGTGTCATCGTGGGTAGTTTATTTTACGACACTGAAACCAAACTTTGCTGTTTCATATTTTAAAAGTCAAGAAACAGACAAAAAATGACTCTAGTCACTTTCGATTTTGAACGAGCGTCAAAGGACAAGTGCTCGATGATATTTTCAAATTTAAGGAGTCAGTAAAGATAAAAAATGACTGCTCAGGTATTCTAAGCAAGAGGGTATGCCAGGTTTTCGTGAACTGCCATATACACCTTGGTGATCAAATGAAAGAGAAATGACCAAGGACTTAACGTATGTGTAGGTAATCTCCCAAAATGCTGTGTTTGGTGTATCACGGTTACAAGACAGTAGACTCAACTTCTTATGGATAAAAGGATTGAAACCTAGAAGGGTCTCCCTTTATATACTCGACGGTACGGGGAGCACAAGTTCGTACTAGCGCTGTTTGGAGCTAGATGGCGAACGACAACTACTAGGTTTTAAGACGCCAGAACACGTCTCTAACTTAGACCACGAAAATATTTCGTTAGGTTTCAATGTTTCCTTAGGTTAATTAAAATATATTTTAACAATGATCTTGGATTAGGATTCAATTTCTAGGCCTTAACATATGTTAGATCTGAAATTTTCCTAAATGCAAAACTACATGCAGAAGGATATCATTTTCGTTCAATGAAAGCTATCTACGAGAAGGAAAGAAGAATTTCAAGCAATAACGAATAATGAAATATGCGAAAACATCCACTAATGCATCTAATGCAATCTACAGAAAACAAAACTCTTTCCTAGCCTACACAATGCTAGTTATGCGAAGGAACGTTTCATTTTCAAAGCACAAAGAATGCAATATTTTGGTTTTTTCAATGCAATAGAGCAAACAATGCACTAAATAACATGAAAAACAAAACAAAACACTATCTTGAGAGAGAAAATGTAAAAGTTGAAATAGAATGACTCCAACAACATGAAACAAACACAACAATACCCAAACCAATGCTACAATATTTTCAAATCAAAGAGAAATCTCCAAAACGACCCATACAAGCAATGTAATCGATGCTTGGAGTAAGAGGAAGAAGAATAAAATGAGAAAGGCAATGATCATTTAACCAATGAACGTACTCAACAGGATCAAAGAGACTAAGAGCAATTAAACAGGGAACGAATTCGACAACTATCAAGAAACTTGATCTCCGAAAAGAAGGCTAAGTGCACTAAGGCACTCAGAAACTCTAAGACCTCAAGTCACACTGATAATAAATGGACAAACAACTGAGGAATACAAGCCTCCAGCAATCAAAGGCAGTCCAAATCACTTCAGTTACTCTTAAAAATAACCTAGAAACAAGTACAATTGACCAAAAACTCATGGAAAATTTCACACTGAAAAGCCTACAGGGGTCGGCGTGATTGTGAGGCGGTATTAAACGCCAAACAGGGGATGGCGCGAGCGCTACAAAGGAAACATGCGCCAATCAGCGCGACTGTTTAGAGAAAAACCGCGCCAAGCCAGTTAACCAAGGAAAAAGGGAAAAACTCTATAGAGCAGAGGTCAATCTTGACACTCTGGGGCCGAACAAGGGTTTGAATCACAGTTAAACAACTAGAAAGGTAAACAAAAAGACAAAAAACGCAAAAAACGACCCAACAAGATCAAATACAAACTCACACTGATCCCAGTGGAGTCGCTAACTTGTTAGGTAGGTAAATACTCTCTGCGAACAAAGACTATCCCTCTAGCCCTAGAGTGGGTCTAGTAACAAGGAATCATGCTAGAGTGTAGGTTCCTAGATATTTGAATGAAAGAGGACGCGATAAGATGGCATACCTGTGGTCCAATGCTGTTGTCGGCAATCGTAGTGGTGATGAGAACTTCTCAATCCCAATTTGGCAAGTCACAATCCCTTCGCTTATCGCATTTGGACACCTGCACAGAGATTAGAAAATAATAACCAAACACCACATACTAATTTCATCCAAAAACTACTAGTTAGTCAGAGAAGACTAAGCATATTGCATTCGATAAAGAAAAAATACAAGATGGGAACCAGACAATAGTCACTTATACTATTAGGGAGAATGAAGAGATACAACCATGCTCTAACGTTGCGGTCTCCTCCAGGGGGTTTCGGGCGAAGCATGTCTCAAAGATCGTCGGGGAATTCAGATGGGATAAGGGCCCTCTCGATGGAGTTCCTCCTTGATCTACCTTCTCAATAACTCAACTATTTAGCTATAGTTCACTTCTCCAAGTTCAACACTTCAGCTGTATAATTCTCTTTGTTTAGCTAGCTTTCATAAAGGGATAAGGCTTGTTTATATAGAGGAAAAGGAGGAGGTTGGGATCCCTACAAAGGTGGAAGGGAGGCCTATCCTTTAGGAGTGTTCCAAGGGAGTTGGAAACTACTAACTAAAGGAGGAAGCCCGTGGTTGTTTCAGTTCAACCACTCCCAATGACTCATCCCCGAGGTGGTTGGAATGGAACCTCTACCTCTATTTTAAAAAAAATTCCATAAACAACTTTGCGCGGGTGTCTAACTGGCATAGAGCGCTAAGTGGCGCGGGCTCAATGTTAAATTTCCAAGTCGGCGCGAGGATGTAACGGGCTACTCGCGCCAAGGCAAAAATAGGGATTTTCATGGCTTTTCTTAGGGAAATGTCAACAAGAAGAATGTTGATTTCATCAAAGGGGATGCAAGGATGGTATTTGCAAAGTATGACACTGCGTATTGGTCACATAAATGACCCTCCAATGTGCGAGTTGGGGATTGCAGGGACAGTGAAAAAATTCTATGTAACAATAATAAGAGACCATTCACAAGATTCTTGAGCTATGTTAATGGTGATGTTATTTCCTCTGTGTTATTGTTTTTTTCTCTGTCTTTTCATGCTATGCATCAATTTCCCTGATTGCAGAACAGAAAATTTAGATTAAGATTTATTGTCGGAGAACCTTAATTTTGTCTGCATTTACAATCTTAATGTTTTCTGCTGAAGTCTGATTAAAGAATTCTTAACTGCTCTTTAGTCATTACTGAACCTTACTATCTCTTTCACCTCATAATTAATACAACTCTAAATATCCATTTAGCACAGTTAGCTTTCCCTGTGATGCTCTTGAATGTTGATGCGCCATTCCAGCATTTTGACTCCATAACCCAATGGAATAGTCCCTACAGACCTCTTCATCCAACCAACCCAATCAATAAAAAAACAACCCTCATTTCTAAACTAGCCTAATATAAGCACTTATAATTCTCAAGTTAAATCATAAAAATAGAGAGAGCCCTCTCTGAGTCTAGGAAGGCTAGGTCCTGGACTCCAAAGTGGTTTGATGTTTTCCCTCTATCATTTGTTCTTGCCAATCTTACAAATTACGGAGTGACAACATAATGGAAACCATCCTTGCCACATCATCCTCCAACAACGCAAATCACATTCCACATGTTTTAGTAGTTAACCTTCGGCGCTTATAAAAAAAACTCAAAGTTTGTGATTTGCGAGCTGCGGTTGGGTCCCACCTTCCCTCCACGTCACCTCCTTTCTCCCTGTGCTTTGCACACCACATATTTTAGAGTTTACTCCCCCGCGCTTATAGCTAAACCTTAAGATTTTCGATTGCGATGCGGTCGGTCCCACCTTCCCTCCACGTCACCTCCCACTTCGCATCGTGTTAGTGCCAGTATTTGCATACTTCCACCAAGGATCAAAACACATTTGCATGTACATCTTAGGTGTCCCATTCTGAATAAATTTTTCATCATTCCATTAGGTCATGACATAAAATTGTTCCACTGGTGGTTGTACTTGTCAAATAAGCTTCATTCTCCCTCAGAATATCATATTTGCTGACTTATTCTCATGTCTCCTTGAGCATAACAACACCTATGGAAATTCTCTGTTCACTTGGAAGTCTTTAAAGTCAAAATCTCATTCAAAATTCAGGTCACAAAAGCAGTCCCATTAGGTCATTAGGGTTTTTCATTTCTCAAGGTCACTCCATTTAGATGAGGTGAACACATATATGAGAGGGACTAAATGAGATCATCACGATGTATTTATTATACTTTCAAGTTATATATTTTTTAGTTTAATGATTTTTATATCAAAATGTCATTTTGATATAAAATTCAATATGTAATTTATTTTTATTGGTCCAAATGTAATTTCATGTTTTCATATATAATAAATGCAATCCCGAGCTGTCAAAATGCAATCATATCTGGCCCAAGTGAGCAAGGAAAGCCAAACTCCATGTTGATCAAGCTTGAAATGCCAAAAGTAACAAAGAAAAAAGAGTATCAGTGCTAAAGAGGAAAAGTGAACATTAGAAAAGTGGGTAATTTAAATTAAATTTCAAATCCACTAAAGCTATAAAGCCTATCAAGCACCTCAAAATAAGTCATTGTTTCCATTCAGCGATCAAGAGTCTTCAACAAAAGAGATAATTTGAGTTTTCTGAGCTGTTTGGGTCAAAATTTTAAGGAGCTGCGTTTTTTCACCTCGGCGTTGCGTTTTTGTTCGAGCTCCGTGCTAATACCTAGTGGCGTTGTGCTAATGCCCGAAAATCAAAGAGTAAATTACACTGGCACTGCGCTAATGTTTGAGCACTGCGCTAATGTCTAGTTCGCTCCCTAAGCTTCGAAACTCAGCCAAATTGCCTCAAATCTTCAGCAAAGATTCTTAACACCTTTGACAAGTAAGTAACATGTGAATTTCACCTCCTTGTAGTCTTCAAGAGGATTTTTATGGTGTTTTTGGTTTCTATGTGAAATTTGAAAGCTGGTTAGGCTACAAACCCTAGATTCATTCTTTGTTCCCAAATTTGACACCCATAAACCTCAAATTCTCTTCCTACATCAATATAAACCCTACTCCTTCCCTACAACACCATATCCCTTTCCATAAATACCTTTTCCACTAAACTCTAGGTCCTAGGATTCTCAAATTTCCTAGGCAACCCTATCAACCTTGTAAATAAATTCTAATTCCCAATTCCCTAAACATTTTGATCCCCCATCACCTCCCTGAGTTCAATAACCCTTGCCCCCATCTCCCTAATTTTTCCAAGAACTATCCCTATTCCCTAGACCTATTTTCACTCCCCATCCCCATCTACCTCATCCCTAGGGTTTCAAAGCCTTCAAGCTCAAGATGTCTGAAGAGGAGGAGAGAGGTGCCAGTGAGGAACAAACACCAAAGAAAAGTGATCACAAAGGAGGGAAAATTAACATATATGAACCAATAACCACAGAGGAACTCATCACCTCTCCTCTCACTGTGTCTTGTTTTAAACATGTTGGTTGCTTTGAGTTTTGTGAGAGGGTGCAGCAGATTCAATATCACCCTGTGTTGACAAGGTTGTTCATCACAAATATTCATGATACACAGGTCACTCTTGCTGGGGTCACTTTTACCATGTCCACTAATGCCATTTTAGCTACTACAGGGATCCCTAATGTGCGAGAGAAATGGTTTAAAAAGGTAAACCTTGATCTGAGCTATTATGAACCATATCTCAAACCTAGATACAAGGATGATAAGAAAATTTTTATCCCTTTCTCTTGTCTCCTTGACTGGGATTTCACCATGATGAAAATAATCATGAAGTACTTCACTTGTGAGGGGAGGTTTTCTCGACTTTATTCATACAATATTCGACTCCTCATGCACTTCACTAGAGTCAGAATGCTTCATATACCTTAATATCTCTCCCAAATCATTTACAAGATGGCATACATTGTAAAAACGAGGCATTATAATCATCAAATGCAAAGTATTTTTCACCATTCCCTCATTAAGATGGTAGTCATACATCAGCTTGAGCAGAAGAAAATTTCATGGTACACATTCGTTGCAAATGAAATTTTCACTACCTCACCTAGTCATCATGAGCAGAGTATTCCTTCATCATCTCATCCTCCCATATCCACTTCTCCATCTCAGCTTGATGCTCATACATCATCACCTAGTCATATGCATTCACCTCATGTTGATCCTGCTTATTCACCTTTCCGCAATCCTTCACCATCATCATATCATGATACTGAGGCATCAAGAAGTGAAAAGGACATTGAGGGAACTTGGGCTAATGTGACTGATGTTGAGCTATTTCCCAAGACCTATTAGAGAGGCCATAGGTATGTGTTTGCTTCACTTGGAGTGAAAGGGGCCATGCCTTCTTCATCAACAAAACAAGTGGACAAGGGCAAGGAAAAGGCTAAAGAGCCAATCATTGAGGAGCAGGAGGATAAACATGAAACAATGCATGAGTTTCAGTTGATTGACCTTGATGAGGAGGATGATGATAGAATCACCAGTGCATTAATCAAAAGCAAAGAGGAAAATATTAGTTAAATTCAATCTATTCTCGACAGAGCACAATATGTGATTAGTTTTCTTGAGAAGGAAAATCAACAACTGAAGACCAAGAAGATTATTAGTGAGGTAAAGACCATCAAAGCAAAGAAAGAGGCAGAGAGGGCTAAAGCCTTGTTGGAGAAGACCTTGGACAGATTTTGTGAGATTGATGATGAAGAGGATTAGCCTCCTAGACAGAGACCAAAGATTAGAGGGCTGAAAATAGCTCTAGCTCGTGCGAGACAGAAAGAAGTAGAGTTGGCAGAGCAACTCACTCCAAGTGAGATGATTGCCCTTGAGATTAGCAGAGATAGAGAGTCATGGCTTGAAAGATCCAATTTGCATATGGAGGGATTTCTATATAAGGCTAAAAAGGACAATGATATTTAGAGGAAAATGGCAAAGCACTATGCCATGAGAAATAAAATTGCAAGGGCCAAGCTCAAACGAGCCCATGCAAAAATTCAAGATTTGATCGAGAAAAAGGAGAAGGAGAGGTTAAACATACTTTATAAGGTGTCTCTTCATGCCTCAAGCCATTGATCAGCAAGTGAGCTCACAATTTTGACAAGTTTTGGCACATTTGGCACTTTGGTGCATTTTTGGATTTTTGGGTAATTTTGACACACAGAAAATTTTCCAAAAACTTGGAGCCTCCAATGGAAAAATGGTCACCACCATCATGTTCAGAATGACAAGGAAATCAACCCCAACAAATTTCAGAAAATTTGGAGGAGAACTGGTCCCTCAAAAGTGAAAAAAACCACCAATTTTTCATGTTTCTGCCACCTTTTTGACCTTGGCGCTGTCCTAATACTAGTCTTGGGAAAAGTGATTTTTGATAGGGTGGATGAGCATCATTTTGGAAAATGGAGGCATATTTGGAAACTAGACTCAAATATCTTTCCAATTAGCTATCATGGAGCTGATTTTGACAGTGTGAAGGCTTCCAAAAGGTGCTTGTAAAAGAGATTATTTTTCATGTCACAACACTGCGCTTTTGCCAGAAAATTGTCATTTTCTCAATCTTCAAAAAAATTTTGAATTTTTGACTTTTTATCTTGGGAAATTTTTTTTTATTGATTTAAAACGTCAAGATAAATGTAAATGTCATTTTTTTATTGATATATAGGGTAGATACACCAAATAAGTCCTCTAGAGGTCAAATGAATCAGTTTCCTCTCTTTTAGAGGCAAATTGTTGAGTTTTCCTAGTCTTCAGGTTCTTGTCAGGGAGTAGGTGAAACTGATCCCTATCTCATGGATTCGACTCCCTAAGGCTAGGAAGAGTGGTTTTGAGGTCTATATGATGTATTTTCTCAGTCATTTTAATGGTTGGATTCACTTGGAGCTTTGGCATCTCAAGAGACATATTTTTGTATCAGTTTTAGCTTGGACATTAATCAAATTTGAAACTATTTTTATGGGATCCATGTGGTATTGTGTTTAGTTTCATTTTTTCTCTTGTGCTCATATGTTAGAATGTTTTGTGTATTTCATTGCTATTGAATGAATGTTTTCAAATTAGATGAACATAATCCATAATTTCTATGCTCTGTTTTGGGTAAGCATTCATAATTTGTAATTTTCTTCAGTTTAGAAAGAAACCATGAATTCACCATGCTATTTCTAGCTCCTCACCTGTCTTAATCATCCCACGCATCGAAACCCTAAAGTTCTAAACATTTTACCTACCTTTCCCCATAGAACACCCTGCAAATTTTGACCTAATTTCCTTGCCCTAGCTGTTTGACTCCTCATGATCTAGAAAAACCCTACACAAATCAAAAATCAAAATCCTGAGCTACTATACCTAGACTAATATCTTATTTCCTAAGTCATCTTGACTGTGATCCATACGGAGAGAGCCCTCTCCTGGCCTAGTAAGGCTAGCTACTTGGCTAAGCGTGGTTTGAGGTTACCTTGGAATTGCCTTCTTCAGTCTGAGGTTCAATCCGAGTGATAAAATTTTGGCGACTCCACTGGGGAAGAAAAGAGTTAGATCAGATTAACCCTAGTAATAAGTTTTCATTTAAATTCTTAAACTTGTGGATGATAAGTTTTGAGTTTACTGAAAGGCGGAATTGAAAAATTTGTAAAGTGCTTATTTGTTTGTGAAAATTGGACATACTGGCTTCCTGAAGATACACCAGTCCCAACCCCGATCTGAATCCTCCCGTCATTGTTAGTGATCCTCAGAACATTGGAAGAAAAGCTAAAGCCGTTGTTGAGACTTCTAGTTCCGTCGAAAATCAATCAGAGATAAGTTCCATTCCCATAGCTCATTCATTCCCCGAAAGGTTAGAAAACTTGAAAGATATTGAATTTGATGTAAATTTTGAACAAATTTTATTCCAGATCAAATATTTGAGTTGGATTGATGAAACAGTTGTTGATTCCTCCATTTCCTTTCATCGTCCTGTTGAAGATCTATTTTCAAACTTTTACAAGTTCCTAAAGATTTGCAAAACTATTCTTCGAAAATAAATGCTCAGGTAATAAGCAGACCTCAGATCTTAGCTTCTTCTACCATCACTTCATCTACTGTTACCTAGAATATTCCTTTCCCCCATGTCCTTCTTCATTTTCTCTTCACACTACTCAATCAATGACCAATCCTCCCCCATTTGGAATCCAAATCCCTGTTATAAATCCTCCACCTCCAGTCATCATGGCTGCAAGATATGCTCCCTTGGTTCTCCCTCAAAAATCGGGTGCGATGCCTACATATTATAAAACCAAACTCCCTTTGTTTGAAAGTACTCCACCTATGACAACACAAAAACACGCAGATAAGATGAATGACTTATTTGACCTTCATGAAATTGATATAGAGGATATGAAGATGAGACTATTTGCACAAAGTTAGGGAGGGGAAGTAAGAAAATGGTTCAGAGCTCTACCAGCAGCCACTATTGACACCTTAGAATTTTTTCATTGTCAGTTTGTAGAAAGGTGGGAAGAAAAGAAGAATCCCCTTCAAATTTGTCCGAATATGAGAACATCAAAAGGAATGTTGGTGAAACTCTGCAAGATTATTGTGTGAGATTTAATGCAGTGTAAAATGCTCTTCTTGCACATATGAAACCACCAGAGGGTTTTTTTTTGGTCAAATTTCCAGATGGATTTGATACTGATATGGAATATTAGTTGCATGAATGTGATCCTACAACTTTAGCAGATATGTAGAAGAATGCTGTAAGTGTGGAAGCGAATTTGCTAGCCAAGAGAGCAAGGATGAGATCTGAAAAGAGGGTGACCATCAAAGAGGAGACATCTAATTCTGATGCAAAAATGGATTCATTACTCTGGAATATGGAGAGAATGGTTGACAGATTGTCTATCTCGGATAGACCTCAACCACATATCTAGAATCCAAATTTCAGAGGGCAGCAGCCTCAGTTTAGAGTCAAGCAGAGAGAGCAGAAATACCATGACCAAACAACACAACAAAAACAACAGATTAGGACCTCGTTGCAGCAAAATTATGTCCAAGGAGTGGAGGAAGAAGAAGATGAAGATCCGATGGTTAAAACAAATAATTTATTTACAACAGATGGCTTGCCCATGTTCCTGACTGAAGATGAAGAGTGTTATCACCAAAATTGTACCTGATTGGCTGCCAATCAGAAAACTTCAGTGTAACTATTTCAAACCACTTCTAACTGAAGCTTAGCCTCTTCAATCTAAGAGGGATCTCTCAAGGGGTTTATGATATTGGTTAATGATAAAAATAGATGGCTAACTCTATGATTTATGTATTGTTTTTATATGCTTGCAGGTTGAAAAGATCAGAGCTTACTACCCTTGGGCTATGGAGTCAGTGACATGGATCTCAGTAACAAGGATTTCCTTGTGGAAGCTGAGGCTTGTAAATATTTCAATGAAAGAGCAAGACATACAGGAGGTTTTCAATAGCTTGATGTTCAAAGGAAGTCAGAGCATGTAATACATGAATTCTAAGTAATGAGACATCAAGACATTGAAGGTAAACTATTAAGAGAGATATACCATAGATTAATACTTAAAGGAAGTCAGAGCATGAAAAATCATGAGTTTTGATTAATAAGAATTAAGGCATTGAAGAAAATATTTCAAAATATAGGACATAAACTCATTGAAATATAATAAGAATCTCAGGTGAAGAAAAGTTGTGTTGTTACTGTATATAGCATTAAACTCCAGTAGCTTTACAATCAAATTGTCTTCTGAGATAGCATCACCAACCTGTAGGTTGAAAATAATATCAATATGTAGCCATTGGGATTATGGAGTCAAAATTTTAGTGATCAATGAGTTTACTTGACATGGAAGTTGAGACAGGTCAGAGTTTTTAGTAGTAGAACACACACACATGAGACAAGGAAATACACAGTCAATTCACTTATAAAGGAAGTAAGAGCATCATATGGATGAATTCTGAGTAATATAAATGAAAAACACTGCAAGAGAGATATATAAAAGGTAAATATATAACAATTAAGTACTAAAAAATCCTTCAGAATCTCAATTTGGCCAAGTAACCCTATCTCTGTATTGCTGAAAAAGTGAATTTACAATAAGCTTCCATTTTTCCAAAAATCCCTAACCCTTGAAAAATTCGACCCCATGGCCTTTAATAGAGTTGTTAAATCATGATATGATCTATCTCCAAGCTAGATACATCGAATGTTTTCCTACTGACACCTTGTATAACCATAAAACATCAAATTTATGATAAACGGACACCTATCCTACTTGACAGTCCTATTTCAACTAGGAATCAAACTCTTCATTATTATCTTTAAAAACCTTATCTACTAAAATAAATTACATATTTGAAAATTATGTTGTCACATGGTCGAATTTAGATGATGGTATTCACCACTTTGTGACCACTTAACTGACCTCCTCAAAACAAGGAAACAAAACCCTGCTTTTAAAGTAAATGGTCTTCTTCTTCTTTGAATATTTTGGCTGTCATATGGTCTTGAATTCGTGGTCCTTGAGTGTTTAATAATTTATTTACATGGTATTTAACTCTTTTATGACCTCTAGCTGTCCAAAAACTACTCCAAAACCTGCTAAAAAGACTGAAACACAGTGCGCTACGAAAGTAAAGTAGTTTCGTAGCGCGCTTTCGTAGCACTTTAAAACAAGCCTTTATCCTCAAAATTTTTAACTCTTTCCTTTTGCATAAGGTTCCTTATCATCAAGCACATTATTTATATCAATTTAAGCTCTCAAAACCCTCCATAACTAGTCAAAAAGTCAAAAGAGCAGCTACAATAGTTTTGTAGTTCTTTGCTACCCTTCAAGCCTAGAGGCACTACGAAACTGTTGAAAATGAAGATTTTTGAAATTTTTTGAAAACTGAAGCCTGTAATTTGCCTAAAAATTGTATCTAGTATGTCCTTAGCCTTAAATAACCATAAATAAACTCACCTTATGCTCCTTGAGGTGTCAATCTCACCTTTCATATTTAAGACATCCTTGCAGATTTTTCTTGTTTTTTCCTGAAAAATAGGTCTTGGAACAGAGCCTATATATCCTACTCCATGATGTAGTTTGAGAAAATAAAGGAGGTTTTTGTAGGTCATTATGTATTGAAGAAAAAATTCTCTTGTTTTTTTTTAAATACATCCAGCTATATAAAAATTGCATTTGTAAAACATTTGTAAAACAGGAAAACTCTGTTTTCTGAAAATAGGGCTTCAAAGAAATCCTTGTATATCCCAACTGATAACACCTGTGAGAAAAGTGAGAGAGGTTATTGTTATTTTATATGTTTGGGAAAATAAAATCTCTCATTTTCTTAAAATACCTTTCCATTTTCCTAGAAACCGTCTTTGAAGTTGACCGCTCAAAGTCAGAAAACCGAGTTTTTCTTCATATTTCGCTACGAAACTTTCAGCAGTTTCATAGCAAAAAGTGACTTTTTACAGTGCATTGTGCTATGAAACTGTTGTTTCTTGGCTAATTTGGCACTTTAGGTACAAAAAAATTTGGAAAGTGAAATGAATAGAAGAGTGATGAATGATGTGACATGGAGTTAGAATATGGGTGGTTTTAGACCTTAGGGTAAGCTTAAACAAGAAAAGTTTGAAATTTCCCTTGACCAAGTAATGAAAAATGAATTCTATGACCCTACCATTTACACATGAACTTATTCAGCCTTGTCAAATGATGCTCATTTTTATGGGTGATAATAGTGGCTCCACTTGGGATGGTGTGCCCTCGTGGTACACCAAAGAACCTGTAGTTCCAGTGCCATCCATCTTCTTGGAAATAAAAACTGAAATTTATGAAAAAATCACCAAGCTCTTATGGTCTTCTCCTCGGGCTCTATATTGATGATTATTGCTGAAAAACCAACTTTGTACCTACTGAAAAGGTGCTCAGTCAACTTTGAGCTTATTCACACGCTCCTACCTACCCTAATAGTTGCAATCTCCATTTTTAACTCAAGGAACATGAAACTTCCAATGAAGCTAGTCATTGATCTGATCTAACACTTGAACCTCTTGACTGCACTTGAACAAAAAATAAACAAGATACTGAAATGACCAAGGCAACATAAGATGCTTCTGATCTTCATAATGAAAATATAACTGGAAATCTGGACTGCAGAACTCTTCCATGTAGTCAGCAATAGGATCATAGAAGACATAATCTGTTTGATAATTCCCAAGACATTCTACAGCTTTGGACCTCATACTGCTTTGATCAACCACACAAGACTTCAGTTGTGCACTATCAAACTAATTTTCAAGAACAAGGTTTTTTTCTTCAATCTCAAAAGAGAAAGGTAACAACACCCTCTCTTTGTGTTCTAGCATTAAAAACCTTTGAAAGACTGATCTTAATCATGAAGATTATAAGATTGAATTCGATCTTCTAAAACTTTAATGTCTTTCCCAATATTCTTAGCAACTTCATCCACAGATTGAATCTTATATTCTGACTTGCATTCAAATTATTTTTGATTATAAGACAAGGATAAAGAAAAAATTTCATCCACTTCCCCATTAGTGTGATCATCATTTGATGTAGGCTGACGCAAGAAATGGCATGAAGAATAAACTTCTTCCTTTACCTGAATATGGTAGCAATTATCTTCCAATATTTCCTCTTGTTTTTTGCAATGATTCTCATTCTCCTCCTGATCAGAATACTGACAAGTCTGCTGAAACTTTTTATCAAACTCAGAGGATGTAACATGCTTTTCATAAATAAAATCCTGTTGGGTTTCATTTTCATCCAAGAGAGAGGCTATCCTTTCTTCTTGGTGATGAAAGGGATTGTCATGAAGGGCCTCTAAAATTTCCTCATCCATGAACTCATCATATTCATAACAATTCTCCAAATATTCAATAAAACTCACATAGTGTTTACAACAGTATTTGACCAGCAATAAGGAGGGATGGCAGTATTCATACATCTCATAAAATGCAACATGGAAATAAGCAAGGGAATATAATGAACCATTTGACAAGCTTTCATACCAAGACCATGCTTTTCCTTGTAAAGTGGCCATAAACATCTTCATGATACAATCCTCAGGGAACTGAACCTTAAGTCTGTGTACATGCATATGGAATCTAACCAAGAGTAGCATTGTCTTTCTTTTCATCTTTAAATATAGGAAGATCAGTTAACCATTCTACCTTTGGCATAGGATTTGGAAAACCAGGGATATGAGAATGATTCATAGGGGCATACCTGGCATTTATTCTTGTAATGGAACTCATCTTGAAACTTCATCATGCTATTGATCTTCAAGCAGTGGAGTCACCTTCCAATTGATTATTTGATGTGTGGAGTCGTCAGAGCAGAAATACAACCAATATGTGCCTCAGTGTCTGCTGCTCTCAGACCTTAGAACTGAAACTTTTTCGTTCTTCCTAGTAAAAATTTACACCTTCGGTCCCCAGCAAAAGTGGAAAAATGTTATCACCAAAATCGTACCTAATTGGTTGCTGATTAGACAACTTCAATGTAACTATTTCAAACCACTTCTAACTGAAGCTTAACCTCTTCAGTCTAAGAGGGCTCTCTCAAGGGGGTTTATGATATTGCTTAATGATAAAAATATATGGCTAACTCTATGATTTATGTATTGTTTTTATATGTTTATAGGTTGAAAAGATCAGATCTTACTACCATTGGGCTATGGAGTTAGTGACAGGGATCTCAATAACAAGGATTTCCTTGTGGAAGCTGAGGCTTGTAAATATTTCAATGAAAGAGAAATACATACAGGAGGTTTTCAATAGCTTGAGGTTCAAAGGAAGTCAAAGCATGTAATACATGAATTCTGAGTGATGAGACATCAAGACATTGAAGGTAAACTATTAAGAGAGATATTCCATAGCTTAATACTTAATGGAAGTCAAAGCATGAAAAATCATGAGTTTTGAGTAATAAGCATTAAGAAATTGAAGAAAACCTTTCAAAAGATAGGGCATAAACTCATTGAAATATAATAAGAATCTTAGGTGAAGAAAGTTGTGTTGTTACTGTATATAGCAAAAAAATCCAATAGATTTACAATCAAATAGTCTTCTGAGATAACATCTCCAACCTGTAGGTTGAAAATAATATCAATATGTAGCCATTGGGCTTATGGAGTCAAACTTTTAGTGATCAGTGAGTTTACTTGACATGGAAGTTGAGGCAGGTCAGAGTTTTTAGTAGTAGAACACACACACATGAGACAAGGAAATACACAGTCAATTCACTTATAAAGGAAGTCATAGCATCACAAGGATGAATTTTGAGTAATATAAATGAAAACCACTGCAAGAGAGATACATAAAGGGTAAACATAGAACAAGTAAGCACTAAAAACTCCTTTAGAATCTCAAGTTGGCCAAGTAATCCTATCTCTGTATTGCTAAAGCAATGAATTTATATTAAGCTACCATTTTGCCAAAAATATCCAACCCTTGATAAATTTGACCCCATAGCCTTTAGTAGAATTTTTACATCATGAGATGATCTACCTCCAGGCTGGATATATCGATTTTTTTCCTACTGACACCTTGCGTAACCATAAAACATCAAATTTATGACAAACAGACACCTATCCTACTCGACAGTCCTATTTCAACTAGGACTCAAACTCTTCATTATTATCTTTAACAACATTATCTACTAAAATAAATTACATATTTGACAAGTATGTTGTCACATGGTCGAATTTAGATGATGGGATTCACCACTTTGTGACCACTTAACTTACCTCCTCAAAACTAGGAAACAAAACCCTTTTTTTAGGTAAATGGTCTTCTTCTTCTTTGAATATTTTGGCTGTCATCTAGTCTTGAATTTGTGGTCCTTGAGTGTTTAATAATTTCTTGGCATGGTTTTTAAATCTTTCATGACCTCTAGCTGTCCAAAAACTGCTCCAAAACCTGCTAAAAAGACTGAAACACAGTGCGCAACGAAAGTAAAGCAATTTCGTAGCGCACTTTCGTAGCGCTTTAAAAAAAGCATTTATCCTCAAAAAATTTAAATCTTTCCTTTTGCATAAGGTTCCTTATCATCAAAAACATCCTTCATATCAATTTTAGCTCTCAACACCCTCCATAACTGGTCAAAAATTCAAAAGAGTAGCTATAGTAGTTTCATAGTGCTTTGCTGCCCTTCAAGCTGGAGGTGCTACGAAATTGCTGAAAATGCTGATTTTTGTAAAATTTTGAAAATTGAAGCCTGTAATTTGCCTAAAACTTGTATCTAACATGTTCTCAACCTTAAATAACCATAAACCAACTCACCTTATGCTCCTTGAGGTGTCAATCTGACCTTTCATATTTAAGACATCCTTGCAGATTTTTCATGTTTTTTTTCCTGAAAAATAGGTCTTGGAATAGAGCCTATATCTCCTACTCCATGATGTAGTTTGAGAAAATGAAGGATTGTTTTGTAGATAATTATGTATTGAAGAAAAAACTCTTTTTTTTTTTTGAAATACATCTCCAACTGTACATAAACTACATTTGTAAAGCATGTGTAAAACATGAAAACTCTGTTTTCTGAAAATAGGGCTTCAAAGAAATCCTTGTATCTCCCAACTGATAACACCTATGAGAAAAGTGAGAGAGGTTATTTTTATTTGATATGGTTTGGAAAACAAAATCTCTCAGTTTCTTAAAATACCTTTCTATTTTCCCATAAATCGTCTTTGAAGTTGATTGCTCAAATTCAAAAAACAGAGTTTTGCTTCATATTTCGCTGCGAAACTTTCAACAGTTTCGTAGCAAAAAGTGACTTTTTACAGTGCATTGCGCTACGAAATTGTGGTTTCTTGGCTAATTTGGCACTTTCGGTACAAAAAACTTTGGAAAATTAAATGAATCGGAGAATGATGAATGATGTGACATGAAGGAGTTAGAATATGGGTGGTTTTAGACCTTAGGGTTAGCTTAAACAAGAAAATATGAAATTTCCCTTGACCAAGTAATGAAAAATGAATTCTATGACCCTGCCATTTACACATGAACTTATTCAACCTTGTAAAATGATGCTTCATTTTTTTGGGTGATAACAAAGAGTATACTGAAAATCTATATTCTCCAAAAGATGAGGACTATATCTTGGCAAATGATGATGATTTGGAAACATAATCAAATGATTACTAGTGTGGGTATATGAATGATTTGAGTGCACAAAAGAAACAATATTCTTTAAGGAGCAGAGATGTACTTGTCAATCCCATTCAAAAAAGAAAATAAGTCCAGTCAAAGAGTGATCTTCCAAATAATCAGAGAAAAGGTAAAGAACATGCAGAGCATAATCATAGCAACATCAATCAGCCATCAACAAGCTCAGCTACGAAAGAGAAGGACACTTAGAAAAAGGAAAGTATAACAAAGGATCCTGTTGTTAAAGAGGTAGATAAAGTCACAAATTTTAATTTAGAAAATGAAATAACTAAATTGAAAGTGTCCATTCCTTTGACATAATTAGTAAAGAATAGTCATTACAAACATCAGGTGTCTAAAATGTTTCTAGTTGATCCTTTTTCCGATATGGTTAATGTTGACGATGACCACCTCGAGCTCATTTTCAGTCCAGCTATAGATGTTCAATTAGAAGAGATTGAAGCTCCCCCCTTTTATTTAAGCCTTAGACTGCATGAGTACATACTTCATAATGCTATGCTTGATTCTGGGGCATATCACAATTTGATGCCTAAGGCTATTATGGAAAATATGGGCATGGATATCACCTGACCATATCATGATTTGTATTCATTTTATTCTGGTAGAGTTCACTACATTGGTCTCATTAAGGATTTAGTGGTTTCCTTAGACCAAATCCCAACCAAGAATGTTTTGATGGATGTGGTGGTGGCTGATATACCGCCTCGTTTCGGCATGCTACTGTCTAGATCATGGGGAGCCAAACTCAAAGGTACTTTACAAATTGACTTCTCTTATGCTACTATTCCTCTTTTCAGGCAATTGAGGAAATTGTATCGGGAAAAGAAAATGAAATATATGATAACTAGTAAGGAGAAGCCCATCTATCATCCAATACAGGCTGTACATACAGATCTATAATATTTTATTTTGTATAATGATGGTGATTTGAATGATTTAAATTATCAGCTAGTAGTGGTAGAATATGTGCCAGAAGTTTCAGAAAGTTTTAGAGCAGTTCATGATAAGGAAAAATAAATGGTGTCTTCTTTTGAAAAGCCTCTTGAAGAACATAAAATCAGTACAGAACAAAAAAATGAGGTGACTGGCCAAAGTAAATCAGAACCAATAGTTAATTTTCAACATCTAGAAGATGAAGATGGACTTTGGAGCATGGATTTTGATGGTGATTTGGGTAAGGAAGGTGCAGGTATTGGTATTTGGATCTGAAGTCTTGTTGGTGAGTTAGGTGGAATTCCAAGTAATGTTAGAGAATGCTCTTATAAATTGGCTTTTGATTGTTCTAATAATGAAGCGAAGTATGAAGCATTGATCACAGGTCTCAAAATTTTGAAGAAACTTGGTGCAAAAAGAATTCTGTTTATGGTGATTCTGAGCTTGTCATAGAACATGTGAAAGGAGAATATCAAGCAAAGCATCCACAAATGAGAGCTTATAGGAATGAAGTTTTGGATGTCTTAAAATTTTTTCCTGAGTATACATTAACAATAGTGCCAAGAACTCAAAACATCATTGTAGATTCGCTTGATACGGTAGCAAGTAATGTCAAAATTCTGATGAATTCAAGTAATAAATTTGAAATTCATGTCAAACATAGACCTAATGTTCCTGATAATTTAAGCTACTGTAAAGTTTTTTGGGATGGAAAAGAAATTAATAGCTTTTTGTAGAATGAAGGAAAGTTCAAAGATGCTTTTATTGATGATGTTTGTGATGCTTATGATCAAGACATAGAGGCCAATCAGATGAATGTTTTGCAGCTGAAAAATATTATTATTCCTAGAGGTCTTATACCTTTAGAAGATCTGTTTGATCAGGATGATATGGCAAGAAAACCAACCTTGACTCCTACAGAAAAGGGTGTGGAAGACGTGAACATTGGAACAACAGATATGCGCAAGATGGTTAAGTTATTTAAGGCATTATCTCCTGAGGCAAAAGATAAGTACATCAAATTGTTGTCTAAATTTTTTGATATTTTTGCATGGGATTATGCAAAATTGAAGGTCTATCACAAGAAAATTATTCAGCACACTATTCCCGTTAAGCCGGATCAAAAACCCTTAAGACAGAAGTTGAGAAGGATAAATCCCAGATTATTTCCATCCATCGAAAAATAGGTAAACTGATTGTACAAATCACGTATCATTGTTCCAATTAGGTTTTTTGATTGGATTTCAATTTTGGTTCCGGTAAGGAAAAATACTGGAGAGATAAGATTATTGATTTCCGAAATTTGAATAAAGTATCTTTAAAGGATAATTACCCCCTTACTAAGATGGACCATGTTTTGCAAAGGTTAGTTGGAGCATCACGGATGTCACTGCTTGATGGTTATTTAGGTTATAATCAGGTTTTTGTACATGAAGAAGACCAAGGTAAAACTTCTTTCACAACACCTTGGGGGACCTTTCAGTATGTCAAAATTCCATTTGGACTCAAGAATACAAGGGCTAATTTTCAGCAGTTGATGGATATAGCATTTTCTAATGAGAAAGATGTTTTCTTAGTAGTATATCTAGATGATTTGACAATGTTTTTTGGTTCTGATGATCAACATTTGTACCATTTGAGAATTTTTTTTTTCAGAAATGCAGGGAGTTTAAAATTTCTTTGAATCCGAAGAAGAGTTTTTTTTCTATGGAGGAAGGCAAACTTCTTGGTCACGTAATCTCCAAATATGGCATTTGCATTGATCCTTCCAGAGTTGAAGCCATTCAGAAGATAAATTTCCGCGTAAAAAAAAGGAGATACAAGCTTTCAATGGTAAGTGAACTTATTACGCAGATTTGTTCCTAATTTGGCTGAGCATTTACGTGAAATGACTAATATGTTGAAGAAGGAAAGCAGTGTAAAATGGACCACTAATGCTATGAAGTCTTTCAACTTGGTAAAGCTTGCTTTAACCACGATCCCTGTTTTGGTTATTCCAGATTATACTAGTGATTTCATAAAATTTTCGTTTGCATACGAGCACACCTTGGCTGCATTTTTGATGCAAAAGCAGGATCAGGTTGAACAACCTATTGCTTTCTTTAGTCGAGCCATTAGATATGATACTCTTCAGTATATGATATGAAAATGTGTGAACTAAATATTTCTTATACAGAGATAGACTGTAGGGGCTTTTACTGGTTATTTCAACTTTCAAAGAAAGGATGAATCTAGAAGCTTCTGGCCCTCTTAAAGGCTCTGCCTAAAGAAATAGGAAGTAAACAATAAAATGATCTGTTAATGAAAGTATTTGTTTTCTGATTTCAAATTATTCATTAACCAATATAATGAGTGTGCAAGCATGTTAAGGTGTTCTGCAATGGAAAAAATGTGTTTTGGAATGGAACAAATATGTTTTGATAACTGTATAAGTCTTTTTGAGTTAAGAGGACTTATTTCAATTTACTGTTTAAGGTATTAAACTCTGGAAATAAGCAACAAGAATTCACAACATATAAACAAGCATCTGATAAAGAAGTTCACCCCTCTCTTGGGCTACATCTGCTGGGTCCAAAATCTTCCCATTTGGGAGGTGTGATCAAGTGATCAAGTCCTTAATGGAAAAATTCTCAAAAAAATTAGTTGCTTGGAACTGGTCCAAACCAGAACGAAAGGAAAGAGCTTGAAAATATGAACCTGTAGCCCCGAACGACACTAAAAACCAATGCTGTATGAGAAAGTTATTCAACTATGAATTTTCTCAATTTTAGGTAAAAAAAGGCCAGTTTGACAGTTTGACTTTATAAATTTTTTTTATTAAAAAAATAATATTCCACAAAATATTCTAGGAATATTCTACAAAATATTCTGTGTAGGATCCAATAGCAGGGAGCTACGTGGCCTGCCTGGAGGCCACCACGTGGCCCCAAGGGTCAAACGAAATGGTGTATCAAAATTTTGTTGTCGCGGACAGGAATCGACCCGGGGTCGGGGCGGTAGCAACCAAGCAGCCCAACCAAATGGGCCACGAGTAGTTCTTAAATAAATTGGTCGTGAAGTTATATTTAAGCTTTATTTTGTATTGGGCGGGGCCCGAAAGGGGGCCAGCCCCTAAGGGCCAACACCAACCGTTTGTCTAAGAAAATAACTCATCTTCAGTTTCCTCTATTGAAAAGTGTGTTGGTTCTTTTGAAAAACATACAAGAGGCATCAGGTCCAAACTAATGTTTAGGATGGGCTATCAAGAAGGCAAAGGTTTGGGCAAGCATGCACAAGGCATTGTTGAGCCTATTTGTGTTGTGGAACGTCCCAAGAATATTGGTCTTGGCTATGAGCAGCTTAAAGGCGAAGCTTTGAGCACATGCATTCAAGAATTTGATGCAAATTTGAAGAGAACATTTCTCCCAAGTTCTCAATTACATCAATGTCATGATGGCAATCTTCCTTACCATTTTTTTAAGCCTTTTTTGCGGCAAGAAGATGATAGACATGCAGCTTATGGAAATCATGCAATTTTAGGCAATTTTCAAGACAAGAACGATGATGTTAGTCTACAATTGAAAGCTGGAGCCTCTACTAGTTCATCTCCTCATGGAGGCAAAAAGGATGAACATGCAAAGCAGCATAAGAGGTATAAATCTTATCATGATAAATTTGATTGTGTTTCTGCAAGGCATGATAATTTTACATGCTTTAATGGAAGAAAGAATTCTTGTACATTTTGTGGTCAATTTAACCATCATGTTTCGAGATGATGGATGAGGAAGAAGGAACACAAGAAGTAGATGAAGCAAAGACTACCTTCAAAGAATGTGCATATGATTTGCACTTTTTTCCAAAAGAAGGGACATGTTGTCTCTCATAGTTGGACTTTGCATCCAACTCGTTGTCCCACACAAATGCAGCAAGAGGACAAAAATATTGGCGAAGGTGGAATCATGGATTCCATTATTAATGTGGAAAGGGAAGTTTGACATGAGGAAAATTTGAAGCAGCAAATTTCGCCATGGAAGTGGCTTGGTGAGAAGTGGATGGACTTCTTAACACAGTAAGACGTACTCCTTTTGTACATATGCAAATTTCAGATGTATGCATGTATTTTGCTGTAATATTTTTTTTTGTTTTGAGCCACCTTAGATCATTGATCAAGGTTGCGTTGTATAGTTTCACTCTGTAAATTTCTTGCCAGAAATTTATGTGTGAGTTGTTGGCAATATGATGCAATGTGTTGTCCTTGATGGCAACCTACTTGATGAATTTGTCCTTAATGGAAACCTACTTGATGAGTTGCCTATGATAAGCAACCTATGTGTTAAATATGTAAGGATGATGTATCTACAGATCAGCTTAGAGGTAACAGAAGAAAGGAATTCCAGTAAGTGCCAGAGAAATGATAAATAAGATATGTCACAAAGCATACGCGGGTTTGTAAAGGCCAAGTAGCACATGTACATGGAAAATTACGTAACAAGGAGCGTATGTCTATTTGCGCTCCAAATTTATAAAACCAGGGGACATAACCATGGTATTGGCCCACAGACATAACCATGTGTGTTGCTTATGTGTGATGATTTATTCTATTCTTACAACACATGTTTACTACTTACTAAACATCTGATGAATGAATGATGCAATGATCTAAGTAAAGAATTATCTGCATAATAATATTTCTGGTAATACGCAAGTTTTATTAAGGATATCCGCGTGTATACGCGAGTTGGGTTCAGTGAAGTAGCGTATGGGTTTTAGAGAAAGAAAAATCAAAAATTTTTGAATAAGCTCTAAATACTGATTCAACCCCCCCCTCTCAATATTTTTCCCAACATGAGTTTAAGAAGGTCAGTTGTGGACAGTTGTGGACAAGCGCATTTAGGAAGGGAAATGTCGATTTCTTTTCATTTGTGGTTCAAATTCACTTGCTTTGTAAGGAAAAAGTGTTTGAAGGGATGAAGAGAACTTATGGATAGGGCCACGTGACCATGACCCGGATTTGTGTTACGCGCCAATGGTTATCTCTCTAATCTGATCTAAAAATGTGTGAACTAAATATTTCTTATATAGAGATAGATTGTAGGGGCTTTTACTGGCTATTTCACCTTTCAAAGAAAGGATGAAACCAGAAGCTTCTGGCCCTCTTACAGGCTCTGCCTAAAGAAATAGGAAGTAAACACTAAAACGATCTATTAATGAAAGTATTTGTTTTCTAATTGCAAAGTATTCATTAACCAATATTATGAGTGTGCAAGCATGTTAAGGTGTTCTGCAATGGAACAAATGTGTTTTGGAATGGAACAAATATGTTTTGATAACTGTATAAGTATTTTTGAGTTAAGAGGACTTATTTTAATTTAATGTTTAAGGTATTAAACTCTGGAAATAAGCAGCAAGAATTCACAGCATATAAAAAAGCATCTGATAAAGCAGTTCATCCCTCTCTTGGGCTACATCTGCTGGGTCCAAAAGCCCCCAAAATGGGCTTTTCCCTTCTCTATTAATGCTCAAAAATAGTTTTACACCATGAAGAAAGCCTCAATAGGCTGAAATATCTTCTAAAACAGAATCAGAGTGCTGGAAATAGTAAAAATTGACTGTAAATTCACCTCAAACAGATGAACATAACCCAATACAGCTGATCATTCCTAAAGCCCTGGTGGCTACTCAAGAAAATACGCTGATAAAACCTCTGAAAAAGTGCCCTGATGGATCTGTAACCTATTCCAGTAGCTTCATAATGTTCCAATACCCCCAAAACAAAAAAAAATTCGTTCCAATTGGACTTCCCTAGCTCCAGATATGGTCAAAACAAACTTTGCCCAATTAGGGCTAGAAACCCTCCACCAAATCTGGTGGAACTGCAGTTAACCCCGCCAAAATAGAGGTTCGGCACTAAAATTAGGCGCTCCGCCGATAAACCCGCCAGTAGTGGGTGCTAAGGGGATAGGGTCGCGGGTCCATAGGACTGCACCCGTCGGCATGCATAATGCCAAACTCGAGTTATCCGTGGCAGTTTTAAATGTTGAACCATATTATAACATGGTGCATTAAACTTGCCTCCGCTCCATATGCCTAGACCTTCCACTTTGTTGCGCGCCCATTCCGTTTAGGCTTGGTTCCGAGCCCTAAGGTTATATGCGGAGGGGGTTGGCATAGACTAATCCTAAAGGTTGGAGAGGTAAATGGATAGCAGTGATGCCAGAATATGATCTCAATATCATGCCCACCAAACTGATCAAGGGACAGGGATTAGCCAAGTTAATGGCTGAATCCATTTTACATGCTTTAGACATAAACCTGATTGCAGAAATGTCAAATGATGAAGAAGATGGCGCTCTAATACATGTATCATAAATGTTTCTCACTTCACCATGGTATTCCGATATAGTGTATGTTCTTCAACACCTATGTCCTCCTCCTGGAATGTCAAAAAGTCAGGGTAGGTCTTTGAAATTGAAATATACTAAATATTGCATTCTAGGTAGTGCTTTTTATTGGAAAGATCCAAGAGGTGTTCTTTTGAATTGTCTGGTTGAAGATGAAGCTAAGCAAGTAATGAATGACTTCCATATGGGAGATTGTGGAGGTCATTTGTTTTGGAAAACAACAACTAACAAAGTGTTGAGAGTAGGGTATTATTGGCCAACTCTATTTTCATATTTGTAATAAACAGTCACAAACTGTCATGAATGTCAATTTTTTCAGGGAAAAAGTAAACTCCTTCCTCTTCCGCTGAAGCCTGTTGTAGTAAATGCTCTTTTTCAACAGTGGGGAATTTATTTTATTGGGGAAATTCATCCCACATCATTAGTACAACAAAAATGGATTCTAATAGCCACCGACTACTTCACCAAGTGGATCGAGGCTATTCCTACAAGACAAGCTACGTACACGGTAATTATTCAGATTTTAGAATCCAATATTTTGTCTCGTTTAGGTTGTCCTCACAAGATTATTACAGATAATGCTGCAGCATTCAAGTCAAAGAATATGATTGAGTTTTTTCACAAGTATAATATCAGGTTGGGCCAGCCGATGGCATATTATCCACAGGGAAATGGATTAGCTGAGTCCTTTAATAAATATTTAGTTAATATCATGAAGAAAATGTTAGAGGAGAATAAGAAAAATTGGCATAGGAGCTTACCAATGCTTTGTGGGCAGACCGAGTGAGCACCAAGAAATCTATAGGTATGTCACCCTTTGAATTGGTTTATGGTACAGATACAATGTTTCCTACATCACTTGTAGTCCCGGTTATGATATTATTGCAGGAAGCCAGTAGTGAGGAAGATGATATTCAACATCGAGTCAATCAAATGATTCACCTTGAACAAACAAGAGAGAAAGTTTCTCAGACTACTTCTAAGCTTCATGAGAAAATCAAAAATATTTTTGATGTTAAAACCAAGGGAGATAAATTTCAGCTGGAGGATGTAGTGCTGCGGTGGGATGCGAGAAATGAAGATAAAGGTAAGTGCGGGAAGTTTGAAAATATTTGGAAAGGACCCTATAATATTTTAGCTTATCGAGGATAGAATGTTGATTTTCTGAAGGAGATGAATGGACTGGAATGTTTGGGAGGACTAGTTAATGGTAGCCTCCTGAAACATTATTATTTCTGATGCAACTTCTCAGAGAATGTTTCACTTTCATTGTAAATACCAGTTTATATTTTTGCAAGGTTTGGAGCAGAAAATAATCAAGGCTTGGGGCTCGAAGTGAAGGCTATAAAGCTTTTTTTTTTTTTTTTTACACAATTTTGGAGTTCATTTTGAGTGAGTGTCAGAGTCAGTTCCTAGTCACTTTAAATGATTTTTTAGTCAGTTTAATAATCTGGAGTCTTTTGAATTGTTTGACCGTATTTTCCCAATGATTAGGCACTTGGTCTATGGTGTTCTTGACACCTCTAAGGAGCTTCCATCCCTAATAAGGCCAATGTTAGTGTCAGTATTTGCATACTTCCACCAGGGATCAAAACACATTTGCATGTGCATATTAGGTATCCCATTCTGAATAAATTTTTCATTATTCCATTAGGTCATGGCATAAAATTGTTCCATTGGTTATTGTCCTTGTCAAATAAGCTTCATTCTCCCTCAGAAGATCATATTTGTTGACTTATTCTCATGTTTGATTAAACATAACAACACCTATGGAAATGCTATGTTCACTTGGAAGTCTTTAAAGTCAAAATCTCATTCAAAAGTCAGGTCACAAAAGTAGTCCCATTAGGTCATTAGGGTTTTTCATTTCTAAAGTTCACTCCTTCATTTAGATGATGCCAACACATATATGAGAGGGAATACACAAGATCATCATAATGTATTTATTATACTTTCAAAGTTGTATTTTTTTTAGTTTAATGATTTTTATATCAAAAGGTCATTTTGATATAAAATTCAATATGTAATTTATTTTTATTGGTCCAAATGTAATTTCATGTTTTCATATGTAATAAATGCAATCCCAAGCTGTCAAAATGAAATCATGTCCAGCCCAAGTGAGAAAGGAAAGCCAAACTCCATGTTGATCAAGCCTGCAATTCCAAAAGCAACAAAGCAAAAAGAGTATCAATGTCGAAGAGGAAAAGTGAACATTAGAAAAGTGGGTAATTTAAATTAAATTTCAAATCCACTAAAGCTATAAAGCCTACCAAGCACCTCAAAACAAGTCATTATTGCCATTCAACCATCAAGAGTCTTCAACAAAGGAGAAAATTTGAGCTTTCTGAGCAGTTTGGGTCAAAATTTCAAGGCACTGCGTTTTTTTCCGAGCGCTGCACTAATACCCAGTGGTACTGCACTAATGCCCGAAATCACAGATTAAATTACACTGGTGATGCGCTAATCCCCAGTGGAGCTGTGCTAATGTTTGAGTGCTGTGCTAATGTCCAGTTCGCTCCCTAAGCTTTGTAAGTCAGCCAAATTGCCTCAGATATTTAACAAAGATTATTAACACCTTTGAAAAGTAAGTAACATGTGAATTTCTCCTCCTTGCAGTCTTTAAGAGGATTTTTATGGTGTTTTTGGTTTCTATGTGAAATTTTAAAGTTGGTTAGGCTACAAACCCTAGATTCATTCTTTGTTCCAAAATTTGACACCCATAAACCTGACATTCTCTTCCTAAATCACTATAAACCCTACTCCTTCCCTACAACACCATATCCCTTTCCCTAAATCCATTTTCCCCTAAACCCTAGGTCATAGGCATCTCAAATTTCCTAGGCAACCCTATCAACCCTGTAAATAAATTATAATTCCAAATTTCCTAAACATTTTGATCCCCTATCACCTCCCTGAGTTAAATAACCCCCGCCACCATCTCCCTAATTTTTCGAAGAACTATCCCTATTCCATAGACCTATTTTCACTCCCCATCCCCATATACCTAATGCCTAGGGTTTCAAAGCCTTCAAGCTCAAGATGTCTGAAGAGGAGGACAAAGGTGTCCGTGAGGAACAAACACCAAAGAAAAGTGATCACAAAGGAGGGAAAATTAACAGATATGTGTTGGGGGTGGAGCCTGATTATCTTGTTTATTTTGTATCATAGCGTTGGACCCCCTGTACCTTAATGGGGGCGGTAACGCCGCCTGTAATTAAACGCTGCCTGGGGGGTCTAGGAGGGGTGACTGCGACTTTTGGAGCCCCCCCCCCCTGGTGGGGGGTTTCGGGGGCAGCACCCCTGAAGCTAAAAATAGATGTAAAATTGCCTTGTAAAAGTATAGTAATTTCTAGTCAATCAGGGTCGTTCATTAGGCATATGATCTGACGGTAGAAGTTATGTTTAGTTTAGGGTTTTTTGCCCTAGAAGGCAACCCCTCACTTTCATGAGGGTATTGTATTGCAGATGTGTATTGTGTGTGTATTCTCGGAGAGAGAAATAGATAGGGAGACTATGAGAGAGAATAGAGGATTTTACAACGGATCTGCTGTAGGTTTTGTTTTTTCATTTTGTTGGATAATAGAAAGGAAGGACTGGCTGTTCAGGGTGGACGTAGCCCAAATTGGGTGAACCACGTATATCTGTGTCTCTCTGGTTTTATGTGTTTTGTGTGCTTGTATTTTTCGCATATTTTGTGTTCCATTGCTCCATAATATATAATTTTCTAACAACTGGTATCAGAGCTGAAGGTATATTTGGCTGATAAAATCGCAGGAAAGAAGGGTTCCTGGTTCGAGTGGGAGCAATGGCGGAAGATGGTAAGTTTAGGGTCGAGAAATTTAACGGCCAAAACTTCCCACTGTGGAAGGTGCAGATGGAAGATTATATGTATCAGAAAGATCTGTAACTACCATTGAGAGGAAAAACAAAGAAGCCAGCGGCCATGACAGACGCGGAATGGAACATTCTCGATAGAAGGCACTCGAAATATTACGGTTGTGCCTTGCGGCATCAGTCGCCTTCAATATTTCGAAGGAAACAACAACAGAGGGTTTGATGCGGATGTTGGTGAAACTATATAAAAAACCCTCGGTCTAAAACAAGGTATTTCTTATGAAACGACTATTTAATATGAAGATGTCGGAAGGTGGATCTGTTGCAGACCATTTAAATGATTACGGGTGGCGTTTTCGCCGCCATTAAGGTACAGGGGGTACAACACTGTGATACAAAATAAACAATATAATCAGGCTCCACACCCAACAATCTCCCACTTGGAGACTGATTGTAGCAACTCCACTGCTGCTTCATTTGCTGGATAATAGAAAGGAAGGACTGGCTGTTCGAGGTGGACGTAGCCCAAATTGGTTGAACCATGTATATATGTGTCTCTCTGGTTTTATGTGTTTTGTGTGCTTGTATTTTCCGCATATTTTATGTGTTCCATTGCTCCATAATATATAATTTTCTAACAATTGGTATCAGAGCCGAAGGTATATTTGGCTGATAAAATTGCAGGAAAGAAGGGTTCCTGGTTCGAGTGGGAGCAATGGCGGAAGATGGTAAGTTTAGGGTCGAGAAATTTAACGGCCAAAACTTCCCGCTGTGGAAGATGTAGATGGAAGATTATCTATATCAGAAAGATCTATACCTACCATTGAGTAGAAAAACAAAGAAGCCAGCAACCATGACAGACGCGGAATGGAACATTCTCGATAGAAAGGCACTTGAAACAGTACGGTTGTGCCTTGCGGCATCAGTCTCCTTCAATATTTCGAAGGAAACAACATTAGAGGGTTTGATGCGGACGTTGGCGAAACTATATGAAAAACCCTCGGCCTCAAACAAGGTATTTCTTATGAAACGACTATTTAATATGAAGATGTCAGAAGGTGGATCTGTTGCAGACCATTTAAATGATTTCAATACAGTTACCAGTCAGTTAAGTTATGTAGTGGTAAACTTCGATGATGAAGTTAGAGCTCTATTATTTCCGTGCTCATTGCTAGAAAGCTAGAATGGTTTAGTTATGGCCATTAGTAACTCTGTTTCTATATCTAGTACTTTAAAGTTTGATGATGTTGTCGGTGCTATCCTTAGCGAGGAAATGCGACGGAAAAGCTCCAGTGAGACATCGGGTAATGCTTTGAGTGCAGTGTCTAGGGGAAGAAGAATGGAAAGAGGAAAGAGCTCGATATATCATGGTAAATCAAGGAAAGGCAGATCCAAGTCCAGATCGGGGATAGTGTGCTGGAAATACAGAAAGAAAGGACACCTAAAGAAAGACTATAGAACTCGGAAGGGAAAAGAAGGAGAAACACAACAAGAAAAAAATCATGAAGCAAATGTGACAGGTGATGTGTTACAAGATGATTTGATTCTTTCTTTTGAAAATGTTACTGATTCTTGGGTTGTAGATTCAGGGGCTTCATTCCATGCCACACCTGATAAGAAATATTTTCATGACTATGTTCAAGGAGATTTTGGACAAGTTAGTTTGGGAGATGATAAACCCTGTAAAATTGTTGGAATGGGTAAAGTTCTTGTAAAACAATAGAATGGAAACCAATGGCTACTAAAGGAGGTAAGGCATGTTCCAGATCTGAAGAAAAATATGATTTCAACAGGGCAGTTAGGCGGTGAAGGTCATGTGACAAATTTCATGGTTAAAACTTGGAAGGTCACCAAAGGAGCCCTGGTAATAGCAAAAGGTGAAAAGGTTGGTACATTGTATTTATGCAATGGTATTTATAACTCTGTTAATGCTTTAACTTCCAAAGGAGCAGATGCAGCATTATGGCATCATAGGCTCAGACACATGAGTGAGAAGGGGATGAAGATTCTTCATTCAAGAAATTTGTTGTCGGGTTTGAAGAATGTTGATTTGGATTTCTGTGAGAATTGCATTTATGGAAAATAGAAGAGAGTCAGATTTCTCAGAGTTGGGAAAGAAAAGAAGAGAGAAAAATTAGAGCTTGTGCATACAGATGTATGGGGACCTGCTCAGGTATCATCTCTTGGTGGCTCTCGTTATTATGTTACTTTTATTGATGATGCAACTAGAAAAACATGGATTTATTGTATTCAGAATAAATCTGATGTATTTGATATTTTCAAGAAATGGAAAGGTTTGGTTGATATTGAGACAGGAAAGAAGTTGAAGTGTCTCAGATCAGAAAATGGAGGTGAATATTGCAGCAAAGAGTTTGATAGGTACTGTTCATATCATGGAATTCACAGAGAGAAGACAGTTCCAAGAACACCACAAGAAAATGGTGTGTTAGAAAGAATGAACAGAACAATCATGGAGCGTACAAGGTGCATGAGATTGCATGCAGGATTGCCTTTACAATTTTGGGTAGATGCTATAGATACTGCTGTTTATCTAATAAATAGAGGGCCTTCAAGTTACTTGGATGGTAGTATTCCAGAGGAAGCATGGACAGGTAAAAAGGTAAACTATTCCTTTTTAAAGCCTTTTGGTTGTGAGGCCTTTGTCCATATTAATAAAGAAAATAGAACAAAGCTTGAGGCAAAATCAAAGAAATGTACCTTTATTGGATATGGTGTTAATGATTTTGGTTATTGCTTATATGATTATGAAAATCAAAAAATCATTAGGAGCAGAGATGTAATATTCAATGAAAAGGTCTTGTATAAGAATCAGTTGCAGGAAAAGAAACAGAAAAAAGAAAGCAAGGAATACACAATTCTTGATGAGATAAATGAAAAAGTAAAGGTGCCTGAAAATAATAATAATCAACAACCACAGCAGCAGAAACCACCACAACAGCAACAGGCATCTCAAACACCTGAAAGTGGTGTTAGAAGATCTACCAGGATAAGTAGACCCCCTGAACGATACTCTCCTTCATTATATTATTTATTGTTGACTGATTCTGGTGAACCTGAATGTTATGAAGAAGCAATGCAGGTTGAAAGTAGGAAGAAGTTGGAGCTAGCCATGGAAGAAGAGATGGACTCCTTAATGCATAACCAGACTTGGGACTTAGTCAAGTTGCCTGCAGGTAAAACTAAATTGCAGAATAAATGGGTTTACAGGCTGAAGGAAGAAGATGGAGGAAAACAGAGGTACAAAGCTAGACTTGTGGTGAAGGGGTTTGCATAGAAGAAAGGTATTGATTTTGATGAAATATTTTCTCCTATTGTTAAGATGAATTCAATCAGAACTATCTTAAGTCTTGTAGCAGCGGAAGATTTACATCTTGAACAGTTAGATGTAAAGACAACATTTCTCCATGGAGATTTGGAGGAAGAGATCTATATGGAGAAACCAGAAGGATATGAGGTCAAAGGGAAAGAAAAATTAGTGTGCAGGTTAAAGAAGAGCTTGTATGGCTTAAAACAAGCTCCAAGGCAGTGGTATCTAAAATTTGACAAGTTTATGTCTGAATAAGGTTATACTAGATGTCACTCTGATCATTGTGTTTATCTGAAAAGGAAAAATGATGGAAGCTATATTATATTGTTATTGTATGTAGATTACATGCTTGTTGCAGGGTGTAACATGCAGGAAATAATTTTTCTCAAAAGAAAATTGGCAAATTCATTTGCAATGAAGGATTTGGGAGCTGCAAAAAAAATCCTTGGTATGAGAATAACTAGAGACAGGAAAAATCGCAAATTAACACTGTCTCAGAATGAGTACATACAAAAGGTGTTGAAAAGATTTAATATGCAGAATGCTAAAACAGTTAGTACACCTTTTGCCAGCCATTTGAAACTTAGTAAGGAGATGTGCCCCAAGACCAAAAAAGAAATGGACTATATGTCTAAAGTTCCATATGCATCAGCAGTTGGAAGCTTAATGTATGCAATGGTCTCCACAAGGCCTGATATTTCACATGCAGTGGGAGTTGTAATCAGGTACATGAAAAATCCAGGAAAAGTACATTGGATGGCAGTAAATTGATTCTTAGATTTTTGAGAGGTACCACAAATCAAGCATTATTATTTGGTGGTTCAAACATTACTCTACAGGGATATGTTGATGCAGATATGGCAGGTGGCAGAGATAATAGGAGGAGCACTACAGGAAATGTATTTACTCTAGATCGAAAAAATGTCAGTTGGGTTTCAAAAATCCAGTGTGTTGTTGCACTTTCAACAACAGAAGCAGAGTATGTTGCTGCTACAGAGGCTATTAAGGAAATGATTTGGTTACAAAGGTTATGGATGAATTGGGTAAGAAGCATGATATGGGCACGTTATACAGTGATAGCCAAAGTGCCATTCATCTTGCAAAGAACTTAGCATTTCATTCAAGGACTAAACACATACAGCTCAAGTACCATTTCATACGCTCAGTATTGGAAGATGGACAATTGAAGCTGGAAAAGATACACACTAGCCAGAATCCTGCAGATATGCTAACAAAAGTTGTAACCAGGGAGAAACTGAGAACATGCTCAGTTTCAAATGATCTTCAAGGATGACGATGAAGATGAGAAACAACCAGGTCCAAAGAGGAGTCATTTTCTAGAAAATGAAGCAACAGTGGAGTTGCTACAATTAGTCTCCAAGTGGGATATTGTTGGGTGTGGAGCCTGATTATCATGTTTATTTTGTATCACAGCGTTGGACCCCTTGTACCTTAATGGGGGCGGAAACGCTGCCCATAATTAAACGCTGCCTGGGGGGTCTAGGGGGGCGGATGCGACTTTATGGAGCCCCTCCTGGCGGGGGGTTTCGGGGGCAGCGCCCCCGAAGCTAAAAACAAATGTAAAATTTCCTTGTAAAACTATAGTAATATCTAGTCAATCTGGGCCGTTCATTAGGCAGATGATCTGATGGTAGAAGTTATGTTTAGTTTAGGGTTTTTTTCTCTAGAAGGCAACCCCTCGCTTTCATGAGTATTGTATTGCGGCTGTGTATTGTGTGTGTATTCTCGGAGCGAGAAATAGATAGGGAGACTGTGAGAGAGAACAGAGGATATTACATCGGATCTGCTATAGGGTTTGTTTCCTCATTTTGCTGGATAATAGAAAGGAAGGACTGGCTGTTCAGGGTGGACGTAGCCCAAACTGGGTGAACCACATATATCTGTGTCTCTCTGGTTTTATGTGTTTTGTGTGCTTGTATTTTATGCATATTTTATGTGTTCCATTGCTCCATAATATATAATTTTTTAACAATATGAACCAATAAACACAAAGGAACTCATGGCCTCTCCTCTCACTGTGTCTTTCTTTAAACATGTTGGTTGCTTTGAGTTTTTTGAGAGGGTTTAGTAGATTCAGTATCACCCTGTGTTGACAAATTTTTTCATCACAAATCTTCATGATAGGCACGTCACTCTTGCTGGGGTCACTTTTACATGTCCACTAATGCCATTTTAGCTACTATAAGGATCCCTAATGTGGGAGAGAAATGGTTTAAAAAGGTAAACCTTGATCTGAGCTATTATGAACCATATCTCAAACCTAGATATAAGGCTGATAAGAAAATTGTTTTCCCTTTCTCTCATCTGCTAGACCAGTTGTTGGAGAGTTAAATCCCCTTTGTGGACAAAGGAAATCCCTACTAGCGCAGATCGGGTCTAGCAAAAATCGAGTCACGCTAAGATGCAGGTTCCTAGTTACAAAAGACCAAGATGCGATAAGATGCCTACCTTAAGTCCCACGTTGTTGTTGCTTGCAGAGAAGATGGCACTTCCATCCTTCGCTTTGGCAGATCACAATTCTCCCTCTTAGCACGTTCGAACACCTACACGTACATGAAGAAACAACAACACACAAGAATAAAACCTAAAACATGTAACCATATACCAGTCAGAGAAGATATAATTCATAACATAAGACATGAATATATGAATGGAACCATAATCGAAGTCATTTATTATTAATCACAACGAAAAAAAGATACAACCTGAGCTCTGGTGCTGTATCTTCCTTCGACGAGTTGAAAGCAGAGCACATCTTGATGGAGCTCGTCGGGAATGGGACAAATCTCTCTCTCTTCGGCTTTGGCTCTCAGAGGCTGTCTGGCGATAGTTTCCTTACTATTGATTCAACTCTATTTAGGCTAGCTTGCAAAGGGAAAATGGCAAGCTTATATAGATGGTGGAAGGGGAGTTGGGATCCCTACAATGGTGGGATTGGCCCTATCCTCAAGGAAGCTTCCATGATAGGTGGAAAACCACTTACCCTACATGGAGATCCGGAGCCAAACCTCCCAACTCATTTTAGAGATTCGTTTAGGAGTTGGTTGGAATCAAACTTCCGCCATTTATTTAAAAAAAACAATCCTTATTAGGCTTGGCGCAAGTAATACACTGGGACAGAGCGCCAGTTGGTGTGCCCTCTTTGGTGGATTTCCCCCATTGGTGCGAAGGCTGAACTAGCTGGTCGTGCCAAGGCCAAAAGGGCTATTTTTAGGGTTTTTTTACAGGAAACTGTCTTCAGAGGAATGATTGTCCTTGTCAAGGGGGATGCCATGAAAGTGGTTTCAGGTCATGTTACTGAATAGGCCCTTCAATGTGCGGGACGGGGGATTGCAGGGATGATGAAAAATTACTGTGTAACACTAGTATGTCCCCATGATGAAACTAATCATGAAGTACTTCACTTGCGAGGGGAGGTTTTCTCGATTTTATTCATACCATATTCAACTCCTCATGCACTTCACTAGAGTCAGAATGCTTCATATACCTTACTATCTATCCCAAAGCATTGACGAGATGGCATACATTGTACAAAGGAGGCATTATAATCATCAAATGCAAAGTATTTTTAACCATTCACTCATTAAGATGGTAGTGATGCATTAGCTTGAGTAGAAGAAAATTTCACGGGACACATTCATTGCAAATGAAATTTTCACTACCCACCTAGTCATCATGAGCAGAGTATTCCTTCATCATCTCATCCCCCCATATCCACTTCTCCATATCAGCCTGATGCTCATACATCATGACCTAGTCATATGCATTCACCTCATGTTGATCCTTCTTCTTCACCTTTCCGTAATCCTTCACCATCATCATATCATGATACTGAGGCATCAAGCAGTGAAAAGGATATTGAGGAAAATTGGGCTAATGTGACTGATGTTGATCTATTTCCCAAGACCTATCAGAGAGGCCACAGGCATGTGTTTGCTTCATTTGGAGTGAAAGGGGCCATGCCTTCTTCATCAACAAAATAGGTGGACAAGGGCAAGGAAAAGGCTAAAGAGCCAATCATTGAAGAGAAGGAGGATAAACATGAAACAAAGCAGGATTTTCAGTTGATTGACCCTGATGAGGAGGTTGAGGATAGAATCACTAGTGCATTAATCAGAAGCAAAGAGGCAAATATTAGTGAAATTCCAGCTAATCTCGACAGAGCACAATATGTGATTGGTTTTCTTGAGCAAGAAAATCAACAACTGAATACTAAGCAAATTATCAGTGAGGTAAAGACCATCAAAGAAAAGAAAGAGGTAGAGAGGGATAAAGCCTTGTTGGATGAGACATTGGATAGATTTGGTGAGATTTATGATGAGGAGGATCAACCTCCTAGATAAAGACCAAATACTAGAGGGCTAAAAACAACTCTAGCCCATGAGAGTCAGAAAGAAGTTGAGTTGGAAAAGCAGCTCACTCCAAGTGGGCTGCTTGCCCTTGAGATTAGCAGAGATAGAGAATCATGGCTTGATAGAGCCAATTTTCATCTAGAGGGCTTGCTAGAGAAGGATAAAAAGGACAATGATATTTAGAGGAAAATTGCAAAGCATTATGCCATGAGAAATAAAATTGCAAGGGCCAAGCTCAAACGAGCCCATGCAAAAATTCAAGCTTTGATTGAGAAAAAAAGAGAAGGAGAGGTTAAACATAATTTATGAGGTGTCTCTTCATGCCTCAAGCCCTTGATCAGCAAGTGACCTCAAAATTTTGATAATTTTTGGCACATTTGGCACTTTGGTGTATTTTTGGATTTTTGGGTAATTTTGACACATAAAATTTGCCAAAAATGCAGCGCCCTTGGTGCTGCACTTTTTCTTGGAGCCTCCAATGGAAAAATGGTCACCACCATCATGTTCAAAATGATGAGGACATCAACCACAACAAATTTCAAAAAATTTGGAGGAGAATTGGTCCCTCAAAAGTGCAAAAAACCACCAATTTTTCATGTTTCTGCCTCATTTTTGACCTTGGCACTGCGCTAATACCAGTCTTGGGAAAAGTGATTTTTGATAGGGAAGGTAGGTATAATTTTGGAAATGGAGGCCTATTTGGAAACTAGACTCAAAGATATTTCTAATGAGCTATCATGGAGCTGATTTGGACACCGAGAAGGCTTCCAAAAGTTGCTTTCAAAAGAGGCTATTTTTCCTGTCATGGCGCTGCGCTTTTTCCAGGAAACAGTCATTTTCATCATCTTCAGCCAAATTTTGAATTTTTGACTTTTTATCTTGGGAAATGAGAAATTATTGATGTAAAAGGTCAAGATAAATGTAAATGTCATGTTTTTATTGTTATCTAGGGTAGATACACCAGATAAGTCCTCTAGAGGTCAAATGAATCAATTTCCTCTCTTTTAGAGGCAAATTGTTGAGTTTTCCTAATCTTTAGATTCTTGTTTGGGAGTAGGTGAAACTGATCCCTATCTCATGGATTCGACTCCCTGAGGCTAGGAAGAGTGGTTTTGAGGTCTATATGATGTATTTTCTGAGTCATTGTAATGATTGGATTCACTTGGAGCTTTGGCATATCAAGAGACATATTTCTGTATTAGTTTTAGCCTGGATATTAATCAAATTTGCAGCTATTTTTATGGGATCCATGTGGTATTGTGTTTAGTTTCAGTTTTTCTTATGTGCTCATATGTTAGAATGTTTTGTGTATTTCATCCATCATTTCATTTCTATTTAATGAATGTTTTCAAGTTAGATGAACATAATCCATAATTTCTATGCTTTTTTTTGGGTAAGCATTCATAATTTGTAATTTTCTTTAGTTTAGAAAGAAACCATGAATTAAACATTCTCTTTCTAGCTCCTCACCTGTCCTAATCATCCCACCCATCGAAACCCTAAAGTGATAAACATTGTACCTACCTTGCCCCATAGAACGCCCTACAAATTTTGACCTAATTTCCTTTCCCTAGCTGTTTGACACCTCCTGATCCAGCAAAATCCTACACAAATAAAAAATAGAGACCTCGAGCTACTATACCTAGCCTAATATTTTCTTTCCTCAGTCATCTTGACTGTGATCCATACGAAGAGATCCCTCTCCTGGCCTAGTAGGGCTAGCTACTTGGCTAAGCGTGGTTTGAGGTTACCTCGGAATTGCCTTCTTCAGCTTGAGGTTCAATCTGAGTGATAGCACATCGCATGGCCGATTCCTTTTATTATATCATAAATTGTAAAACTTGCGAAATGCGATGCTGTCATGGATGCGATGCAGCTCCAAGATAAAATCTAAAAATTTTCAAAGTCCGGGTAAATGAGTTTTTACTTTGTTTTGTTCAGAAAAAGGGTTAAAACAAGAAAAAATAGGATTCAGGTAGCAAAAATAACCAAGGTTTGAGTCAAGCGAGGCGTTTTTGCAAAATTTTTATGTTATAACAACACAAACAAAAAAAGTAGCAAAATCATCAGCACAGTCACTAATCAATGTAAAGTGGCTAGCCCTACACCAAACTTAATTACCCAACGCTGATATTTTGAAAAGCATTTTGGGAAAAATACTGAGAGGGGGGGTGAATCAGTATTTAAGGCTAAACAATTTTCTTTCCTTTCTCTTAAAAACCATATGTTACAGTACTGCATTCAACATGTATGTCCCGATATCTTATTATATCTTTACTTAGAGAATTGCATCAGATAAGCATTAAGCATGAGCTGAAATAACAGAACAAACCATTAACACATATGGACACCAGGATTTAAGGTGGAAACCCAATTCGGGAGAAAACCACCGCTGCTGTAATCTCAGTCTTCAATATTTTATTATAGAGAAATTTTTTTACAATATATGCTGGTGCAGACTCATACCAGCACGCAGGCACCCACCTGCAGAAGGCTACAACCTTCTCTCGTTTGCCAGCCTCTCCTGGAAGGGAGCTACAACCCCCTGATTATAACATCAGCTTCTATATACAGAAGGCTTCAACCCTCTGACGCAACCCGTTATTCAATTAACAAACATATTTTCCCCAATTCTACATAACAGAACATCGAGACCACTGTAATCCAGACTTCAGAGAATTTATGCATTCAACATTCCGTGCATCCTTCTGTGTGTATTAACTTTCAGAAACTCCAACTGTCATATGCATCGGATGACATCCACTTACTTTTCATCGTTTCTTCTGTTGAATACTCTCACGACTCATCACCTTTTAGATCAATGTCTCGAAGGGTGCATCATGGACTCAGAATTATCAATTAAGCGCGTTGTCTGTCCATACGGATATTCCTTAAAGGAATTCCTTCTTCACCAATGCTCACCTCTCCTACATCGAATAATGATCTTTGTCCTTTATATAGATCTCGCCTTTCTCAATACCATAAGTTTAAAACCACTCAACCGCTAATGGTATTTCTTTTATTTTATCCCCGGGGCTCTTCGATTTCTTTTTAATTTATTTTATTCAAACGAGGAGATTCAAATTATCTATGTGCGCCCATCCTTTAACCCAAAGTTTAACCCTTCAGATTTTATAAACAATATCCAACGCTTTTCCATACGCAAGTGTCTTGTTGATGTGTTGAGTTCCGCAAGCGGAACAACCATACATCTCAATCGTTTTGTATTAATAATCATGCCAATCCAATTTGAAACCCTAACCTCCATTCTTCCATGCACGAATCATCCCATTCAGGATCTTCAATAATATTCAATCTTTTATCTCCACCATATAATATTATAACTATAGCCCTAATGGTTATTTTAAAACTTTACACTGTCCCCGTAACATTTCTTTTATTCAAATTTCATTCTTTGACCCCGGGCCCACATCGCAGATGGCCATTTTGTGATGGCGCGATCAAACATATGGAGGAACACTTGAATATGTGATATTGCGATCTTGCGATGGTGCGATGATCGCATATCGCAAACAACAGAACTTGCGATGGCGGAAATAACAAATATGTGATATTGCGATAATGCGATTTTGCGATGATCGCATATCGCAAATACTCCATATCAACAAGACACTTGAAGCTTCAAAATTGCGCTTTGCGATTTGCGCTCAAGTGGTAGGGACCACTTGTCCTGCCACATTCAAATATTTAAATTTTTTCCGCATACTTTCATAAATTTTCTTCATACTTGGTTGTTGAGTGCTTAAATTCCCGAAATGACTGTCTGAATAAATCTACTCCTCCATAAATTAGATTTTACGGGAATAACTGCGTTCCACTGTAAAGACGGCTCTGCCCCACACCATAATCAACTCTCTTCTGCAATTTGTGGCTGCGGCCCATGACAATTAATTCATCCTTACATTTCTCCCTTCCTTTTTGAATGCGTGTTGCTGTTCACCAAAATTTTGCTGCGCCTTTGTACTCTTCCCATTCTGTCTCTGCTGCTTCTGTTTGTCCTCTGTTCTTTTCTGTTGACCTTTTCCATTTCCTTTGCCATATCCTTTGCCATCAATGACAATATTCCAAAAAATCAGGGCCAGATGTCAGAGCCATCATTTGTTGCCTCTTCGGGATCATCACATTCCACCTTCAAGCCTACTTTTGATCTTACAAAGAGCCATCAAATTTTTAGATCCATGAAGAGTTACCAAAATTAATTCTACATGCGGTTTTTTGTCAGAGATTTTCTTTGTTCGGGCCTTGCATGGCCACACTTGTTTAAATTTCAGTGTTTGTAATAAATTAAGTTTACTAAAGTATATTAGGGCAACCGACTCAAGTTTTAGTTAAATACTGCTTGGATTTTCAATATCAAGGGTTGGACCTTGTGAGATTATGCATATAGAAGATCATTGTATTGGAGCACTGTAACTGTTTGAGCTAGGCAAAAATAATAAGAGATCGTTCACATAATTCTTGAGCTATGTTAATGGTGATTTTCTTTCCTCTATGTTAATTTTTTTCCTCTGTATTTTCATGTTGTGCATCAATTTATCTGATTACAAAACATAAAATTTAGATTAAGATTTGCTAAGAGAGACCCTTAATTCTGTCTGTGTTTGTTACCTTAATGTTTTCCTCTCAAGTTTAGTTAAATAATTCTTAACTTCTCTTTATCTATTACTAAACTCACTAATTTATCCCATTTCATATTCACACTGCCAGTAAGGTCCAGTCTGCATAGTTAGCTTGCCCTGTGAATGCCCTTGAAAATTTGATGCACAACTCAGCCTTTATGACTCCGTAGCCCAATGGATTAAGTCTCACAACTCTATATTTCCAACCACACAATCAATAAAAAACAACAACCCTCACAATTTATATAACTAGCCTAATATCCACACTTACATTAATCAAGTTAAATCATAAAAAGAGAGAGAGCCCTCTCTGAGTTTAGGAAGGTTATGTCCTGGACTCCAAAGTGGTTTGATGTTGTCCTTTGTCGTTTTTTCTTGCCAATATTAAAAATTACGGGGTGAAAAAAAAATTATTTCCCTGTTCACTGGATCACTCTAACTAATGGGAGTATTACATCTTTGCCCATAAAGTGCCTCAAACAAACTCATCTTCAAATATTCCTGATACCCATTGTTATAAGCAAACTCTACCAATGGAAGATATTGTTGTGACTTCCTCTACTGATGCATGAAGTGCATCCTCAAGATGTCCTCAAGAATCCTGTTAACCCTCTTTATATGTCCATCTATTTGTGGATGATAAGATGCACTAAAAGATAACTCTATCCCCAAACCTGCAAAAACCTATTTGAAAAACCTAGAAGTGAACTTGGAATATTTGTCTGACAACATATTCTTAGGAATACCATGTAACCTCACTATCTCCATAATTAAGACCTGAGCTACCTCACTAGCTAAATTTGTAGACTTAACTACGATGAGATGAGCTACCTTGGTCAACCTGTCAACCATAACCATAATATAATCATGCTGCTTCGATTTCCTTGACAAACCTATAATGAAGCCCATGGAAATAACCTGCCATTTCCACTCTGAAATCAAATTAAGCTACAATAAACCACCTGGATACTTACACTATGCTTTTACCTGCTAACAGTCCAAACATTTCACAACATACTCAACCACCTCTGTCTTCAAGTTTGACCAATGATAAAATTCTTAATCGTTGTCAATATCTTTTGATATCCTCGGTGACCTGAATATGGCTTAACAAGAAATTCTCGCAAGATAAGATTCTTGAGCTCGTTGTCATCTGGTATGTAAATCCTGTTCCTAAATATGACCAAACCATATTCCATGAGATAATAATCCACATATTGATCAACAATACCCTACTATTGTAACCTGTGCTTAATTTGTTGGTACTTTCCATCATGTTATCTTGCCTGCAGGATCTGCTCTTGCTAGTCTGTCCCATATGAACTCATAGTTGCAATGTGATTTACCTGCACTCTTCTGCTAAGAGCCTCTGCAACCCTGTTATCTTTACCTTTAATGTACCTGATCTCAAAGTCAAACTCATTGAGTGTAGCCAACCACCTAGCTTTCCTGGCATTCAGATTAGATTGGTCAAACAATTACCTCAGCCCACTGTGAACACTCATCAAGATAAATCTTCTTCCAAGAAGATAATGTCTCCACATCTTCAAGGCATGGATGATAGCTTCCAACTCAACATCGCGAGTCACATAATTTTTCTCATGATCATTTAATTTCCTTGAATCATAGCATACAACATACCCTTCCTACATCAGGACTCCACCAAGTCCTCTCTTGCAAGAATTTGTACATAATACAAACTCTTTATCTGGATCCATAATCTTCAAGAACAAATAATTTGTAAGCAACTGCTTCAACTGCTCAAAACTAGCTGCACATTCCTTTGTCCATTCAAATTTCTTTCCTTTTATCTGCAAAGATGAAATAGATAGGAAATATGTGAGAATTTCATGATGAACCACCTGTAATAACCTGCTAATCCCATAAATGATTTTACCTCATCCACATTCCAAAGATTTGTCCACTCCATGATATCTCTAATATTTTCCAGGTCCACTAATATACCTTCCTTGGAAAAAACATGTCCCATGTAATGAAATTTTGTCTGAAAGAAACTACACTTACTGAGCTTGGCATACAACTAATGCTCTCTTAGAAATCTCAACACTGCTACTAAGTGTTTTGCCTTATCTCCCTCATTCTTAGAATATATCAATATGTCATCAATGAATACTATCACAAACTTTTCCAGATAAGGACACAACACATTGATCATCAAACACATGAAAGTAGCTAGATAATTAGTCAAACCATAAGGAACTATAACAAAATCATAATGCCCATACCTGGTACAGAAATCAATCTTGTAGATGTCCTCTTCTTTGATGCGTACATAATGATATCCCGATCTCAAGTGAATCTACGAGAAAACAACTTCTCCCTTCGAATGATAAAACAAGTCATAAATCCATGAAAAATAATACTTGTTCTTAATCATCTCCTTTTTCAACTACCTCTAATTAATACACAATCTGAGAGTACCATCCTTCTTCTTCACAAAAAATAATGGTGCATTATTATAGCATCATTTATCACCATTATATACTTGATGACTTATGCATTAGCCTTTGACAACCCTTCCATTCAAACTTGGTCATATTTCTCAAAAAACAGTATTTCAAAACCCATACGCAACTTTTCCCAGACTTTTGCATGTATACACGCGGGTCCATACATAGAGAACCCGTGTATGCTATTTAAAATATAAAAAAATATAAAATTTCCATATTTTTGAGGCGGGGTTTATGGTTGTTTCTGTAACTTAATTACCCCAACCCGTGGCCTAATTGTTCCCCAACTGAAAAAACTAATTTGAGGGAGTATAAAATCCCCTCAAGGGAATGGCCTAAGGGAGGAAGAGAGAGAATTATAGATATTATACCCTGTTATAGCCCTTTCCAAGTTTGATATTTACCTTGTGCCTCTTGCACTTCCCATATTTTCAGGAAACCGTTATTTCGTCGACGGTACGGGGAGCACAAGTTCTTACTAGCGCTATCTGGAGCTAGATGGCGAACGACAACTACTAGGTTTTAAGACGTCGGAACACGTCTCTAACTTAGACCACGAGAATATTTCGTTAGGTTTCAATGTTGGCTTAGGTTAATTGAAATAGATTTTAACAATGATCTTGGATTAGGTTTCCATTTCCAGGCCTTAACGTATGTCAGACCTGAAATTTTCCTAAATGCAAAACTACATGCAAAAGGATATCATTTTCGTTCAATGAAAGCTATCTACGAGAAGGAAAGAAGACTTTCAAGCAATAACGAATAATGAAATATGCGAAAACATCCAGTAATGCATCTAATGTAATCTACATAAAACAAAAATCTTTCCTAGCCTACACAATGCTAGTTATGCGAAGGAAAGTTTCATTTTCAAAGCACAAAGAATGCAATATTTTGGTTTTTTCAATGCAATAGAGCAAACAATGCACTAAATAACATGAAAAACAAAACTAAACACTATCTTGGGAGAGAAAATGTAAAAGTTGAAATAGAATGACTCCAACAACATGAAACAAACACAACAATACCCAAACCAGTGCTACAATATTTTCAAATCAAAGAGAAATCTCCAAAATGACCCATACAAGTAATGTAATCGATCCTTGGAGTAAGAGGAAGAAGAATAAAACGAGAAAGGCAATGATCATTCAACCAATGAACGTACTCAACAGGATCAAAGAGACTAAGAGAAATTAAACAAGGAACGAATTCGACAACTATCAAGAAACTTGATCTCCAAAAAGAAGGCTAAGTGCACTAAGGCACTCAGAAACCCTAAGACCTCAAGTCACACTGATAAGAAATGGACAAAAAACTGAGGAAAACAAGCCTCCAGCAATAAAAAGCAGTACAAATCACTTCAATTACTCTTAGAAATAACCTAGAAACAAGTACAACTGACCAAAAACTCATGGAAAATTTCACACCCAAAAACCTACAGGGGTCGGCGCGACTGTGAGGCGGTATTTAGTGCCAAACAGGGGATGGCACGAGCGCTACAAAGGAAACATGTGCCAATCAGCACGACTGTTAAGAGAAAAACTGCGCCAAGCCAATTAACCAAGGAGAAAGAGAAAAACTCTATAGAGCAGAGGTCAATCTTGACACTCTGGGGCCGAATAAGGGTTTGAAGCACAATTAAACAACCAGAAAGGTAAACAAAAAGACAAAAAACCCAAAAAACGACCCAACAAGATCAAAGACAAACTCGCACTGATCCCCAGTGGATTCGACAACTTGTTATGTAGGTAAATCCTCTCTGTGAACAGAGACTATCCCTCTAGCCCTAGGGTGGGTCTAGTAACAAGGAATCATGCTAGAGTGTAGGTTCCTAGATATTTGAATGAAAGAGAACGCGATTAGATGGCATACCTGTGGTCCAATGTTGTTGTCGGTAATCATAGTGGTGATGAGAACTTCTCAATCCCAATTTGGCAAGTCACAATCCCTTCGCTTATCACATTTGGACACCTACACAGAGATAAAAAAATAATAACCACACACCACATCCTAATTTCATCCAAAAAATACTAGTCAGTCAGAGAAGAATAAGCATATTGCATTCCATAAAGACAAAATACAAGATGGGAACCAGACAATAGTCACTTATATTATTAGGTAGAAAGAAGAGATACAACCATGCTCTGACGTTGCGGTCTCCTCCAGGGGGTTTCGGGCGAAGCATGTCTCAAAGCTCGTCAGGGAATTCAGATGGGATAAGGGCCCTCTCGATGAAGTTCCTCCTTGATCTACCTTCTCAATAACTCAACTATTTAGCTATAGTTCAGTTCTCCAAGTTTGGCACTTCAGCTGTATAATTCTCTTTGTTCAGCTAGCTTTCATAAAGGGAGAAGGCTTGTTTATATAGAGGAAAAAAAGGAGGTTGGGATCCCTACAAAGGTGGAAGGGACGCCTATCCTTTAGGAGTGTTCCAAGGGAGTTGGAAACTGCTAACTAAAGGAGGAAGCCCGTGGTTGTTTCAGTTCAACCACTCCCAATGAATCATCCCCGAGGTGGTTGGAATAGAACCTCAGCCTCTATTTTTTAAAAAAAATCCATAAACAGCTTGGCGCGGGTGTCTAACTGGCATAGAGCGCCAAGTGGCGCAGGCTCAATATTAAATTTCCAGGTCGGCGCAAGGATGTAATGGGCTACTCGCGCCAAGGTAAAAATAGGGATTTTCACAGCTTTTCTTAGGGAAATGTCAACAAGAAGAAAGTTTCTTTCATCAAAGGGGATGCAAGGATGGTATTTGCAAAGTATGACAGTGCGTATTGGTCACATAAATGACCCTCCAATGTGCGAGTTGGGGATTGCAGGGACAGTGACAAAATTCTATGTAACAATAATAAGAGACCGTTCACAAGATTCTTGAGCTATGTTAATGGTGATGTTATTTCCTTTGTGTTATTGTTTTTTCCTCTGTCTTTTCATGCTGTGCATCAATTTCCCTGATTGCAGAACAAAAAATTTAGATTAAGATTTGTTGTCGGAGAACCTTAATTCTGTCTGCATTTACAATCTTAATGTTTTCTGCTGAAGTCTGATTAAAGAATTCTTAATTGCTCTTTAGTCATTACTGAACCTTAATATCTCTTTCACCTCATAATTAATACAACTCTAAAGATCCATTTAGCACAGTTAGCTTTCCCTGTGATGCTCTTGAATGTTGATGCGCCATTCCAACATTTTGACTCCATAACCCAATGGAATAGTCCTTGCCGACCTCTTCATCCAACCAACCCAATCAATAAAAAAACAACCCTGATTTCTAAACTAGCCTAATATAAGCACTTATAATTCTCAAGTTAAATCATAAAAATAGAGAGAGCCCTCTCTGAGTCTAGGAAGGCTAGGTCCTGGACTCCAAAGTGGTTTGATGTTTTCCCTCTGTCATTTGTTCTTGCCAATCTTACAAATTACGGAGTGACAACATAATGGCAACCATCCTTGCCACATCATCCTCCAATAGCGCAAATCACATTTCACATGTTTTAGTAGTTAACCTCCGACGCTTATAACAAAAACTCAAAGTTTGTGATTTGCGAGCTGCGGTTGGGTCCCACCTTCCCTCCACGTCACCTCCTTTCTCCCTGCGCTTCGCACTTCACATATTTTAGAGTTTACTCCCCCGCGCTTATAGCTAAACCTTAAGATTTGCGATTGTGATGCGGTCGGTCCCACCTTCCCTCCACGTCACCTCCCACTTCGCATCGTGTTAGTGCCAGTATTTTCATACTTCCACCAAGGATCAAAACACATTTGCATGTACATCTTAGGTGTCCCATTCTGAATAAATTTTTCATCATTCCATTAGGTCATGACATAAAATTGTTCCACTGGTGGTTGTAGTTGTCAAATAAGCTTCATTCTCCCTTAGAATATCATATTTGATGACTTATTATCATGTCTCCTTGAGCATAGCAACACCTATGGAAATTCTCTGTTCACTTGGAAGTCCTTAAAGTCAAAATCTCATTCAAAAGTCAGGTCACAAAAGCAGTCCCATTAGGTCATTATGGTTTTGAATTTCTCAAGGTCACTCCTTCATTTAGATGAGGTCAACACATATATGAGAGGGACTAAATGAGATCATCATGATGTATTTATTATACTTTCAAGTTGTATTTTTTTTATTTTAATGATTTTTATATCAAAATGTAATTTTGATATAAAATTCAATATGTAATTTATTTTTATTGGTCCAAATGTAATTTCACGTTTTCATATGTAATAAATGCAATCCCAAGCTGTCAAAATGCAATCATATCTGGCCCAAGTGAGCAAGGAAAGCCAAACTCCATGTTGATCAAGCTTGAAATGCCAAAAGTAACAAAGAAAAAAGAGTATCAGTGCCAAAGAGGAAAAGTGAACATTAGAAAAGTGGGTAATTTAAATTAAATTTCAAATCCACTAAAGCTATAAAGCCTATCAAGCACCTCAAAATAAGTCATTGTTTCCATTCAGCCATCAAGAGTCTTCAACAAAAGAGAAAATTTGAGTTTTCTGAGTTTTTTAGGTCAAAATTTTAAGGAGCTACGTTTTTTCACCTCGACGTTGTGTTTTTGTTCGAGCGCTGTGCGAATACATAGTGGCGTTGTGCTAATGCCCAAAAATCAAAGAGTAAATTACACTGGCACTGCGCTAATGTTTGAGCGCTGCGCTAATTTCCAGTTCGCTCCCTAAGCTTCGAAACTCAACCAAATTGACTCAAATCTTCAACAAAGATTCTTAACACCTTTGAAAAGTAATTAACATGTGAATTTCACCTCCTTGCAGTCTTAAAGAGGATTTTTATGGTGTTTTTGGTTTCTATGTGAAATTTGAAAGATGGTTAGGCTACAAACCCTAGATTCATTCTTTGTTCCCAAATTTGACACCCATAAACCTCAAATTCTCTTCCTACATCACTATAAACCCTACTCCTTCCCTACAACACCATATCCCTTTCCCTAAATACATTTTCCACTAAACTCTAGGTCCTAGGCATCTCAAATTTCCTAGACAACCCTATCAACCTTGTAAATAAATTCTAATTCCCAATTCCCTAAACATTTTGATCCCTTATCACCTCCTTGAGTTCAATAACCCTTGCCCCCATCTCCCTAATTTTTCCAAGAACTATCCCTATTCCCTAGAACTATTTTCACTCCCCATCCCCATCTACCTCATCCCTAGGGTTTCAAAGCCTTTAAGCTCAAGATGTCTGAAGAGGAGGAGAGAGGTTTCAGTGAGGAACAAACACCAAAGAAAAGTGATCACAAAGGAGGGAAAATTAACATATATGAACCAATAACCACAGAGGAACTCATGACCTCTCCTCTCACTGTGTCTTGTTTTAAACATGTTGGTTGCTTTGAGTTTTGTGAGAGGGTGCAGCAGATTCAATATCACCCTGTGTTGACAAGGTTGTTCATCACAAATATTCATGATACACAGGTCACTCTTGCTGGGGTCACTTTTACCATGTCCACTAATGCCATTTTAGCTACTACAGGGATCCCTAATGTGCGAGAGAAATGGTTTAAAAAGGTAAACCTTGATCTGAGATATTATGAAGCATATCTCAAACCTAGATACAAGGATGATAAGAAAAATGTTTTCCCTTTCTCTCGTCTCCTTGACTGGTATGTCCCATGATGAAAATAATCATGAAGTACTTCACTTGTGAGGGGAGGTTTTCTCAACTTTATTCATACAATATTCGACTCCCCATGCACTTCACTAGAGTCAGAATGCTTCATATACCTTACCATCTCTCCCAAAGCATTGAAAATATGGCATACATTGTACAAACGAGGCATTATAATCATCAAATGCAAAGTATTTTTCACCATTCCCTCATTAAGATGGTAGTCATACATTAGCTTGAGCAGAAGAAAATTTCATGGTACACATTCATTGCAAATGAAATTTTCACTACCCCACCTAGTCATCATGAGCAGAGTATTCCTTCATCATCTCATCCTCCCATATCCACTTCTCCATCTCAGCTTGATGCTCATACATCATCACCTAGTCATATGCATTCACCTCATGTTGATCCTACTTATTCACCTTTCCGCAATCCTTCGCCATCATCATATCATGATACTGAGGCATCAAGCAGTGAAAAGGACATTGAGGAAACTTGGGCTAATGTGACTGATGTTGAGCTATTTCCCAAGACCTATTAGAGAGGCCATAGGTATGTGTTTTCTTCACTTGGAGTGAAAGGGGCCATGCCTTCTTCATCAAAAAAACAGGTGGACAAGGGCAAAGAAAAGGCTAAAGAGCCAATCATTGAGGATTAGGAGGATAAACATGAAACCATGTAGGATTTTCAGTTGATTCACCTTGATGAGGAGGATGATGATAGAATCACCAGTGCATTAATCAAAAGCAAAGAGGAAAATATTAGTGAAATTCAATCTAATCTCGACAGAGCACAATATGTGATTAGGTTTCTTGAGAAAGAAAATCAACAACTGAAGACCAAGCAGATTATCAGTGAGGTAAAGATCATCAAAGCAAAGAAAGAGGCAGGGAGGGCTAAAGCCTTGTTGGAGGAGACCTTGGACAGATTTTGTGAGATTGATGATGAGGACGATTAGCCTCCTAGACAGAGACCAAATATTAGAGGGCTGAAAAGAGCTCTAGCTCGTGCGAGAAAAAAAGAAGTAGAGTTGGCAGAGCAACTCACTCCAAGTGAGATGCTTGCCCTTGAGATTAGCAGAGATAGAGAGTCATGGCTTGATAGATCCAATTTTCATCTGGAGGGATTTCTATATAAGGCTAAAAAGGACAATGATATTTAGAGGAAAATGGCAAAGCACTATGCCATGAGAAATAAAATTGCAAGGGCCAAGCTCAAACGAGCCCATGCAAAAATTCAAGCTTTGATCGAGAAAAAGGAGAAGGAGAGGTTAAAAATACTTGCTGAGGTGTCTCTTCATGCCTCAAGCCATTGATCAACAATTGAGCTCACAATTTTGACACACAGAAAATTTTCCAAAAACTTGGAGCCTCCAATGGACAAATGGTCACCACCATCATGTTCAGAATGACGAGGAAATCAACCCCAACAAATTTTAGAAAATTTGGAGGAGAACTGGTCCCTCAAAAGTGCAAAAAACCACCAATTTTTCATGTTTCTGCCTCCTTTTTGACCTTGGCGCTGCGCTAATACCAGTCTTGGGAAATGTGATTTTTGATAGGGCGGATGAGCATCATTTTGGAAAATGGAGGCATATTTGGAAACAAGACTCAAAGAGCTTTCCAATTAGCTATCATGGAGCTGATTTTGACACCGTGAAGGCTTCCAAAAGTTGCTTGCAAAAGAGGTTATTTTTCCTGTCACGACACTACGCTTTTGCGAGGAAATTGTCATTTTCTTCATCTTCAGCCAAATTTTGACTTTTTGAATTTTTATCTTGGGAAACAAGAAATTATTGATGTAAAAGGTCAAGATAAATGTAAATGTCATTTTTTTATTGATATATAGGGTAGATACACCAAATAAGTCCTCTAGAGGTCAAATGAATCAGTTTCCTCTCTTTTAGAGGCAAATTGTTGAGTTTTCCTAGTCTTCAGGTTCTTGTCAGGGAGTAGGTGAAACTAATCCCTATCTCATGGATTCGACTCCCTAAGGCTAGGAAGAGTGGTTTTGAGGTATATATTATGTATTTTATCAGTCATTGTAATGGTTGGATTCACTTGGAGCTTTGGCATCTCAAGAGACATATTTTTGTATCAGTTTTAGCCTGGACATTAATCAAATTTGAAACTATTTTTATGGGATCCATGTGGTATTGTGTTTAGTTTCATTTTTTCTCTTGTGCTCATATGTTAGAATTTTTTGTGTATTTCATTGCTATTGAATGAATGTTTTCAAGTTAGATGAACATAATCCATAATTTCTATGCTCTGTTTTGGGTAAGCATTCATAATTTGTAATTTTCTTCAGTTTAGGAAGAAACCATGAATTCACCATGATATTTCTAGCTCCTCACCTGTCTTAATCATCCCACACATCGAAACCCTAAAGTTATAAACATTGTACCTACCTTTCCCCATAGAACACCCTGCAAATTTTGACCTAATTTCCTTGCCCTAGCTGTTTGACTCCTCATGATCTAGCAAAACCCTACACAAATCAAAAATCAAAACCTTGAGCTACTATACCTAGACTAATATCTTATTTCCTCAGTCATCTTGACTGTGATCCATACGGAGAGAGCCCTCTCCTGGCCTAGTAAGGCTAGCTACTTGGCTAAGCGTGGTTTGAGGTTACCTTGGAATTGCCTTCTTCAGTCTGAGGTTCAATTCGAGTGATAAAATTTTGGCGACTCCACTGGGGAAGAAAAGAGTTAGATTAGATTAAACCTAGTAATAAGTTTTCATTTAAATTCTTAAACTTGTGGATGATAATTTTTGAGTTTACTCAAAGGCTGAATTGAAAAATTTGTAAAGTGCTTATTTGTTTGTGAAAATTGGACATACTGGCTTCCCGAAGATACACCAGTTCCAACCCTGATCTGAATCCTCCCGTCATTGTTAGTGATCCTCAGAACATTGGAAGAAAATCTAAAGCCGTTGTTGAGACTTCTAGTTCCGTCGAAAATTAATCAGAGATAAGTTCCATTCGCATAGCTCATTCATTCCCCGAAAGGTTAGAAAACTTGAAAGATATTGAATTTGATGTAAATTTTGAACAAAGTTTATTCCAGAGAAAATATTTGAGTTGGATTGATGAAATAGTTGTTGATTCCTCCATTTCCTTTCACAGTCCCGTTAAAGATCTATTTTCACACTTTTACAAGTTCCTAAAGATTTGCAAAACTATTCTTCTCAAATAAATTCTTGGGTAATAAGCAGACCTCAGATCTTAGCTTCTTCTACCATCACTTCATCTACTATTACCCAAAATATTCCTTTCCCCCACCTCCTTCTTCATTTGCTATTCACACTACTCAATCAATGACCAATCCTCCCACATTTGGCATCCAAATCCCTGTTATAAATCCTCCACCTCCAGTCATCATGGCTGCAAGATATGCTCCCTTGGTTCTCCCTGAGAACCCGGGTGCTATGCCTGCATATTATAAAACCAAACTCCCTTTGTTTGAAAGTACTCCACCTATGACAACACAAAAACATGCAGATAAAATGAATGACTTCCTTGACATTCGTGAAATTGATATAAAGGATATGAAGATGACACTGTTTGCACAAAGTTTAGGAGGGGAAGTAAGAAAATGGTTCAGAGCTCTACCAGCAGCCACTGTTGACACCTTAGAATTTTTGCATTTTTAGTTTGTAGAAAGGTGGGAAGAAAAGAAAAATCCCCTTCAAATTCTTCCAAATATGAGAACATCAAAAGGAATGTCGGTGAAACTCTGCAAGATTATTGTGTGAGATTTAATGCAGTGTACAATGCTCTTCTTGCACATATGAAACCACTAGAGGGTTTTGTTTTGGTCAAATTTCTAGATGGATTTGATACTGATATGGAATATCAGTTGCATGAACGTGATCCTACAACTTTAGCAGATATGCAGAAGAATGCTTCAAGTGTGGAAGTGAATTTGCTAGCTAAGAGAGCAAGGATGAGATCTGAAAAGAGGGTGACCATCAAAGAGGAGACATATAATTCTGATGCAAAAATGGATTCATTACTTCGGAATATGGAGAGAATGGTTGACCGATTGTCTATCTCAGATAGACCTAAACCACATATCTAGAATCCAAATTTCAGAGGGCAGCAGCCTCAATTTAGAATCAAGCAGAGAGAGTAGAAATCCCATGACCAAACAACACAATAATAACAACAGATTAGGACCTCATTGCAGCAAAATTATGTCCAAGGAGTGGAGTAAGAAGAAGATGAAGATTCGGTGGTTGAAACAAATCATTTATTTACAACAGATGGCTTGCCCATGTTCCTGACTGAAGATGGAGAGTGTTATCACCAAAATTGTACCTGATTGGCTGTTGATCAGAAAAATTCAGTGTAACTATTTCAAAACACTTCTAACTGAAGCTTAGCCTCTTAAATATAAGAGGGCTCTCTCAAGGGGTTTATGATATTGGTTAATGATAAAAATAGATGGCTAACTCTATTATTTATGTATTGTTTTTATATGCTTGCAAGTTGAAAAGATCAGAGCTTAATACCATTGGGATATGGAGTCAGTGACAGGGATCTCAGTAACAAGGATTTCCTTGTGGAAGCTAAGGCTTGTAAATATTTCAATGAAAGAGCAAGACATACAGGAGGTTTTCAATAGCTTGAGGTTCAAAGGAAGTCAGAGCATGTAATACATGAATTATGAGTAATGAGACATCAAGACATTGAAGGTAAACTATTAAGAGAGATATACCATAGATTAATAATTAAAGGAAGTCAGAGCATGAACAATCATGAGTTCTGATTAATAAGAATTAAGGCATTGAAGAAAATATTTCAAAATATAGGAAATAATCTCATTGAAATATAATAAGAATCTCAGGTGAAGGAAAGTTGTGTTGTTACTGTATCTAGCAACAAACTCCAATAGCTTTACAATCAAATAGTCTCCTGAGATAACATCACCAACCTGTAGGTTGAAAATAATATCAATATGTAGCCATTGGGATTATGGAGTCAAAATTTCAGTGATCAGTGAGTTTACTTTACATGGAAGTTGAGGCAGGTTAGAGTTTTTAGTAGTAGAACACACACACATGAGACAAGGAAATAAACAGTCAATTCACTTATAAAGGAAGTCAGAGCATCATAAGGATGAATTATGAGTAATATAAATGAAAAACACTACAAGAGAGATATATAAAAGGTAAATATATAACAATTAAGTACTAAAAACTCCTTCAGAATCTCAAGTTGGCCAAGTAACCCTATCTCTGTATTGCTGAAAAAGTGAATTTACAATAAGCTTCCATTTTGCCAAAAATCCCTAACCCTTGAAAAATTCGACCCCATGGCCTTTAATAAAGTTGTTAAATCATGATATGATCTACCTCCAAGCTATATACATCGAATTTTTGCCTACTGACACCTTGTATAACCATAAAACATCAAACTTATGACAAACAGACACCTATCCTACTTGACAGTCCTATTTCAACTAGGAATCAAACTCTTCATTATTATCTTTAAAAACCTTATCTACTAAAATAAATTACATATTTGAAAATTATGTTGTCACATGGTCGAATTTAGATGATGGGATTCACCACTTTGTGACCACTTAACTGACCTCCTCAAAACAAGGAAACAAAACCCTGCTTTTTAGGTAAATGGTCTTCTTCTTATTTGAATATTTTGGCTGTCATATGGTCTTGAATTCGTGGTCCTTGAGTGTTTAATAATTGATTTACATGGTCTTTAACTCTTTCATGACCTCTATTTGTCCAAAAAATACTCCAAAACCTGCTAAAAAGACTGAAACACAGTGCGCTACGAAAGTAAAGTAGTTTCGTAGCGCACTTTCGTAGTGCTTTAAAACAAGCCTTTATCCTCAAAATTTGTAACTCTTTCCTTTTGCAAAAGGTTCCTTATCGTAAAAAACATCCTCTATATCAATTTAAGATCTCAATACCCTCCATAACTGGTCAAAAACTCAAAAGAGCAGCTACAATAGTTTCGTAGTTCTTTGCTGCCCTTCAAGCCTAGAGGCGCTACGAAACTGCTGAAAATGCAGATTTTTGTAAAATTTTGAAAATTGAAGCTTGTAATTTGCCTAAAACTTGTATCTAGTATGTCCTCAGCCTTAAATAACCATAAAGAAACTCACCTTATGCTCCTTGAGGTGTCAATCTCACCTTTCATATTTAAGACATCCTTGCAGATTTTTCATGTTTTTTCCTGAAAAATAGGTCTTGGAACAGAGCCTATATATCCTACTCCATGATGTAGTTTGAGAAACTAAAGGAGGCTTTTTTAGGTCATTATGTATTTAAGAAAAACCTCTCTTGTTTTTTTTAAATACATCCAGCTATACAGAAACTGCATTTGTAAAACATTTGTAAAACAAGAAAACTCTGTTTTCTGAAAATAGGGCTTCAAAGAAATCCTTGTATCTCCCAACTGATAACACCCGTGAGAAACTTGAGAGAGGTTATTATTATTTTATATTTTTTGGAAAATAAAATCTCTCATTTTCTTAAAATACCTTTCCATTTTCCCAGAAACCTTCTTTGAAGTTGACTGCTCAAAGACAGAAAACATATTTTTTTTCATATTTCGCTATGAAACTTTCAGCAGTTCCGTAGCAAAAAGTGACTTTTAACAGTGCATTGTGCTATGAAATTGTTGTTTCTTGGCTAATTTGGCACTTTAGGTACAAAAAACTTTGGAAAGTGAAATGAATCGAAGAGTGATGAATGATGTGACATGAAGGAGTTAGAATATGGGTGGTTTTAGACCTTAGGGTAAGCTTAAATAAGAAAAGTTTGAAATTTCGCTTGACCAAGTAATGAAAAATGAATTCTATGACCCTACCATTTACACATCAAATTATTCAGCCTTTTCAAATGATGCTCATTTTTTTGGGTGATAACAATGGCTCCACTTGGGATGGTGTGCCCCTGTGGTACACCAAAGAACCTGTAGTTACGGTGCCATCCATCTTCTTGGAAATAAAAACTGAAATTTATGAAAAAATCACCAAGCTCTTATGGTCTTCTCCTCGGGCTCTATATTGATGATTATTGCTGAAAAACCAACTTTGTACCTACTGAAAAGGTGCTCAGTCAACTTTGAGCTTATTCACACGCTCCTACCTACCCTAATAGTTGCAATCTCCATTTTTAACTCAAGGAACATGAAACTTCCAATGAAGCTAGTCATTGATTTGATCTAACACCTGAACCTCTTGACTGCACTTGAACCAAAAATAAACAAGATATTGAAATGACCAAGGCAACATAAGATGCTTCTGATCTTCATAATGAAAACATAATTGGAAATCTGGACTGTAGAACTCTTCCATGTAGTCAGCAATAGGATCATAGAAGACATAATCTGTTTGATAATTCCCAAGACATTTTGTAGCTTTGGACAACTCATACATGCTTTGATCAACCACACAAGACTTCAGTTGTGCACTATCAAACTGATTTTCAAGAACAAGGTTTTTTTCTTCAATCTCAAAAGAGAAAGGTAACAACACCCTCTCTTTGTGTTCTAGCATTAAAAACCTTTGAAAGATTGATCTTAATCATGAAGATTATAAGATTGAATTCGACCTTCTAAAACTTTAATGTCTTTCCCAATATTCTTAGCAACTTCATCCACAAATTGAATCTTATATTCTGACTTGAATTCAAATGATTTTCGATTAGAAGACAAGGATAAAGAAAAAATTTCATCCACTTCCCCATTAGTGTGATCATCATTTGATGTAGGCTGACGCAAGAAATGGAATGAAGAATAAACTTCTTCCTTTACCTGAATATTGTAGCAATTATCTTCCAATATTTCCTCTTTTTTTTGCAATGATTCTCATTCTCCTCCTGATCAGAATACTGACAAGTCTGCTAAAAATTTTCATCAAACTCAGAGGATGTAACATGCTTTTCATAAATAAAATCCTGTTGGGTTTCATTTTCATCCAAGAGAGAGGCTATCCTTTATTCTTGGTGATGAAAGGGATTGTCATGAAGGGCCTCTAAAATTTCCTCATCCATGAACTCATCATATTCATAACAATTCTCCAAATATTCAATAAAACTCACATAGTGTTTACAACAGTATTTGACCAGCAATAAAGAGGGATGACACTATTCATACATCTCATAAAATGCAACATGGAAATCAACAAGGGAATATAATGAACCATTTGGCAAGATTTCATACCAAGACCATGCTTTTCCTTGTAAAGTGGCCATAAACATCTTCATGAGACAATCCTCAGGGAACTGAACCTTAAGTCTGTGTACATGCATATGGAATCTAACCAAATGAAGAGTAGCATTGTCTTTCTTTTCATCTTTAAATATAGGAAGATCAGTTAACCATTCTACCTTTGGCATAGGATTTTGAAAACCAGGGATATGAGACTGATTCATAGGGGCATACCTGGCATTTATTCTTGTAATGGAACTCATCTTGAAACTTCATCATGCTATTGATCTTCAAGCAGTGGAGTCACCTTCAAATTGATTATTTGATATGTGAGTCGTCAGAGAAGAAATACAACCAATATGTGCCTCAGTGTCTGCTGATCTCAGACCTTAGAACTGAAACTTTTTCATTCTTCCCAAGAAAAAATTACACCTTCGGTCCTCGACAATAGCGGCAAAATGTTATCACCAAAATCGTACCTGATTGGTTGCTGATCAGACAAATTCAATGTAACTATTTCAAACCACTTCTAACTGAAGCTTAACCTCTTCAGTCTAAGAGGGCTCTCTCAAGGGGGTTTATGATATTGGTTAATGATAAAAATAGATGGCTAACTCTATGATTTATGTATTGTTTTTATATGTTTACAGGTTGAAAAGATCAGATCTTACTACCATTGGGCTATGGAGTCAGTGACAGGGATCTCAATAACAAGGCTTTCCTTGTGGAAGCTGAGGCTTGTAAATATTTCAATGAAAGAGAAAGACATACAAGAGGTTTTCAATAGCTTGAGGTTCAAAGGAAGTCAAATCATGTAATACATGAATTCTAAGTGATGAGACATCAAGACATTGAAGGTAAACTATTAAGAGAGATATTCCATAGCTTAATACTTAATGGAAGTCAAAGCATGAACAATCATGAGTTCTGAGTAATAAGCATTAAGACATTGAAGAAAACCTTTCAAAAGATAGGGCATAAAATCATTGAAATATAATAAGAATCTTAGGTGAAGAAAGTTGTGTTGTTACTGTATATAGCAAAAAACTCCAATAGCTTTACAATCAAATAGTCTTCTGAGATAACATCTCCAACCTGTAGGTTGAAAATAATATCAATATGTAGCCATTGGGCTTATGGAGTCAAAATTTTAGTGATCAGTGAGTTTACTTGACATGGAAGTTGAGGCAGGTCAGAGTTTTAGTAGTAGAACACACACACATGAGACAAGGAAATACATAGTCAATTCACTTATAAAGGAAGTCAGAGCATCACAAGGATGAATTCTGAGTAATATAAATGAAAACCACTGCAAGAGAGATACATAAAAGGTAAAAATAGAACAATTAAGCACTAAAAACTCCTTCAGAATCTCAAGTTGGCCAAGTAACCCTATCTCTGTATTGCTAAAACAATGAATTTATATTAAGCTGCCATTTTGCCAAAAATCTCCAACCCTTGATAAATTCGACCCCATGGCCTTTAGTAGAGTTGTTACATCATGAGATGATCTACCTCTAGGCTAGATACATCGATTTTTTTCCTACTGACACCTTGCGTAACCATAAAACATCAAATTTATGACAGACAGACACCTATCCTACTTGACAGTCCTATTTCAACTAGGACTCAAACTCTTCATTATTATTTTTAACAACATTATCTACTAAAATAAATTACATATTTGACAAGTATTTTTTCACATGGTCGAATTTAGATGATGGGATTCACCACTTTGTGACCACTTAACTTACCTCTAGGAAACAAAACCCTGTTTTTTAGGTAAATGGTCTTCTTCTTCTTTGAATATTTTGGCTGTCATCTAGTCTTGAATTTGTGGTCCTTGAGTGTTTAATAATTTCTTGACATGTTTTTTAACTCTTTCATGACCTCTAGCTGTCCAAAAACTACTCCAAAACCTGCTAAAAACACTGAAACACAGTGCGCTACGAAAGTAAAGCAATTTCGTAGCGCTTTAAAACAAGCATTTATCCTCAAAAAATTTAACTCTTTCCTTTTGAATAAGGTTCCTTATCATCAAAAACATCCTTCATATCAATTTTAGCTCTCAACACCCTCCATAACTGGTCAAAAAGTCAAAAGAGCAGCTACAGTAGTTTCGTAGTGCTTTGCTGCCCTTCAATCTTGGAGGTGCTACGAAACTGTTGAAAATGCTGATTTTTGTAAAATTTTGAAAATTGAAGCCTGTAATTTGCCTAAAACTTGTATCTAACATGTACTCAACCTTAAATAACCATAAACCAACTCACCTTATGCTCCTTGAGGTGTCAATCTGACCTTTCATATTTAAGACAACCTTGAAGATTTTTCATGTTTTTTCCTAAAAAATAGGTCTTGGAACAAAGCGTATATCTCCTACTCCATGATGTAGTTTGAGAAACTGAAGGATGTTTTTGTAGATAATTATGTATTGAAGAAAAAAATCTTTTTTTTTTTTGAAATACATCTCCAACTGTATAGAAACTTCATTTGTAAAACATGTGTAAAACATGAAAACTCTGTTTTCTGAAAATAGGGCTTCAAAGAAATCCTTGTATCTCCCAACTGATAACACCTGTGAGAAAAGTGAGAGAGGTTATTTTTATTTGATATGGTTTGGAAAATAAACTCTCTCAGTTTCTTAAAATACCTTTTTGTTTTCCCAGAAATCGCCTTTGAAGTTAATTTCTCAAAGTCAGAAAACAGAGTTTTGCTTCATAATTCGCTGCGAAACTTTCAGCAGTTTCGTAGAAAAAAGTGAATTTTTACAGTGCATTGCGCTATGAAATTGTGGTTTCTTGGCTAATTTGGCACTTTCGGTACAAAAAACTTTGGAAAATTAAATGAATCGGAGAATGATGAATGATGTGACATGAAGGAGCTAGAATATGGGTGGTTTTAGACCTTAGGGTTAGCTTAAACAAGAAAAATTTGAAATTTCCCTTGACCAAGTAATGAAAAATGAATTCTATGACCCTGCCATTTACACATGAACTTATTCAGCCTTGTAAAATGATGCTTCATTTTTTTGGGTGATAACAAAGAGCATACTGAAAATCTAGATTCTCCAAAAGATGAGGACTATATCTTGGCAAATGATGATGATTTGGAAACAGAATCAGATGATTACCAGTGTGGGTATATGAATGCTTTGAGTGCACAAAAGAAACAATATTCTTTAAGGAGTAGAGATGTACTTGTCAATCCCATTCAAAAAATAAAAGAGGTCCAGTCAAAGAGTGATCTTCCAAATAATCAGAGAAAAGGCAAAGAACATGCAGAGCAGAATCATAGCAACAGCAATCAGCCATCAACAAGCTCAACTACGAAAGAGAAGGACAATTAGAAAAAGGAAAGTATAACAAAGGATCCTCCTGTTAAAGAGGTAGATAAAGTCACAAATTTTAATTTAGAAAATGAAATAGCTAAATTGAAAGTGTCCATTCCTTTGACATAATTAGTAAAGAATAATCATTACAAACATCAGGTGTCTAAAATGTTTCTAGTTGATCCTTTGTCCGATATGGTTAATTTTGAAGATGACCACCTCGAGCTCATTTTCGGTCCATCTATAGATGGTCAATTAGAAGAGAGTGAAGTTCCCCCCTTTTATTTAAGCCTTAGACTGCATGAGTACATACTTCATAATGCTATGCTTGATTCTGGGGCATCTCACAATTTGATGCCTAAGGCTATTATGGAAAATATGGGCATGGATATCACCCGACCATATCATGATTTGTATTCATTTGATTATGGTAGAGTTCACTGCATTGGTCTCATTAAATATTTAGTGGTTTCCGTAGACCAAATCCCAACCAAGAATGTTTTGATGGATGTGGTGGTGGCTGATATACCGCCTCGTTTCGGCATGCTACTGTCTAGATCATGGGGAGCCAAACTCAAAGGTTCTTTACAACTTGACTTCTCTTATGCTACTATTCCTGTTTTCAGGAAATTGAGGAAATTGTATCAGGAAAAGAAAATGAAATATATGATAACTAGTAAGGAGAAGCCCATCAATCATCCAATACAGGCTGTACATACAGATCTATAATATTTTATTTTGTATAATGATGGTGATTTGAATGATTTAAATTATCAGCTAGTAGTGGTAGAATATGTGCCAGAAGTTTCAGAAAGTTTTAGAGCAGTTCATGATAAGGAAAAATAAATGGTGTCTTCTTCTGAAAAGCCTCTTGAAGAACATAAAATCAGTACAGAACAAAAAAATGAGGTGACTAGCCAAAGTAAATCAGAACCAATAGTTAATTTTCAACATCTAGAAGATGAATATGGACTTTGGAGCATGGATTTCAATGGTGATTTGGGTAAGGAAGGTGCAGGTATTGGTATTTGGATCTGAAGTCTTGTTGGTGAGTTAGGTGGAATTCCAAGTAATGTTAGAGAATGCTATTATAAATTGGCTTTTGACTGTTCTAATAATGAAGCGGAGTATGAAGCATTGATCACAGGTCTCAAAATTTTGAAGAAACTTGGTGCAAAAAGAATTCTGTTTATGGTGATTCTCAGTTTGTCATAGAGCAGGTGAAAGGAGAATATCAAGCAAAGCATCCACAAATGAGAGCTTATAGGAATGAAGTCTTGGATGTCTTAAAATTTTTTCCTGAGTATACATTAACAATAGTGCCAAGAACTCAAAACATCATTGTACATTCGCTTGATACGGTAGAAAGTAATCTCAAAATTCTGATGAATTCCAGTAATAAATTTAAAATTCATGTAAAACATAGACCTAATGTTCCTGATAATTTAAGGTATTGTAAAGTTTTTTGGGATGGCAAAGAAATTAATAGCTTTTTGTAGAATGAAGGAAAGTTCAAAGATGCTTTTATTGATGATGTTTGTGATGCTTATGATCAAGACATAGAGACCAATCAGATGAATGTTTTGCAGCTGAAAAATATTATTATTCCTAGAGGTCTTATACCTTTAGAATATCTGTTTGATCAGGATGATGTGGCAAAAAAACCAACCTTGACTCCTACAAAAAAGGGTGTGGAAGACATGAACATTGGAACAACAGATAAGCCCAAGATGGTTAAGTTGTTTAAGACATTATCTCCTGAGGCAAAATATAAGTACATCAAATTGTTGTCTAAATTTTTTGATATTTTTGCATGGGATTATGCAAAATTGAAGGTCTATGACAAGAAAATTATTCAGCACACTATTCCCATTAAGCCGGATCAAAAACCCTTTAGACAGAAGTTGAGAAGGATAAATCCCAGATTATTTCCATCCATCGAAAAAGAGGTAAATTGATTGTACAAATCACGTATCATTGTTCCAATTAGGTTTTTTGATTGGATTTAAATTTTGGTTCCGGTAAGGAAAAATACTGGAGAGATAAGGTTATTGATTTCTGGAATTTGAATAAAGTATCTTTAAAGGATAATTACCCCCTTACTAAGATGGACCATGTTTTGAAAAGTTTAGTTGGAGCATCACGGATGTCACTGCTTGACGATTATTTAGGTTATAATCAGGTTTTTGTACATGAAGAAGACCAAGGTAAAACTTCTTTCACAACAGCTTGGGGGACCTTTCAGTATGTCAAAATGCCATTTGGACTCAAGAATGCAAGGGCTACTTTTCAGTGGTTGATGGATATAGCCTTTTCTAATGAGAAATATGTTTTCTTAGTAGTGTATCTAGATGATTTGACAATGTTTTTTGGTTCTGATGATCAACATTTGTATCATTTGAGAATTTTTCTTCAGAAATGCAGGGAGTTCAAAATTTCTTTGAATCCGAAGAAGAGTTTTTTTTCCATGGAGGAAGGCAAACTTCTTGGTCACATAATCTCCAAAGATGGAATTTTCATTGATCCTTCCAGAGTTGAAGCCATTCAGAAGATAAATTTTCACTGTAATAAAAAGGAGATACAAGCTTTCAATGGTAAGTGAACTTCTTACGCAGATTTGTTCCTAATTTGGCTGAGCATTTAACATGAAATGACTAATATGTTGAAGAAGGAAAGTAGTGTAAAATGGACCACTAATGCTATGAAGTCTTTCAACTTTGTAAAGCTTTCTTTAACCACGATCCCTGTTTTGGTTATTCTAGATTATACTAGTGATTTCATAAAATTTTCGTTTGCATACGAGCACACCTTGGTTGCATTTTTGATGCAAAAGCAGGATCAGGTTGAACAACCTATTTCTTTCTTTAGTCGAGCCATTAGATATGCTGCTCTTCGCTATATGATATGAAAATGTGTGAACTAAATATTTCTTATACAGAGATAGACTGTAGGGGCTTTTACTGGTTATGTCACCTTTCAAAGAAAGGATGAAACTAGAAGCTTCTGGCCCTCTTAAAGGCTCTGCCTAAAGAAATAGGAAGTAAACAATAAAATGATCTGTTAATGAAAGTATTTGTTTTCTGATTGCAAAGTATTCATTAAAAAATATTATGAGTGTGCAAGCATGTTAAGGTGTTCTGCAATGGAACAAATGTGTTTTGGAATGGAACAAATATGTTTTGATAACTGTATAAGTCTTTTTGAGTTAAGAGGACTTATTTCAATTTACTGTTTAAGGTATTAAACTCTGGAAATAAGCAACAAGAATTCACAGCATATAAACAAGCATCTGATAAAGAAGTTCACCCCTCTCTTGGGCTACATCTGTTGGGTCCAAAAGCTTCCCATTTGGGAGGTGTGATCAAGTGATCAAGTCCTTAATGGAAAAATGCTCAAAAACATTAGTTTCATAGAAATGGTCCAAACCAGAATGAAAGTAAAGAGCTAAAAAATATGATCCTGTAGCCCCGAACGACACTGAAAACCGATTTTGTATGAGAAAGTTATTCAACTTTGAATTTTCTCAGTTTTAGGTAAAAAAAGGCCAGTTTGACAGTTTGACTTTATAAATTTTTTTTATTAAAAAAAGAATATTCCACAAAATATTCTGGGAATATTCTACAGAATATTCTATGTAGGAGCCAATAGTAGGGTGCCACGTGGCCTGCCTGGAGGCTACCACGTGGCCCCAAGGGTCAAACGAAATGGTGTATCAAAATTTTGTTGTCGTGGACAGGAATCGACCCGGGGTCGGGGCGGTAGCAACCGAGCAGCCCAACCAAATGGGCCACGATTAGTTCTTAACTACATTGGTCGCGAAGTTATATTTAAGCTTTATTTTGTATTGGGCAGGGCTTGAAAGGGGGACAGCTCCTAAGGGCCAGCACCAACCCTTTGTCTAAGAAAATACCTCATCTTCAGGATGTAAATCATGAGGTAAATCATTCTGATTTGTCTTCAGTTTCCTCTATTGAAAAGTGTGTTGGTTCTTTTTAAAAACATACAAGAGGCATCAGGTCCAAACTAATGTTTAGGATGGGCTATCAAAAAGGCAAAGGTTTGGGCAAGCATGCACAAGGCATTGTTGAGCCTATTTGTGTTGTGGAACGTCCCAAGAATATTGGTCTTGGCTATGAGAAGCTTAATGGCGAAGCTTTGAGCACATGCATTCAAGAATGTGATGCAAATTTGAAGAGACCATTTCTCCCAAGTTCTAAATTACATCAATGTCATGATGGCAATCTTCCTTACCATTTTTTTAATCCTTTGTTGCAGCAAGAAGATGGTAGACATGCAGCTTATGGCAAGCATACAATTTTAGGAAATTTTCAAGACAAGAACGATGATGTTAGTCTACAATTGAAAGCTGGAGCCTCTACTAGTTCATCTCCTCATGGAGGCAAAAAGGATGAACATGCAAAGCAGCATAAGAGGTATAAATCTTATCATGATAAATTTGATTGTGTTTCTGCAAGGCATGATAATTTTACATGCTTTAATGGAAGAAAGAATTCTTGCACATTTTGTGGCCGATTTAACCATCATGTTTCGAGATGTTGGATGAGGAAGAAGGCACACAAGAAGCAGATGAAGCAAAGACTACCTTCAAAGAATGTGCATATGATTTTCACTTTTTGCCAAAATAAGGGACATGTTGTCTCTCATTGTTGGAATTTGCAGCCAATTCGTTGTCCCACGCACATGCAGCAAGAGGACAAAAATATTGGCGAAGGTGGAATCATGGATTCCATTATTAATGTGGAAAGGGAAGTTTCACATGAGGAAAATTTGCAGCAGCAAATGTCGCCATGGAAGTGGCTTGGTGAGAAGTGGATGGACTTCCTGACACAGTAAGACGTACTCCTTTTGTACATATGCAAATTTCGGATGTATGCATGTATTTTGCTGTAATATTTTTTTTGTTTTGAGCCACCTTAGATCATTGATCAAGGTTGCGTTGTATAGTTTCACTCTGTAAATTTCTCGCCAAAAATTTCTGTGTGAGTTCAAGAAGGTCAGTTGTGGACAGTTGTGGACAAGCACATTTAGGAAGGGAAATGTCGATTTCTTTTCATTTGTGGTTCAAATTCACTTGCTTTGTAAGGCAAAGGTGTTTGAAGGGCTAAAGAGAACTTATGGATAGGGCCACGTGACCATGAACCGGATTTGTGTTACGCGCCAATGGTTAGCTCTCTAATCTGATTTGAAAATGTGTGAACTAAATATTTCTTATACAGAGATAGACTGTAGGGGCTTTTACTGGTTATTTCACCTTTCAAAGAAAGGATGAAACCAGAAGCTTCTGGCCCTCTTATAGGCTCTGCCTAAAGAAATAGGAAGTAAACACTAAAATGATCTGTTAATGAAAGTATTTGTTCTCTTATTGCAAAGTATTCATTAACCAATATTATGAGTGTGCAAGCATGTTAAGGTGTTCTGCAATGGAACAAATGTGTTTTGGAATGGAACAAATATGTTTTGATAACTGTATAAGTATTTTTGAGTTAAGAGGACTTATTTCAATTTACTGTTTAAGGTATTAAACTCTAGAAATAAGCAACAAGAATTCACAGCATATAAACAAGCATATGATAAAGCAGTTCACCCCTCTCTTGGGCTACATCTGCTGGGTCCAAAAGCCCCCAAAATGGGCTTTTCCCTTCTCTATTAATGCTCAAAAATAGTTTTACACCATGAAGAAAGCCTCAATAGGCTGAAATAGCCGCTAAAACAGAATCAGAGTGCTGGAAACAGTAAAAATTGACTGTAAATTCACCTCAAACAGATGAACATAACCCAATACAACTGATCATTCCTAAAGCCCTGGTGGCTCCTCAAGAAAATACGCTGATAAAACCTTTGACAGAGTGCCCTGATGGCTCTATAACCTATTCCAGTAGCTTCAGAATGTTCCAATACCCCCAAAACAAAAAAAAAATTCGTTCCAATTGGACTTCCCTAGCTCCAGATATGGTCAAAACAAACTTTGCACTCTAATACATGTATCATAAATGTTTCTCACTTCACCATGGTATTCCGATATAGTGTATGTTCTTCAACACCTATGTCCTCCTCCTGGAATGTCAAAAAGTTAGGGTAGGTCTTTGAAATTGAAATCTACTAAATATTGCATTCTAGGTAGTGCTTTTTATTGGAAAGATCCAGGAGGTGTTCTTTTGAATTGTCTGGTTGAAGATGAAGCTAAGCAGGTAATGAATGACTTCCATATGGGATATTGTGGAGGCCATTTGTTTTGGAAAACAACAACTAACAAAGTGTTGAGAGTAGGGTATTATTGGCAAACTCTATTTTCATATTTGTACTAAGCAGTCACAAACTGTCATGAATGTCAATTTTTTCAGGGAAAAAGTAAACTCCTTCCTCTTCCGCTGAAGCCTGTTGTAGTAAATGCTCTTTTTCAATAGTGGGGAATTTATTTTATTGGGGAAATTCATCCCACATCATCAGTACAACAAAAATGGATTCTAATAGCCATCAACTACTTCACCAAGTGGATTGAGGCTATTCCTACAAGACAAGCTACGTACACGGTAATTATTCAGATTTTTGAATCCAATATTTTGTCTCGTTTAGGTTGTCCTCACAAGATTATTACAGATAATGCTGCAGCATTCAAGTCAAAGAATATGATTGAGTTTTTTCACAAGTATAATATCAGGTTGGGCCATTCCACCGCATATTATCCACAGGGCAATGGATTAGCTGAGTCCTTTAATAAATATTTAGTTAATATCATTAAGAAAATGTTAGAGGAGAATAAGAAAAATTGGCATAGGAAGCTTACCAATGCTTTGTGGGCAGACCGAGTGAGCACCAAGAAATCTATAGGTATGTCACACTTTGAATTGGTTTATGGTACAGATACAGTGTTTCCTACATCACTTGCAGTCCCGGTTATGAGATTATTGTAGGAAGCCAGTAGTGAGGAAGATGATATTCAACATCGAGTCAATCAAATGATTCACCTTCAACAAACAAGAGAGGAAGTTTCTCAGACTACTTCTAAGCTTTAGGAGAAAATCAAAAATATTTTTGATGTTAAAACCAAGGCAGATAAATTTCAGCTGGAGGATGTAGTGCTGCGGTAGGATGCGAGAAATGAAGATAAAGGTAAGCGCGGGAAGTTTGAAAATCTTTGGAAAGGACCCTATAATATTTTATCTTATCGAGGACAGAATGTTGATTTTCTGAAGGAGATGAATGGACTGGAATGTTTGGGAGGACTAGTTAATGGTAGGCTCCTGAAACATTATTATTTCTGATGCAACTTCTCAGAGAATGTTTCACTTTCATTGTAAATACCAGTTTATATTTTTGCAAGGTTTGGAGCAGAAAATAATCTAGGCTTGGGGCCCGAAGTGAAGGCTATAAAGCTTTTTTTTTTTTTTTTTTTTTGTTTACACAATTTTGGAGTTCATTTTGAGTTAGTGTCAGAGTCAATTTTTTGAGTCAGTTCATAGTCACTTTAAATGATTTTTTAGTCAGTTTAATAATCTGGAGTCTTTTGAATTGTTTGACCGTATTTTCCCAATGATTAGGCACTTGGTCTATGGTGTTCTTGACACCTCCAAGGAGCTTCCATCCCTAATAAGGCCAATGTTAGTGTCAGTATTTGCATACTTCCACCAGGGATCGAAACACATTTGCATGTGCATCTTAGGTATCCCATTTTGAATAAATTTTTCATTATTCCATTAGGTCATGACATAAAATTGTTCCACTGGTGGTTGTCCTTGTCAAATAAGCTTCATTCTCCCTCAGAAGATCATATTTGCTAACTTATTCTCATGTCTCCTTAAGCATAACAACACCTATGGAAATGCTATGTTCACTTGGAAGTCTTTAAAGTCAAAATCTCATTCAAAAGTCAGGTCACAAAAGCAGTCCCATTAGGTCATTAGGGTTTTTCATTTCTAAAGTTCACTCCTTCATTTAGATGAGGTCAACACATATATGAGAGGGACTAAATAAGATCATCATAATGTATGTATTATACTTTCAAAGTTGTATTTTTTTTAGTTTAATGATTTTTATATCAAAAGGATAAAATTCAATATGTAATTTATTTTTATTGGTCCAAATGTAATTTCATGTTTTCATATGTAATAAATGCAATCCCAAGTTGTCAAAATGAAATCATGTTCGGCCCAAGTGAGAAAGGAAAGCCAAAATCCATGTTGATCAAGCCTGCAATGCCAAAAGCAACAAAGCAAAAAGAGTATCAGTGTCGAAGAGGAAAAGTGAACATTAGAAAAGTGGGTAATTTAAATTAAATTTCAAATCCACTAAAGCTATAAAGCCTATCAAGCACCTCAAAACAAGTCATTGTTGCCATTCAACGATCAAGAGTCTTCAAAAAAGGAGAAAATTTGAGTTTTCTAAGTAGTTTGGGTCAAAATTTCAAGGCACTGCATTTTTTTCCGAGCGCTGCGCTAATACCCAGTGGTACTGCGCTAATGCTTGAAATCACAGAGTAAATTAGATTGGCGATGCGCTAATCCCCAAGGGCGCTGTGCTAATGTCCAGTTCGCTCCCTAAGCTTTGCAAGTCAGCCAAATTGCCTCAAATATTTAACAAATATTATTAACACCTTTGACAAGTAAGTAACATGTGAATTTCAGCTCCTTGCAGTCTTTAAGAGGATTTTTATGGTGTTTTTGGTTTCTATGTGAAATTTTAAAATTGGTTAGGCTACAAACCCTAGATTCATTCTTTGTTCCAAAATTTGACACCCATAAACCTGACATTCTCTTCCTAAATCACTATAAACCCTACTCCTTCCCTACAACACCATATCCCTCTCCCTAAATCTTTTTTCCCCTAAACCCTAGGTCATAGGCATCTCAAATTTCCTAGGAAACCCTATCAACCCTGTAAATAAATTCTAATTCCCAATTCCCTAAACATTTTGATCCCCTATCACCTCCCTGAGTTAAATAACCCCTACCCCCATCTCCCTAATTTTTCGAAGAACTATCCCTATTCCATAGACCTATTTTCACTCCCCATCCCCATCTACCTCATGTTGAGAATGCAGCAAGATGATGGAGCTTGGTGAAATGAAGTCGCCTTCACCAAGTGGGCCCGCAGGCGAATTCTGGCGCAAAGTCTATTTTTAGACATATGGAGCATGGTTCGGGGATTCCAGTTTGAGATTCTTGGAGCATTGGTCATGTTGGTAAAAATATATGAGACTCTATTTTTTAGGTCAAAGAGGTCGAAGTCTATTTTTAGACTGCCTCTCCTTAAAACAGGGAAGTCAAATATTATTTACCCTTAATAATATTTAGACTATAAACAGCAGTTTACTCTCTTGGAGCACTTCAGTTCGAGCTACAGAAGTGGCTCATGCATCTGACAGAGGAATCACGTGGTTCCCAAGGGTTTGATGGCATCATGCATGGTTGACTTCAGTTGGACTTCAGTGGTAGAAGTTTGGAGGAGTTAATGAGACAGCTAGTGGAGTTGTGTTATGTTTATTTTAGTTGAACTGATTGAGATTAGTTTAACTAGCTAATCAATTAGTTATGAGTGGAGTGAATTAAATATTATTTAATTCATTAATTAGTAACTCATTATTCAACTCAAGAACACATCAGTTCACTACGGTGCATGATCAGTTCAGTGGAGACCAGTGAAAGAGGTAGATGAAAGGGTGGAGTTAGCTATCAGTTGTGACTATACTGTTGCTATTTGCAACACACAGATAGGAGGAGTAAGCCCATGAGGATTGCGCAGTTCAGGTTGGTGGTTTATCTATATAAAGAGGCCATCCCATAGCATTGAAACACGTAATAGAGGCAAGGCAATTGGCGGTGAGTTTTGAACCAGTAACCTGTTCAAAACTGAGCTAGATTGTGAGTAACTTATGAGAAAGTACTGAGTACTTGTGAGGAGTATTGTACTGAGTTTGTTACTTGATTTCTCCATTATAATATACACAATAGCTGCGGGGTTTTCAGCTATAAGATTTCCCCATACATACTGTGTTAATGTGTATGATGATTTGATGTGTTATCGCTAGATTTTTTTTCCGCATGTGTTATGATCTGAGTTGGTTGAGTGGAAGAGATTATGTGTTGTGTATGAAGTTCAAATAGTATGTGACCAGGATAGTCTCGGTGGATAATTAATCATTATTCAGCAAATTTCTACACCTCATCCCTAGGGTTTCAAAGCCTTCAAGCTCAAGATGTCTGAAGAGGAGGACAAAGGTGTCAGTGAGGAACAAACACCAAATAAAAGTGATCACAAAGGAGGGAAAATTAACAGATATGTGTTGGGTGTGGAGCCTGATTATCTTGTTTATTTTGTATCACAACGTTGGACCCCCTGTACCTTAATGGGGGCAACAACGCCGCCTATAATTAAACGCTTCCTGGGGGGTCTAGGGGGGGCGGCTGTGACTTATGGAGCCCCCCCCTGGTGGGGGGTTTTGGGGGCAGTGCCCCTGAAGCTAAAAACAAATGTAAAATTGCCTTGTAAAAGTATAGTAATTTCTAGTCAATCGGGGTCGTTCATTAGGCAGATGATCTGACGGTAGAAGTTATGTTTAGTTTAGGGTTTTTTGCCCTAGAAGGCAACCCCTCACTTTCATGAGGGTATTGTATTGCGGCTGTGTATTGTGTTTGTATTCTCAGAGCAAGAAATAGATAGGGAGACTATGAGAGAGAATAGAGGATATTACAACGGATCTGCTGTAGGTTTTGTTTCTTCATTTTGCTGGATAATAGAAAGGAAGGACTGGCTGTTCGGGGTGGACGTAGCCCAAACTGGGTGAACCACATATATTTGTGTCTCTCTGGTTTTATGTGTTTTGTGTGCTTGTATTTTCTGCATATTTTATGTGTTCCATTGCTCCATAATATATAATTTTCTAACAACTGGTATCAGAGCCGAAGGTATATTTGGCTGTAAAATCGCAAGAAAGAAGGGTTCCTGGTTTGAGTGGGAGCAATGGCGGAAGATGGTAAGTTTAGGTTCGAGAAATTTAACGGCCAAAACTTCCCGTTGTGGAAGATGCAGATGGAAGATTATCTATATCAGAAAGATATGTACCTACCATTGAGCGGAAAAACAAAGAAGCCAACAACCATGACAGATGCGGAATGGAACATTCTCGATAGAAAGGCACTCGGAACAGTATGGTTGTGCCTTGCAGCGTCAGTTGCCTTCAATATTTCGAAGGAAACAACAACAAAGGGTTTGATGTGGACGTTGGCGAAACTATATGAAAAACCCTCGGCCTCAAACAAGGTATTTCTTATGAAACGACTATTTAATATGAAGATGTCGGAAGGTGGATCTGTTGCAGACCATTTAAATGATTACGGGTGGTGTTTCCGCCCCCATTAAGGTACAGGGGGTCCAATGCTGTGATACAAAATAAACAAGATAATCAGGCTCCACACCCAACAATCTCCCACTTGGAGACTGATTGTAGCAACTCCACTGCTGCTTCATTTGCTGGATAATAGAAAGGAAGGACTGGCTGTTCGGGGTGGACGTAGCCCAAATTGGGTTAACCACGTATATCTGTGTCTCTCTGGTTTTATGTTTTTTGTGTGCTTGTATTTTCTGCATATTTTATGTGTTCCATTGCTCCATAATATATAATTTTCTAACAACTGGTATCAGAGCCGAAGGTATATTTGGCTGATAAACTCGCAGGAAAGAAGGGTTCCTGGTTCGAGTGGGAGAAATGGTGGAAGATGGTAAGTTTAGGGTCGAGAAATTTAACGGCCAAAAATTCCCACTGTGGAAGATGTAGATGGAATATTATCTGTATCAGAAAGATCTGTACCTACCATTGAGCGGAAAAACAAAGAAGCCGACGGCCATGATAGACACATAATGGAACATTCTCGATAGAAAGGCACTTGGAACAGTACGGTTGTGCCTTGCGGCATTAGTTGCCTTTAATATTTTGAAGGAAACAACAACAGAGGGTTTGATGCAGACGTTGGCGAAACTAGATGAAAAACCCTCGGCCTCAAACAAGGTATTTCTTATGAAACGACTATTTAGTATGAAGATGTCGGAAGGTGGATCTGTTGCAGACCATTTAAATGATTTCAATATAGTTACCAGCCAGTTAATATTTGTAGGGGTAAACTTTGATGATGAAGTTAGAGCTCTGTTATTTCTGTGCTCATTGCCAGAAATCTAGAATGGTTTAGTTATGGCCATTAGTAACTCTGTCTCTAGATCTAGTAATTTAAAGTTTGATGATGTTGTTGGTGCTATCCTTAGTGAGGAAATGTGACAGAAAAGCTCCGGTGAGACATCGGGTAATGCTTTGAGTGCAGAGTCTAGGGGAAGAAGAATGGAAAGAGGAAAGAGCTCGAGATATCGTAGTAAATCAGGGAAAGGCAGATCCAAATCCAGATCGGGGATAGTGTGCTGGAAATACATAAACAAAGGACACCTAAAGAAAGACTATAGAACTCGGAAGGGAAAAGAAGGAGACACACAACAAGAAAACAATCATGAAGCAAATGTGACAGGTGATGTGTTACAAGTTGCTTTGATTCTTTCTTTTGAAAATGTTACCGATTCTTGGGTTGTATATTCAGGGGCTTCATTCCATGCCACACCTAATAAGAAATCTTTTCATGACTATGTTCAAGGAGATTTTGGACAAGTTCGTTTGGGAGATGATAAACCCTGTAAAATTGTTGGAATGGGTAAAGTTATTGTAAAACAATAGAATGGAAACCAATGGCTACTAAAGGAGGTAAGGCATGTTCCAGATCTGAAGAGAAATTTGATTTCAACAGGGCAGTTAGGCGGTGAAGGTTGTGTGACAAATTTCACGAATAAAACTTGGAAGGTCACCAAAGGAGCCCTGGTAATAGAAAAAGGCGAAAAGGTTGGTACATTGTATTTATGCAATGGTATTTCTAACTCTGTTAATGCTTTAACTTCCAAAGGAGCAGATGCAACATTATGGCATCATAGGCTCAGACACATGAGTGAGAAGGGGATGAAGATTCTTCACACAAGAAATTTGTTGCCAGGTTTGAAGGATGTTGATTTGGATTTCTGTGAGAATTGCATTTATGGAAAATAGAAGAGAGTCAGATTTCTTAGAGTTGGGAAAGAAAAGAAGAGAGAAAAATTAGATATGTGCATACAGATGTATGGGGACCTGCTCAAGTATCATCTCTTGGTGGCTCTCGTTATTATGTTACTTTTATTGATGATGCAACTAGAAAAACATGGATTTATTGTATTCAGAATAAATCTGATGTATTTGATATTTTCAAGAAATGGAAAGGTTTGGTTGATATTGAGACAGGAAAGAAGTTGAAGTGTCTCAGATCAGAAAATGGAGGTGAATATTGCAGCAAAGAGTTTGATAGGTACTGTTCATATCATGGAATTCACAGAGAGAAGACAGTTCCAAGAACACCACAAGAAAATGGTGTGTTAGAAAGAATGAACAGAACAATCATGGAGCGTACAAGGTGCATGAGATTGCATGCAGGATTGCCTTTACAATTTTGGGTAGATGCTATAGATACTGCTGTTTATCTAATAAATAGAGGGCCTTCAAGTTACTTGGATGGTAGTATTCCAGAGGAAGCATGGACAGGTAAAAAGGTAAACTATTCCTTTTTAAAGCCTTTTGGTTGTGAGGCCTTTGTCCATATTAATAAAGAAAATAGAACAAAGCTTGAGGCAAAATCAAAGAAATGTACCTTTATTGGATATGGTGTTAATGATTTTTTTTATCGCTTATATGATTATGAAAATCACAAAATCATTAGGAGCAGAGATGTAATATTCAATGAAAAGGTTTTGTATAAGAATCAATTGCAGGAAAAGAAACAGGAAAAAGAAAGCAAGGAATACACAGTTCTTAATGAGATAACTGAAAAATTAAAGGTGCCCGAAAATAATAATAATCAACAACCACATCAGCAACAACCACCACAACAGCAGCAAGAACCTCAAACACCTGAAGGTGGTGTTAGAAGATCTACTAGGATAAGTAGACCCCCTAAACGATACTCTCCTTCATTATATTATTTTTTGCTGACTGATTCTGGTGAACCTGAATATTATGAAGAAGCAATGCAGGTTGAAAGTGGGAAGAAGTGGGAGCTAGCCATGGAAGAAGAGATGCACTCCTTAAAGCATAACCAGACTTGGGACTTAGTCAGGTTGCCTGCAGATAAAAATGCAATGCAGAATAAATGGGTTTACAGGCTAAAGGAAGAAGATGGAGGAAAATGGAGGTACAAAGCTAGACTTGTGGTGAAGGGGTTTACACAGAAGAAAGGTATTGATTTTGATGAAATATTTTCTCCTATTGTTAAGATGAATTCAATTAGAAATATTTTAAGTCTTGTAGCAGCGGAAGATTTAAATCTTGAACAGTTAGATGTAAAGACAACATTTCTCCATGGAGATTTGGAGGAAGAGATCTATATGGAGCAACCAGAAGGATATGAGGTCAAAGGGAAAGAAAAATTAGTGTGCAGGTTAAAGAAGATCTTGTATGGCTTAAAACAAGCTCCAAGGCAGTGGTATCTAAAATTTGACAAGTTTATGTCTGAACAAGGTTATACTAGATGTCACTCTGATCATTGTGTTTATCTGAAAAGGAAAAATGATGGTAGCTATATTATATTGTTATTGTATGTAGATGACATGCTTGTTGCAGGGTGTAACATGCAGGAAATAAATGTTCTCAAAAGAAAATTGGCAAATTCATTTGCAATGAAGGATTTGGGAGCTGCAAAAAAAATCCTTGGTATGAGAATAACTAGAGACAGGAAAAATCGCAAATTAACACTGTCTCAGAATGAGTACATACAAAAGGTGTTGAAAAGATTTAATATGCAGAATGCAAAACCAATTAGTACACCTTTTGCCAGCCATTTGAAACTTAGTAAGGATATGTGCCCCAATACCAAAAAAGAAATGGACTATATGTCTAAAGTTCCATATGCATCAACAGTTGGAAGCTTAATGTATGCAATGATCTGCACAAGGCCTGATATTGCGCATGCAGTGGGAGTTGTAAGCAAGTACATGAACAATCCAGGAAAAGAACATTGGATGGCAGTAAAATTGATTCTTAGATATTTGAGAGGTACAACAAATCAAGCATTATTCTTTGGTGGTTCAAACATTACTCTACAGGGATATGTTGATGTAGATATGGCAGGTGACAGAGATAATAGGAGGAGCACTACAGGATATGTATTTACTGTAGGTGGAACAACTGTCAGTTGGGTTTCAAAAACCAGTGTGTTGTTGCACTTTCAACAACAAAAGCAGAGTATGTTGTTGCTACAGAGGCTAGTAAGGAAATGATTTGGTTACAAAGGTTATGGATGAATTGGGTAAGAAGCATGATATGGGCACGTTATACAGTGATAGCCAAAGTTCCATTCATCTTGCAAAGAACTCAGCATTTCATTCAAGGACTAAACACATACAGCTCAAGTACCATTTCATACGCTCAGTATTGGAAGATGGACAGTTGAAGCTGGAAAAGATACACACTAGCCAGAATCCTGCAGATATGCTAACAAAAGTTGTAACCAGGGAGAAACTGAGAACATGCTCAGTTTCAATTGGTCTTCAAGGATGACGATGAAGATGAGAAATAGCCAGGTCCAAAGAGGAGTCATTTTCCAGCAAATGAAGCAGCGATGGAGTTGCTACAATCAGTCTCCAAGTGGGATATTGTTGGGTGTGGAGCCTGATTATCTTGTTTATTTTGTATCATAGCGTTGGACCCCTTGTACCTTAATTGGGGCGGTAACACCGCCCGTAATTAAATGTTGCCTGGGGGGTCCAGGGGGGGTGGATGCGACTTTATGGAGCCCCCCCCTGGCAGGGGGTTTCGGGGGCAGCGCCCCCGAAGCTAAAAACAGATGTAAAATTGCCTTGTAAAAGTATAGTAATTTCTAGTCAATCTGGGCCGTTCATTAGGCAGATGATCTGACGGTAGAAGTTATGTTTAGTTTAGGGTTTTTTGCTCTAGAAGGCAACCCCTCGATTTCATGAGGGTATTGTATTGTGGCTGTGTATTGTGTGTGTATTCTCGGAGTGAGAAATAGATAGGGAGACTGTGAGAGAGAATAGAGGATATTACAGCAGATCTGCTATAGGTTTTGTTTCTTCATTTTGCTGGATAATAGAAAGGAAGGACTGGCTCTTCAGGGTGAACGTAGCCCAAACTGGGTGAACCACGTATATCTGTGTCTCTCTGGTTTTATGTGTTTTGTGTGCTTGTATTTTCTGCATATTTTATGTGTTGCATTGGTCCATAATACATACTTTTTTAACAATATGAACCAATAAACACAAAGGAACTCATGGCCTCTCCTCTCACTGTGTCTTTCTTTAAACATGTTGGTTGCTTTGAGTTTTTTGAGAGGGTGCAGTAGATTCAGTATCACCCTATGTTGACAAATTTTTTCATCACAAATATTCATGATAGGTAGGTCACTCTTGTTGGGGTCACTTTTACCATGTCCACTAATGCCAGTTCAGCTACTATAAGGATCCCTAATGTGGGAGAGAAATGGTTTAAAAAGGTAAACCTTGATCTGAGCTATTATGAACCATATCTCAAACCTAGATATAAGGATGATAAGAAAATTGTTTTCCCTTTCTCTCATCTGCTAGACCAGTTGTTGGAGAGTTAAATCCCCTTTGCGGACAAAGGCGATCCCTACTAGCGCAGATCAGGTCTAGCAACAATCGAGTCACGCTAAGACGCAGGTTCCTAGTTACAAAAGACCAAGATGCGATAAGAGGCATACCTTAAGTCCCACGTTACTGTTGCTTGCAGAGAAGATGGCGCTTAGGGCAGGTAGGTATAATTTTGGAAAATGAAGGAATATTTGGAAACTAGACTCAATGATATTTCCAATGAGCTATCATGGAGCTGATTTGGACACTGAGAAGGCTTCCAAAAGTTGCTTTCAAAAGAGGCTATTTTTCCTGTCATGGCGCTGCGCTTTTGCCAGGAAATAGTCATTTTCATCATCTTCAACCAAATTTTGACTTTTTGACTTTTTATCTTGGGAAATGAGAAATTATTGATGTAAAAGGTCAAGATAAATGTAAATGTCATGCTTTTATTGTTATTTAGGGTAGATACACCAGATAAGTCCTCTATAGGTCAAATGAATCAATTTCCTCTCTTTTAGAGGCAAATTGTTGAGTTTTCCTAATCTTTAGATTCTTGTTTGGGAGTAAGTGAAACTGATCCCTATCTCATGGATTCGACTCCCTGAGGCTAGGAAGAGTGGTTTTGAGGTCTATATGATCTATTTTCTGAGTCATTGTAATGATTCTATTCACTTGGAGCTTTGGCATATCAAGAGACATATTTCTGTATCAGTTTTAGCCTGGATATTAATCAAATTTGCAGCTATTTTTATGGGATCCATATGGTATTGTGTTTAGTTTCAGTTTTTCTTGTGTGCTCATATGTTAGAATGTTTTTTTTATTTCATCCATCATTTAATTTCTATTTAATTGATGTTTTCAAGTTAGATGAACATAATCCATAATTTCTATGCTCTATTTTGGGTAAGCATTCATAATTTGTAATTTTCTTCAGTTTAGAAAGAAACCATGAATTCAACATTCTCTTTCTAGCTCCTCACCTTTCCTAATCATCCCACCCATCGAAACCCTAAAGTGATAAACATTGTACCTACCTTGCCCCATAGAACACCCTACAAATTTTGACCTAATTTCCTTTCCCTAGCTGTTTGACACCTCCTGATCGAGAAAAACCCTACACAAATAAAAAATAAAAACCCCGAGCTACTATACCTAGCCTAATATTTTCTTTCCTCAGTCATCTTGATTGTGATCCATATGAAGAGATCCCTCTCTTGGCCTAGTAGGGCTAGCTAGTTGGCTAAGCGTGGTTTTAGGTTACCTCGGAATTTCCTTCTTTAGCCTGAGGTTCAATCTGAGTGATAGCACATCGCATGGCCGATTCCTTTTCTTATATCATAAATTGTAAAACTTGTGAAATGCGATGCTGTTGTGGATGCGATGCGGCTCCAAGATAAAATCTAAAAATTTCAAAGTCCAGGTAAATGAGTTTTTACTTTATTTTGTTCAGAAAAAGGGTTAAAACAAGAAAAAATAGGATTCGGGTAGCAAAAAGCAACAAGGGTTGAGTCAAGCGAGGCGTTTTTGCAAAATTGTTATGTTATAATGACACAAAAAAAAATCAGCAAAATCATCAACACAGTCACTAATCAATGTAAAGTGGCTAGCCCTACACCAAACTTAATTACCCAACGTTGATCTTTTGAAAAGAAGGGCCAGATGTCAGAGCCATCATTTGTTGCCTCTTCGGGATCATCACATTCCACCTTCAAGCCTACTTTTGATCTTACAAAGAGCCATCAAAGTTTTAGATCCATGAAGAGTTACCAAAATTAATTCTACATGCGGTTTTTTGTCAGAGATTTTCTTTGTTCGGGCCTTGCATGGCCACACTTGTTTAAATTTCAGTTGTTTGTAATCAATTAAGTTTACTAAAGTAGATTAGGGCAACCGAATCAAGTTTTAGTTAAATACTGCTTGGATTTTCATTATCAAGGGTTGGACCTTGTGAGATTATGCATATAGAAGATCATTGTATTGGAGCACTGTAACTGTTTGAGCTAGGCAGAAATAATAAGAGACCGTTCACATAATTCTTGAGCTATGTTAATGGTGATTTTCTTTCCTCTATGTTAATTTTTTTCCTCTGTATTTTCATGTTGTGCATCAATTTCTATGATTACAAAACATAAAATTTAGATTAAGATTTTCTAAGAGATACCCTTAATTGTGTCTGTGTTTGTTATCTTAATGTTTTCCTCTCAAGTTTAGTTAAATAATTCTTAACTGCTCTTTATCTATTACTAAACTCACTAATTTCTCCCATTTCATATTCACACTGCCAGTAAGGTCCAGTTTGCATAGTTAGCTTGCCCTGTGAATGCCCTTGAAAATTTGATGCACAACTCAGCCTTTATGACTCCATAGCCCAATGGATTAAGTCTCACAACTCTATATTTCCAACCACACAATCAATAAAAAAAACAACCCTCACAATTTATATAACTAGCCTAATATCCACACTTACATTTATCAAATTAAATCATAAAAAGAGAGAGAGCCCTCTCTGAGTCTAGGAAGTTTATGTCCTGGACTCCAAAGTGGTTTGATGTTGTCCTCTGTCATTTTTTCTTGCCAATATTACAAATTACGGGGTGACAACACAATTAATTCCCTGTTCACTAGATCACTCCAACTAATGGGAGTATTACAACTTTGCCCATAAAGTGCCTCAAACAAACTCATCTTCAAATATTCCTACTACCCATTGTTATAAGAAAAATCTACCAATGGAAGATATTTTTGTGACTTCCTCTACTGATGCATGAAGTGCATCCTCAATATGTCCTCAAGAATCCTGTTAACCCTATTTATATGTCCATCTGTTTGTGGATGATAAGATGCACTGAAAGATAACTCTATCCCCAAACCTGCAAAAAACTATTTGAAAAACATAGAAGTGAACTTGGAATATTTGTCTGACAACATCTTCTTAGGAATACCATGTAACCTCACTATCTCCATAATTAATACCTGAGCTACCTCACTAGCTAAATTTGTAGACTTAACTACGATGAGATGAGCTACCTTGGTCAACCTGTCAACCATAACCATAATATAATCATGCTGCTTCGATTTCCTTGACAAACCTATAATGAAGTCCATGGAAATAACCTCCCATTTCCACTCTGGAATCAAATTAAGCTACAATAAACCACTTGGATACTTACACTCTGCTTTTACCTGCTAACAGTCCAAACATTTCACAACATACTCAACCACCTCTTTCTTCAAGTTTGACCAATGATAAAATTCTTAATCGTTGTCAATATCTTTTGATATCCTCGGTGACCTGAATATGGCTTAACAAGAAATTCTCGCAAGATAAGTTTCTTGAGCTCGTTGTCATCTAGTATGTAAATCTTGTTCCTAAATATGACCAAACCATATTCCATGAGATAATAATCCACATATTGATCAACAATACCCTACTATTGTAACCTGTGCATAAGTTGTTGGTACTTTCCATCATGTTTTCTTGCCTGCAGGATCTGCTCTTGCTAGTCTGTCCCATATGAACTCATAGTTGCAATGTGATTTACCTGCACTCTTCTGCTAAGAGCCTCTGCAACCCTATTATCTTTACCTTTAATGTACCTGATCTCAAAGTCAAACTCATTGAGTGTATCCAACGACCTAGCTTTCCTGGCATTCAGATTAGATTGGTCAAATAAGTACCTCAGCCCACTGTGAACACTCATCATGATAAATATTCTTCCAAGAAGATAATGTCTCCACATCTTCAGGGCATGGATGATAGCTTCCAACTCAACATTGCAAGTCACATAATTTTTCTCATGATCATTTAATTTCCTTGACTCATAGCATAAAACATGCCCTACCTACATCAGGACTCCACCAAGTCCTCTCTTGCAAGAATTTGTACATAATACAAACTCTTTATCTGGATCCACAATCTTCAAGAAAAAATAATTTGTAAGCAACTGCTTCAACTGCTCAAAACTAGCTGCACATTCCTTTGTCCATTCAAATTTCTTTCCTTTTATCTGCAAAGATGAAATAGATAGGAAATATGTGAGAATTTCATGATGAACCACCTGTAATAACCTGCTAATCCCATAAATGATTTTACCTCATCCACATTCCAAAGATTTGTCCACTCCATGATATCTCTAATATTTTCCAGGTCCACTAATATACCTTCCTTGGAAAAAACATGTCCCAAGTAATGAAATTTTGTCTGAAAGAAACTACACTTACTGAGCTTGGCATACAACTGATGCTCTCTTAGAAATCTCAACACTGCTACTAAGTATTTTTCCATATCTCCCTCATTCTTAGAATATATCAATATGTCATCAATGAATACTATCACAAAATTTTCCAGATAAGGACACAAGTTACAACACACCATTCATCAAACACATGAAAGTAGGTAGAGAATTAGTCAAACCATAAGGAAATATAACAAACTCATAATGCCCATACCTGGTACAGAAATCAATCTTGTAGATGTCCTCTTCTTTGATGTGTACATGATGATATCCCGATCTCAAGTGAATCTTCGAGAAAACAACTACTCCCTTCGAATGATAAAACACATCATAAATCCATGAAAAATAATACTTGTTCTTAATCATCTCCTTTTTCAACTACCTCTCATTAATACACAATCTGAGAGTACTATCCTTCTTCTTCACAAACAATACTGGTGCATTATTATAGCATCATTTATCACCATTATATACTTGATGACTTATGCATTGGCCTTCGACAACCCTTCCATTCAAACTTGGTCATATTTCTCAAAAAACAATATTTCAAAACCCATACTCAACTCTGCCCAGACTTTTCCATGTATACACACGGGTCCATACATAGAGAACCCGTGTATGCTATTTAAAATATAAAAAAATATAAAATTTCCCTATTTTTGAGGCGGGGTTTATGGTTGTTTCTGTAACTTAACTACCCCAACCCATGGCCTAACTGTTCCCCAACTGAAAATACTAATTTGAGGGAGTATAAAAACCCCTCAAGGGAATGGCCTAAGGGAGGAAGAGAGAGAATTATATATATTATACCCTATTATAGCCCTGTCCAAGTCTGATATTTCCCTTGTGCCTCCTGCACTTCCCATATTTTCAGGAAACCATTCTTTCCTCGAGATGTTCACCTTCATCTTATGTGACATATATTGTGCACTATTCTTGGAAGAAGTTTTGCGAAGTTAGGTCTGGACGGATCCAAAGGACGGTATGCTCCAGGTCGTGGCAGATTTTAGGTGATCTCTACACTATTCATTTAATATACATGTTATTAATAAAAGAAGTGCCATCTTGTTCCTGATGTTCACGTGTCATATATCTCTTATACATGCTTAATGATCTTAAATAGTTCATTTATTGTTATTCTTATGAGATTATGCATGCTTTTTGCTAACATCTAGAACATATATATGCTGTACAACTAGGTTTTTGTGCTTTTTCTTTGCTGGTTTGTAGGTTTCCGAGCATGAAAAGTTGCAGGGGGTTTGAACCCCACGAGATCTACTACAACCGAAGGATAAGCGAGTAAGATCTACAATCCTTATTCTCTAGTTTAAAGCATATAATTTGGTTAGTTGAGTCTTTCTTGTGATGACATTCCCCTAATCTGTGAAGGTTTATCAACCCAAGACCTTAGGGTAACATTGCCCATAACAGAACTGGTGAATTTATTGGGGATTACATCCATGTAATTCCTAGTTTGGGTTTTTTTATCTGTCTTGTAGGTTCCTTGACAGGTTTATCACTTTTTACAGTCTAGTAAGTCTTTTTTCAATTAGACAGAAGTCCTGGTATCTTGATCAGGCTTGATTTTTTATTTTTTATTTTTTTATTTTTATTTTTTTTAAATTTTTAATGTTTACATACACCACTTAGTCTATACACAGTCGCGTATACCTTCTGTATCTTCCAAAATAACTCGCGTATACGTGAGTTTATTTGGTTACAGTCGCGTATACACACTTGTTGCATATAGAAGAACCATGTATGCTAGGGAAAATTTAAAAATTTGAGTTTTTGAACCTTTGTCACTTTTTCTGTCTATGGTTGACCACTTCTGTGGTGTCTTTAAGGTGTCTAGACTGTGTTTATTGTGGTTGCATATCCATTTCTCTCTTTTTCTTGTGAAAACCTAGCCATTTGGTGAATTGCCTATTTTGTGTGATCGCAATTGCGGATGTAGCACCAAGATCTCTTCCTGGAGTTCTTGCCTATTCTGACCATTTAGAATAGTGAGCCTCTGCTTGTTTTCTCTTCTTGGCCTTATGCATTGCTTCGATTTTGGTTTTTTCCCCTTTTGACTACCTTGATTTTCTTGATTTCTTGGACTAGCTTTGTAGCGAATCTTGAAGACCTCTCTTGGTTTTTTGAGTTTTTGTTCACTGAAAGAGTATGCTACTATTCTGAATCAGTTGTTTGAGTTTTTGCTTCTTCTTTCTTATTCAGGTCCTACTATGAAAGTAGCATAGTTGGCTTAATTAATTTGAAACTCTTTTTGAGACTCGTTTCCTTGGTTCCGGTTCTTGGGTAGTTTTATGCTTGTCTTCTTGAAATATTTTTCTTTCCATTATAAGTGAAAATCACAAAAAAAATTATTTATTTATTTGCTTTGATTTCATTTTTTACGTTTTTTTCATATATTTTGAAGTATTTTTGCTGGTTTCTAGTCTTTGGTTCTTGGCTTGGTTTGAAGGAAGTCTTTTCTCGACTTCTCTCTTTTGCATCAAGTACATTTTGGCATTTGTTATGCATAGGAGTTCTGGTTGGAACTAGCCTTGCTTTTCTATCAAAAGTGATTGAACCATTTCTTTCTAGAGATTCTTTTCGCTTCTTAAAAGTTAGCAATCTTAGAATTTTCATGTCATTGGTAGTTTTGCATTAAGTGCACTGAAGCATTTTAGTATTTTTCATAGTTTTATGGAGTGTGTGAAGTATGAGTAAATGAAAAGAAAAACAAAGTTTTTGCTTATTTAGTTTTGTAGAACCCATATATAGATCTCTTTTCATCGAAAGGAAAATATTGCATTTGCATGTAGTAGGTTTTCATTGATTTCTTTCGCGTCAACAAACACCATCAGTTTCACTTCTGTATGCCTTTGAGTTAAGTAAAAACCAATTTAAAATCAAGTGCTATAATGAAAACCAACTAGAAGTTTTTGTATCATTGTCATTAATCATACACCAATTAGCTAGGTTGTAGGGCCTTAGAATAGGTGAGTGGAGAGTTAACTCTCCAAGGCTGCTCAAACTATTAAACATAGAAAGTTTATTAAAGAGCGAAATCCAACTCCATTAAGTGGACTGGGAAAGATCTCCTCGAGAGAGTCAAGCGCAAGGGAGAGTGCAGATGGAGAAGAGAGATACCTCCTCTCCTATTTGCTGAATATTGACCTAAGACCATTTTGCCCGGCTGTCGATACATATTGGTGCCCTTAGTTGCCTCTCTTAGGGACCACACAGGTGACTGTGGGGGGGAATATCCGTGGCACTTTAGACATACATTACATCAATTTCATTAGTACTTCTAGAGGGTTCCCTTGTGAAGCTTGGGGACTTGCACCGGAAAAGGTTGTTGTCAGGAGGTCAGCGTAACTATTTCTATTACCTTCGCTAGTAGGCCTGGGGCGTAATTACCCCAAACTATTTTCGGAAGGTATTTTTATTTAGCTTTCTTGTATTTTGGTATTTGCTCCTCATCAGCCGGAGTGGAAATACCTGAAGGCCGCTTGATTGACTGTATCTTAGGAACTTTTTAGAGTGTGCTCTTTGCTCCTAAATTTCTTAGCTTCTTATATTTTTTGACTCTAAAATTAATCTCTTAAAGTGGCTGACTTATCACCTTGTCGATCAAGGAGGCTTTGTGGGCTTTCCCCTGCAAGTGCTGGGCCTTCTTCAAGAATGCACAGGAGTAATTCAGTGGGTGATTTTTACCTAGTGGTTTCGAACACAGCAGAGAGTGATCCTTTGTCTGGGCTTGCTGTTTTCGTAGGTGGTCCTGGTGTTAGTGTCAGTTTAGAGAGAAGTGCTCCACTCATCTCTAGAGTTTTGTTTCGAGTAGAAGAAGTTGAAGTAGAGGAAGTTCCTCAACCTCCTGAGTCTCTTCCTTCTCCTCTTCCTGCTAGTTTTCCTGACGTCCTTTTGTACATCGGGTTTGAGTCTAAGAGATCGGCTAATATTTTTCCGTCATATCCCTTTCTTTTGATGGCCACAATTGGGAACATAGTTTCAGCTATGAGCACTGCAAGTGTTCATACTCCTCTTTCAGTTGAAGGACGAGGAACTCTTTCCATATCGACAATCACTTCTTGTGTTGCTATGTCTGGCTCTGCTTCTATTCCATTTTTGAGTGGAAACACCCAAGCATATACTTCCTCATCTGGCCCTTTTTATTTTGGAATGCCCTCTAGTGGAATTTCTTCTTTCTCCTTTTTTGCTGTCTTAGCTGTTTCTACACCCATACCTTCTATGGCTAGTGGATCAACTTCATTTCAAGGGTTCTCCTTTGGAAGTGGGCATATCCCTCATTCGAACCCTTCCTTAGGATCCATGCCCTTCACCTCTTAGAATCAAGGTTTCAATCCTTTTTCCAGGGGTCAAGGCTATAATTTGTTTCGAGATGGAACCCTGCTTTTACAGCATTGGGAGCAGGGAGTCAGTTTTTCGTTGGTTAGCAAGGGAATGTTCCTTTCCCTTCAGCGGGTGCTTCACAAGGTTTTTCTCCATTTGCAAATGCTTGGAACCCTTACCAAGGGGTTTCTTCTTCATTCAATACCTTGGTTGGAGGGAATGTACTTGTTTATAGTAACCCTATGTTGGGAGGGGGACCTTCTCTGAATGCTGGGTCACAAGGTTTTTCCTATGGTTCAACATTTTCTACGAACAACATATAACAACCTAGTGCCTCGACAAATTTAGGTTATTCTTTTCAGAATGTGGGGAATCCTTCCTATGGGGGATGGAATTCCCAGGCTCCTCCACGCTTACCATTTCTGGCAACGTTAAACTTGGCAAATATATCAAAATTGACTAACGATCCTATTCGATATAGTCCGGGTTGGCCTCTGGTCCCCACCAAATTTACCTCAGACAATCCAGAGTTTGAAGGGAATACTGGTGAGGATCAGGTGGATCATGTCACCACTTTCCATTTATGGTGTTCATCAAACTCCCTTATCGACAATTTGATTAGGTTGAGATTATTTCAATGAAACTTAACTAGAAATGTGGAAAAATGGTACATCGAGATGACTGGGGGCAGTTTTTCTACTTTTGGAGAGTTGAATACAATGTTATTAAACCATTTTTAGTTACCTATTCGTTATGACGTCGGGACTGACTTCCTAGCCAATTTTCAGCAGGACAAAGCAACTCACATTTTTGATCATATTCAGGAATGGAGAAGAAGAAAGAGGCTCATTAAAGCCCAAAAGCCCGAATGAATTCCTTCCTGAATGGTTTTTTAAATCTTTACAAATGAAAATATCAAAATATGTATCCCTTTCAGGGGTATTTTCTGAAGAGCAGGCTATTTTTAGGGCTCAACAACTAGAAATAATTTATTTTCAGTTTGGAGTCATGAATAAATTTTTTGCAGATGCTTCTCACTCCAAGTTAGATTTAGCCAAAACTAGACCTGGTCCTCATTTTGACGGGCTTATCGGTTTGATCGTTAGTGGTAAGGCTAACCTGTTAAATCAATTACAACAGTTGTCCATACAATCTGCTCCCTCTGGTCAGGCCGTGCCTTCTCAACCCTTGGAAATTAATGCTGTTCAAACTTCTAACCCCAAAGGAAATCAACAATCTGATGGGAAGAAGAAGGGACGAAATAATAATAAAAAGGACAAGGATGGGAATGGGAATGCGAACAAATCCAAAGATCATGTTGGTGAGGGTAAGAAGGATAATAAAAAGAAAGTTAAGTTTCCATGCATGTTGTGCACTGGAGAACATCTTATGCACCTCTGCCTTAAAATTCAAGATGCGCAGCGCTTGTTAGCTCAACAAGGTTCTTCTAGTTCCTAGGCTGTGCTGAAAAACCCTTTTCCCCAAGGGCAACAATTACTTGCTGGCGCAAATGGAAATACTGGGGCTCCCTCTAGGGGCAACCAGGAAGGGGAAAATCCATCAAACATATACATGATGAGTGCTCACGCAAAAATCGCTACGAGATCTCGTGATTATGATGAAGCTGAGTCTTCGAACGCTAAGGGTGCTCCCAATAATGCTAAGCCACTCCATCTAGAGAGGCCCGCAGTTGAGCCTATTCCTTGGATGATGAAAGGGTCTATAAATCGTATGAAGATCAATCCTAATGCCAAGGCTACCTAGAACTACTTGATTGTAGAAGATCTGGCTCAAAGTCCTTGTGCCATGTCTGCGTTAGAGGTACTCTAGTTGTGTCCTGCACAAATCACTACAAGGAAAATACCATCTAGTGAATGTTTTTGAGGAACCCCTTATAAAAATATCCCATACATCCGTTTCTAGTGGAGGTTACTAGAGGAGGTTTGTGGGTGGAGGATTTTGCGGATGTTTTCTGCTCGGTGTGCTTATCATCCGAAATCGCATTGGTGCTCTTTACAAGAGAAAGCACTGGTGCGCACAAAACATTGGCACACTGGACACCATGTGCTCCGTACACATATGCCCGGTGCGTCATATTACTGTAGAGCACCAGTGCTTCACAAATCTTTCGCACTGGTGCATCATAAAACACTGCGCCAAAACAAAAACCACTCGGTGCGGTATTAAGAAACCGCACCGGTGCATCATAAAACACCGCGCCAAAACAGAAACCGACCAGTGCGTTCGTAAGAAACAACACCGGTGCACCTATAAAACCCATTCACTGGAAAATGGTTAAATAATAAAAAAATACAGCCAAAAAACCACATTTTTCACTTTTTTTCAGTGCTCCAGAGCTCTCAATATTCGGTGCGCTCTACAAGAGAAAGCACCGGCATGCACAAAACATTGGCACACCGGAAATTGTGCCCTTTTTACACACCCACCCGATGCATCCTATTACTGTAGAGCATCGGTGCTTCACAACTCTTCCGCACCGGTGCATCATAAAACACTGTGCCAAAACAGAAACCGCCTGGTGCGGTGTTAAGAAACCGCACCGGTGCATCATAAAATGCCACGCAAAAACAGAAACCAACTGGTGCATTCATAGAAACAGAGATGGTGCACTTATAAAACCAGGGCACCGGAATAGGGTTAATTAAAAACAAATTACGGCAAAAAAACCACATTTTTCACTTTTCTCAGTGCTCAATCACCGGTGCACTCTACAAGAGAAAGCAGCTGTCGCACAAAACATTGGCACACTAGACACTGTGCGCTCTGTCCACACCCACCTGGTGCATCCTATTACTGTAGAGAACTGGTACATCACAACTATTTCGCCCCGATGCATCATAAAACACCACACCAAAATAGAAACCGACCGGTTTGGTGTTAAGAAACCACATTGGTGCATCATAAAACACTGTGCCAAAACTGAGACTGCCTGGTTCAGTCTTAAGCAATCGCACCGATGCGCCTATAAAACCTCACACACCGGAACAGGGTTAAATAAAAAAAAATTACGGCCAAAAAAACCGCATTTTTCACTTTTCTCAGTGCTCTAGAGCTCTCAAGCACCGGTGCAATTTATCCCTGTCTGAGCCGCCCTGACATCGGTGATCCCATTGCACCCATTGCACGCACTGCTATTGTGCATTACCCACCAATCTCCAGCTTGCATTTTACAAAACGGTGGGAAAATTTTCTTTTGCAAATTCTACAGCCAATATGCCTCCTCGACCGAAAAATGTACATGTATTTTTCTTGTTTTTCCATAACTAACCTTTTTAACGGATTAGAATTTCAAATAGCCTTAAAATTAACCATTTAAAAGATTTTTTTTTTTGTTGCGCGGTGCGCACGAGTTGTTCGTCTTGAACTGGTAAGTGGTGTTGCCTGTAAAATTTACAGGCCACACCGAAACCGGTGCTAAGGGTATCCGCATCGTGTTCGGGGAAGTACTGAAAGGCACCCCGCGTCATTTTAAAATTAAAAAAAAAAGTGCGGTGCGGTCATTCTGCCGGTCGCACCGTTGACCATAGGAATAGAAACGTAGTGCATTGACGGAAATATCCGCGTCGGTGTCTGTCAGCGCACCACATTTAGCATTCCGAGAGGGTCAACGGTGCGACCGAGTAAAATATCGCACCATTGACTGTGTAATTTGTCAGTAAGTCGGTGCGCTGACACAACTATATGCGCCGGGGCATATATTTTAGTCAGCACACCGCTCTTCTGACACCATATATAGTCAACGGTGCTTTAAAAAGTTTCAGGGGCACCGCATACAGTGCGTTGTATGGCATCTGGGGCACCGCCCCCGGTGCACTAGAAACAAGCTCTGCACCGGAACTGGTGCATGACTGTTTTTCTGGCACACCAACTAGTCTATTTTTTTTTTCCAAAAAAAAATTATATATGTATATTCCTTAATACATGTCTGATTTAATAAAAAGACGTTTATTTAATATGTCAATGATTCAGAGAGAAGAGGAGGAACAACGATAACAACATGCAGAGCAGTATGACATGGTTCACCTATGGGAGGCATGAGAGAGGGAGAAAGATGCGTACCCTAGCCCTATGATAGCAGATACCCAGGGGCTCCTAAGGCAGGTAGGCCTCCTCAATTTCTATGAGGAGGCTAATTCCGTAAAGGCCCACAGTGTGTTTTTGAGACATCTTATCCACAGGTGGAATGCCCACCGACATGCTTTCCAGGTTGGTCCTGACTAGTGGTACACACCCACTAAGGAGGATATATATTTCATTATAGGGCTATCGAGGAGAGGGGTGTATTTTCACTCGTTCCCAAAGGTTCCAACTAGTTGTGTAGTAGGGAGTCAATTAGTTTACTCCAATAGATACATTGGAGCATCAATACTGTATCCTGCAGAGTTTCAGGTCACTGAAGGTCAATTACGTATTGGTGCATTTGGTAGTGAGGACGTGCAGTGCCTCTCACTTCTCATTTCAACTGTTTCACACAACACCAGTGATGGGCAACGCATTAGTTGCTCACTTCTATATTATGTTGATTCTTTAGTACAAGAGCCATGACTTGTCAGGTGGTATGCCATTATTTTGTGGCAGTTCTATGCAGCCTTAGATAGATGGCGTGCTCATGCACAAGGGAGGGTCAAATTCCCTTTTGCTTCAGATATTTTTTGTTTATTTTTTGAGAGGTTTCTAGAGATCAGGCCTACTTTTGTTCGACAACCTCGTAGGCCGATGTTGGAGGCACGTATGCACATGTGGGGGAAAATGATGCCCAAGAGGGGAGAGACTATGTTTCCATCCAGGATATCGCATGATGCATTGGACTTACTATCCAGTGTTGACGAGATGCATCCCTTCATTATGGTCCCCTGTCCTTATGCTGGATTGGTTTGGCGAGGGTGTGCTAACATCCTCTTCACAGATGATGAGCCACCAAATGATAGAGGTAATATTACTGTTTTATTTATATTTATTCTAACATGTTCTTTAACTTGTTTTTATTAAATTGTGTAATGAAATTGTCTAATTATTATTGTGTACTTGTATATATTTTGCAGACATTAGCTCTTTTGATGGCGAGGAGATGCTAGCACCACCACATGATCTAGGTGTGGATCCTAATGATGATGAGGGCATGCCAGATGCCGAGGATCATCAGGAGGCCAGTGCAGAGAGACATGCTCTTGGTGGTGCACTGATACCACCTTTTTCTAGGCGTGGTCGACTAGATACTAGATACAAGATGGAGTTGGGCGACCAACTCATTGCATTGATTGTTGAGGCGAGCATCAGGCCCGCTCATTACAGAGATGTACAGGCCAATGATGGGCTATTACAGATGTGGAGAGGCATGCTGCATGAAATGTATAGACTGATGCGGTATGTCATAGGAGCTACGACAGCTTTTACGAGATTGAGAAGGAATGTTGCACGTTATAGGCGTGGTAGAGCCACAACATGTGATGGAAAGTCCGCGAGAAGTGACTCATCATCTCATGATCGTTCACCTCGTGTCGCGCCAGATGAGTAGGAGCCTCAATGGCATCTCTATGGGAAATCCAATGACCATTTTTGTGGGAAGAAAAGAATAGATACCTACAACTACCATATTTCCACCTGCAAAATGGTTTCCCATTGGAAAAGCTAATGTAATAGCCCATTTTGCAATGTCTTTCCTCTTCTCAACCCTATACTCATTTTCTATGGGAAACCATTGCCTCCACATGTAATAACTGCATTGTCTAGTAAAAAATCGGTCTTCTTCTGCTAAAAAATGTAGAATTAATGAAGGAATCATTGACATTTCTCCCAGAACATTCAAGGTCAATTTCTAGTAAAACAGAGATTGTATAAATTTTGTTAAGATCAAGATAGAAAGCACAAAGGAGAAAAGAGGAAATTGGATGCCAAGATGGAGGAGGAACTTACAAATGAGCAAGCAGATCATGGGGCACCTTTTCTTGTTGCAGGTTATGGAAAGGTTCAAGTTTCTTTTTCTGAAAGAAGAAGAGGTGTAGTTTTGAAAATAAATGGCCCAAATATTTTCACAGCAAAATGTTCATTTCCAACATGTATAAAAACAAAAATATCTCCAACTTCAATAAACTACTCAAAAAAAAAATTTTCCCAACCATTTGTGAAGACTTCCCATGTCTTAACATAGCACAGGTTCACATGCCACAATTGCCCACTTGGGCCCTGTAGTATTTCATCTTCACACGCCCCACATTGCATTCTATCCACATAATTAGTGGGGACCTCCTACAATAAACAAAATGCATTGGAAGAATAGTTATTTCCATCAAGAATTTATCCAATTCCAATTCTCAGTTCTAATTCTAATTCTAATTCTAAAAAATAAACAAAATTCGAATTCTCAATTTCTATGGTTGGATTTTACTAAATTTTGGTGTACACACCTAAAATTAATTTTGATTCCTTAACCGCAAATCGGTGCTACTGTACATATAACCGCACCGACGCTAGTGTTACAACTGGATGCACCGGTGTCGGTGTTACAAATGGACGCACTGGTGCGGTGCCATTAAGTAACACACCGCTGATGAATAAACACAAATAAAAAAAGTGCAACTCTATTTTATTTAAGCGAAAAAAAAGCGACAAATTGAAGAATGGGCGGAAAAATATTTTTGAAATTATAATTCCATAAAATAATTCTTTTAATACTAAACAATTTTCATTATTTCACTATTTTTCTAAAATTTTCATCTAGATATTTGCAGGAGACATACATGGAGCAAGAGAGCATGAGAGCACTGTGAAGCAACGAAATACATTCGAACATAAGTATTGAGACAATCAGAAACCAAACCTTTGGTGATTCAAACCCTGTATCATAGAATTTCAAACCATTGGAATGATTAAATTTGATTATTTTTTTTACCCTTTTTTTTTTTTTTTTAAACTTTTTTCTATAGTTTTATTCATTTTTACCCTAAACCCTTCATTTTTTTTTTTTGTTTATGCCCTTTCTTCTCTCTGTTTCTGTGATTTCAGAATTAGGGATTTTCATTTTAGATTGACATCCAACCCACACGACGACTTGCATAGTCAGATGCCAATCCATTCGGCCCTTGCGTGAATTTTTGGAACAAATGGATTTTTTTTAATTGGTGCGCCCTACGTAACTAGCACACTGGTGCGCTGCATTATATAGTGCACTGCACAAGTACTGTGTAGTAAAAAAAATGAAAACAATTATTTCAAATCAGTGCGCCATATCTGAAATAGGGCACCGATGCTCCATGTTACGAGGATAGTATCGTACAGTCGATTACACTGTTTGTGTGGTGCGTTTATAATACCCCAACGCACCGTACGGTCTATTATACTGTTTTTGTGGTGCGTTTCTAATACCCCCACACACTGATGTCAGTGCATACAACATGAAAGGCACACCAGTTTCTTGAGATTTATTTTTTACCTGAAAAGTTGACAATTTATTTATAAATATATTAATGAATGATATGGTACATGTTTCAGATTGATAAAGAAATGACTGACAAGAGATCAAGTAACAAAAATACTGATAAGACATCAAGAAAAGCAAAAAAGGCAAGTTCTCCGTAAATTATTTATAAAAAATATTATTTTGAGCTATATGTAAGTTTAACTAATATGTATTGTTTACTGTGTATCATGCAGAGCCACAAAATGACGAAGCTCGATAAGATTATTTCTGATCTAGGACCAGAAGAGCATAAAAGCTTGATGGAAAAATTGCAAAAGGATGAATCAGGTGAATGAAAAAATACTATCGATCCAATATGAGTTTATTTTTTTAATTGTCATTAATAATATACTTAATATTATTAGATAACATGTGTCAAACAGTCTATTAATTCACATCTGTTTAATGTTCTACAGGGACCAACAACTCAAAAAAGGAATGTTGTTCTAAAAAAAATAAAAAAATAGAACATGCAAATGAAAATGAATTGCTCCTTAGCTCATCTGGAGTGGTGCTGGAGGTTAACGAAAGGGGGAAAAACTTTTACAAAAGTTTGAGAGATCTAGTGGAACGAATGTATAAACATTCTTCCACTTACAATACAAAAACCAATCCAATGATTCCAACAACCAAATTTTATCTAAACTACAAGAAGAGTTTCCAGAGAATTGGTCAATGATACGTGTAAGACTTTTAATAGTAAAAACATACAACAACAAAAAAGAAGGAATGAAAAAATAATATTCATTTAAGTGTTTGTCTAGAATTATTTATAAATATCACTTTTGTTATATTTAATTTTCATATATCACTATAAAAGTTAAATATTTTATTGTCATGTTACATTTTTAGGAAGATTATGAAAATATCAAAAGATGAATGAGCTAATATCAGAAATATGCCAGCAGGAATGTCCAAAAAGGTCTACAAGGAGGTGGTAAAAGAAGTGGACAAAATTGCATCGCAGGAAGAGCCATCTCAACAATAATGTGCTTCAAATGTAATATGTAATCATTGAATTTTTCGATCATTAGGTACAATAAATAAACAATTTAGCATTAAATATTAAATTTCAAGAATTTTCTTGCAGAAAGAAAAGAAAATGGAACCCATTCAGTACATAAAACAAGACGACAAGGAAGAAAAGGGTTGATATCTAAGTTTGTGAGTAATTGTTACTTCCTTATAACAACTTAACTAGATTTCATTTTTGTATTTTTTAAGTTGTTTTACAAAAATTATCATTGAATGTCTTCAAACAAGTGCTAACACACAAAGAAGAACCATCAGACGTATTGATTGAAATTGGGTTAAATATGGGCTGTGAGTATATGTTGGCATATCAAAAATTAATTGTGGAATTTGTAAGCATCTATCGATCTTGTTTTACTTAGCTCCATCTATAATTAATAGAACAAAAAAATATTTTATATTAAATATATGATTTGTTATGGGGTATAAAACTTGCAGGAAACAAAGTATGGAACTGCGCCAACAAATGAAATTTTGAAAGATGGCATGGTACATGGTTTTGAAAGAATGTGTATAGTTTATGAGTCAATTGTTTCTATGGTACGTCATTTATTTTCTATTTACATTGATGTATATTATTTAATATTGAAATTTTCATTATTCTCACCAATGTATATACACTCATTATAGTTTATTTTTATGTTTGTAGATGGAAGGTGAAGAAGAAGAAAACAATCAACATCGTGAACAAAATATTCCTGAAAATAACCCAAGTCATGGAAGTAGCTCTAGCAGTGACAATAGTTCAAGCGAAGAATGATGATCACTATGTTTGGATATCAAAGCAAGGCATTGTATTTTTTGAAATATGTCTGTGAAATCAGACATTTTGATTAATGTAATGGACATAGTGCTCCAATTGAAAGACAAAGGGATACCAATAACTGTTCCATTTTGTATGACAAAGACTGTCTTATTCATATATATATATAATAATAATAATAATAATAATAATAATAATAATAAAAATATGTTTTAATTTATTCTATTGCATTCTCCATTGTTGCTATTGCGTTCTCCATTGTCATTCTCAAATGCACTAATAAAAATTTAATTCATATGAATATTGTTATAAGATATATATGTGTCGACTTTTGATAATAATGAATTTAAAAAAACCACAATAGTTATGATATGATATAGCAAATTAATCCAAACATCACATTCAAATGCATTAATAAAAATTTAATTAATATGAATATTGTTATAAGATGTGTCGACTTTTGTTGAGTAATGAATTTAAAACAATCACAATAATTGCACTGTCACAGGTCGATGTTTCTAAAAAATAAAAAATGAAAACCAGTGCGTGTCAGTTACTGTACACCGGTGTGTTTGTATTCTGAATCACACCAATGCGTTTTTGCAACCTATAGGCACTACACAAATACCAAAACCAATTAAAAATATCGGTGCGTTTATGCGTTTATGTGTCTATATGCACTGGTGCCGTTGTACGACCTATGGGCATTTATGCATTTATGTGTCTATATGCACCGGTGCCATTGTACGACCTATGGGCATTTATGTGTTTATGTGTCTATATGCACCGGTGCCATTGTACGACCTATGGGCACCTCACGAATACCGATACCAATTATAAATCTCGGTGCATTTGTGTGATATTGCGCACCGGTGCATTTCTATAAGTCTACGCATTGGTGCAGTGATACTACCTATGGGCACCGCACAAATCCCAAGGCCAATTAGAACGACTCCATGCGTTGTATCACCAACACTACGCCTGCTGCGGTTTTATACCTTAATGACCCAATGCGTTCTTCTTTGAATGCCTTGGGGCACCTTCTACATGTACGCACTAGTGCGTTAAATCCAGAGTAGCGCACCAATGAAAAAAACCATCCGTAATAACCTTCGACCGCCCATTTTTTTTAGTTGTGTTGAATTTGCATTAAAAGCTCCGCCAAAACCTCCATAACCATAAACAGATGTTGTAGCAAATGTTTTTTCGACAATTTTGGCCAATTTTATAACACTAAAAACCTCCTTTATAACCTCCGCTAGAGGGTCCTTTCCTTGTAGTGAAGGAGTGAATTGCTCAGTGCCATTGTAGCTGTTGATCCAAAGAATTATCTGATTACCAAATTTGATATGTCGACTTTAAAAAGAGACTTCCTCACCATATGGATTTCCATATCAAGTCAACTTATCAGAAATTTAATATTTTTCAAATGGTTGTTGATGAGGGCGCTTCCACGTGTGTAATGTCTCTTGCATGATTGAAGGATATTGGATCTCCTTCAGTTGTTCATTCAGCCACTCTTCTGACTGCGTTTGATGGTCATTCTCACAGGTTGCATGGCATTGTTTTAGCTTTACCCATCTTTGTTGGGGGTAAAACTGTCAATATTGAAGTTGAGATAGTTGATGCAAGCTTAGACTATAACATTTTGTTGGGGTGAAACTAGATCTATGTGATGGATGCTATTGCATCTTCATTATTTCATATTATATGTTTCCCTCACGAAGGGAGAATTGTCACATTTGATTAGCTAGATTGTTCTCGTGTAGATCCAAATGCATCTTCTGACTCAGCCATTCCCTTGGTGAATGATACCAAGCAACCTTTCGAGAATTTAGGGGTTGGAATGTATACATCCTTGATGGGTACTTTTGATTTTTCATCTCCTTCAGTTCATATCAATGCTATTTCATCCTCTAGGGTTCCTACTCGAAGAGAGTTCTTCTGAACTGACTATTTTTCGGACCCTTGGACCTTACCTTCTCCTACCTCCACATTCGCAGAAGGCCAAGTGGGTGGAATGGCATTTCCTATGTCTGCAGCTGAGATTGATTATAGATCTATTGTTGACTTTGAAGATTCCACATGTTACACGTTATTTTGTCACCATGACATTTGACTATCTATATAGGTCCATCACTACCTATATTATGTTCCCTTAGAAGTAAAAAACCCTAATGTTCCTAAACTAAGTCTTGGAATTGGAGAAAATTTTATTAAAACCCTTAAAAGTCTAACTATTCATAGAATACTAGGGAGGTCGCTCTTGTCCACAAGAGGGATTAATCCGTATAAAAAAATGGCGACTCCGCTGGGGAAAACACAAAGAAATTAGTTTTCATTTTTTATTTTTCAGTTTGAAATTTAAGAGTTTTCCAATTTTGATTAGTCTGAGACTGGGTTGGGTAGATAACTTATAAGAATCCATCAAAAGAAAAGATGAATACCTTTTTTTTTTTCCCTGTACTTTTCCTTGCCTTCGAGGTTTTTATTTGAAAACAATGCGGTAGCATCTGCAGTTTTTAGTTCAGAACAGTACGGTACCACTATGGTCTCCATTAGAACCTGTGGACCTGTGGAAATTTTTTGAAAAAGATAAAATTATCTTTTTAGGAGCCAAATCACCTGATTCTTTGTGTTTACCCCAGTCTACCTTAGCTGTCAAAATATTATGTGTGAATTTATTTTCAGCAACTTTTTCGTTTGTGTGATTTTTCATCTGATTTGCATTTTATGAGTGAGTGTTTGCCCTATTTTGTTGCTGTTCCATATAAGAAACCTTCATATGCCTTAGCTTATTGGTATGATGATGTTCTCTTTCTAAGCCATTAAACCCATTACAAACCTTTCTTTTATGAAAACTAATTTCATTTTCATTTGCAATTTGGAAGAGCTTTTAGCTTACTAAGGCCAGATTTTCACACCAAACCATTTTTGGATGTTCTCATTTATGCTGAGATAAGTAGAAATTATTCTTGGTTCGATCACAAACTAGGAGAAAACGTCCTCAAACTTTCTAGATAGACTTCAAAAATAGAGTTTTTCTTTTGATTTTGAAATTTATGTTTTTAGAGTTTTAGATATTGTTTTATTTTTGGAAATGGTTTGTTTAATGATTTATAGTTTCTGATTTGATTGATAAAGGGATTTCATTTCGAACGAGTAATTGATAATTTTTGCGAAATTGAGTTCTCAAAGAAATCATATTATTTTCAAAGATTTTGTTTCTGAATGAAAGAATTGGTGTTATGAAAATTGTTAAATATCTCAATCTTTCCCTTAAATAAGATTCATTGAAAAGAAAATAGTTGCAATTTTCATTTAGATGCATTTAGCGTATTTTTGAGTTGGGTCACATACATCATTGAAGTTTCACTTCCATTCCTTCTTTCTTAAGCAACAACCAAATTAAAAACAATGCTTTAATAAAATCAATCTAGATATTTTACATTTTATAGGGATCTTTTCCACCAACATAGCTTAGGCTAGTGTATTGGAACATGTTGTAATTAAAATTCCAAGACAATTCAAACAAACAAGTAGCAACATTGTGATAGGAATTTCCAATTGTAGCATTTGTGATCTAGAAAGCTCTTCTTAAAAGAGTCAAGCATGAGATCATGTCAGAACTAGTGAGGTAATCGTACCTATCTCATTGGGAAAGATAGTAGATGTGCACGCATTAGAAACGGTAAACCTTAGATAGATCATTGTCAAAGAGCCTAGGGTCACTTGTTGGTAAACCTTGGATTATATCAAGGAGCCTTCAAGGGGATTGAGCTAGTTACTCTGCCCTTGCGTGTATATCAGATCGTAGACTGTTCCTCTAGGTACATTTTTTCTCGTTGGTGACCTTAGTGGCTATAAATTTAGGATTTATTCCCAAGGTGACGGTGGAGGGAAGGTCCCACTGTAGCTGGAGCAGACATCGACTAGACTCAATTGGAATTTCCAGAGGGTACTCTTCACTTCGAGATGGAATAAGTGGAGAGACTTGCACCAGACTGTTTCATTAAGTAGGTTGTCGGGGTAATAGATCTAATCGCCATTTCCACATTAGAATTCTACGACGTTGGATTTCGTCACCAACTAGTGTTTTTAGTGTGGGAATCTATTTTTTGTGTGCGGATTTCTCTCTTAAAATTTGTAGGCATGTGATAAATTTGATTGTTTCCTTAGATACTTTAGGATATTTTTTGTTGAAATTTTCTTTGATTTCGTGTGCTAAAACTTTTAATCGTGGCTAAATTACTTAGAAAATCACGTAGAATGCAGGGAAACCCCCTGAGTACACACCAAGCCAGTTAGAAAAGCTTAAATCTAAAAAAGGACAACAATCAGGGACTAGATCAATTGAACACGAGGAAAAATCAGTACTTATACATCCTGATTACAAAGTAGATCAACCTCAAACATCAGAAAGTTCTCAAAGGAAAATTTGATTTCTGAACTAGTTGAACTTGCTTCCATAATTAGTGAATTATCAGCTACTGAACCTGACATTTATGAACCAGAAACTGAACTTGCTACATCTGAGCCTACTTCAGAGTTTATCAGTCCAACCCCTAGTCGTTCTGATTCACCTTGAGTGAAGTTTCACATCACTGAGAACCTTCCTCTTGGCCTCATTAGCATTGAAGAAATTGCTGACACAGAAGAATAAGTTGTTCTTCCTTCACATCAAGAATATTTAGATCTTAGGAAATGTGAATCAATTTATTATTATAGCCCTTTCAAAGAGGATCCTTGATGTTTTCAGTTAATGGAATTTCTACAAAATTCTAGCCTAGACTATTCGCCACCTCGAATTCCTTTTTACTCCATACGAAGAGGTAATTACAGACCTTCATTAAACATGTCTGGTGAGTCATACATGTTTTTTGCATCGCTAGAATCATATTTGTATGGTGGTCCGTATGTTCCTACGGGATACTAGTCGCTTTTTGGTACTTTCTCAGGAGCAGGTCCTTCTCTCAAAAAACTTATACAATCACCTGGCCCAAATGAATCACATACCGAAAATTTGAACACGGAACAAGTTTACATGATGTCTAGAAAAATTCCTAATCCTGACCCTTAAAGTATTAACTTACTGCCTAGGAGGCATCCTCAAGGTAGAATTTTACCGCCTGGGGGGCAACCTCAAGGACAGTACACACCTCAAGGCCAACACATACCTCAAGGACAATATCAACCTTAAGGGAAATACTCAATTCAGGGTCCGCAACCTCTTCAAGGAGAGTACCCTATGCTAGGAAAACCATATTTCCAAGGACAATAGCCTCCTTTAGGGCCACAATTCTACCCTGAACAATAATTGTTTCATGGAGGTCAATATTTTAGTGGGAATTATCGAGCTAACTATCAAATGGGAATTATTTAGTGGTTATGGTCCGTCTTATGCAACACAACCTTCAATGGGATCTCCATATCTTGGAGTAAACACGGTGTGGAATTCGACGCAAAATCAACAGAATTTGCAACCTAACGTGCAATTACCTTATACTCAACCTGGTCAACCAATTGGTTACAGTAAAATCCAACAACCTATATAACCTACGCTTCAAGTTATACCATAGGTATCTGCACCTAGTACTGTTCAGCAACCTGGTCCGAGTACACCTAGAACTCCACCTCAAACTGCTACACCAACTTCTGTTCAACCTACCACACCTATCCCTGGAATTTCTACAGCCTCTCAAGTATCACAACAAATCCCTCCAGTCATTGCACAACAACTTGGACCCACAGTTCAGACTATTGTTCAGATGCCTGCAAGACAACCTGGTACAAGCACAATTGTAACAAGCCAACCTCAGTTTGTTTATCAACCATATCAAGGGCAGTACCAATATGGACATGTAGCATAAAATCTAGTATATTAGCATCAACCGTACCCTGGTTACACATATCAGATATCGGATCAACCTCAATCCTGGTTATCCAGGAGGCATTCCAAACCCAAATGCATAGGCTATTCCAAGATATCCTGGATATCCTCCTCCTAGTACTATTATAGTTCTGCAAGGTTATCAATTTGCTCAGCAGGACCCTAACAGTCGGTTTCCATTCATAGAAACTTTGGATTTACTCGATTTGTCGCGCCTAACGAATGATCTGATTTATTATCTTCCGGCCGCCAATGCCGAATAAGTTTTCCAATGATATTCCTAAGTTCGAAGGTAAATCAGGAGAGGACCCTTTAAACCATTTCATGACTTACCACCTCTGGTGTGCATCCAACTCTTTAATCGATGATTCCATTCGATTAAGACTATTTCAGAGAACACTGATAGGCTTAGCTGCAAAATGGTATACTGAACTACCACGTGGCTCATTCAACAATTTCAACACGTTAGCAACAAATTTCTTAACACACTTTCAGTTGCCAGTCTGATACGACAATGGTATGGAACTCTTGACTTCATTAAAACAATCTACGTCTATGTACATATTAGATCACATACATGAATGGAGACGTAGAAGACGTTTAGTGAAAGTTTTTATTCTGGATCAGATTTTGGCAGAATGGTTTATCAAAATGGTTTATCAAATCATTGCTTCCAAATATCACTGAAGATGTGGCTAAGGGAGGGGTTGTTATAGAAGAATAGGTCATTTCTCAAGCTCAGTACTTAGACCTTGTATATACACAGTCTGGTACTTTATAGAAAAAATTCCTGACTTACCACATCCTGGTCAAATCACAACAACTCCTTCAGGGTCTCATGCTACAGATGGTGTAATTGGTTTAGTTAGTGCTAATAAGAGTAAGAATAAGTCTTCAAAAACTACTTCTCCTATCATAACTTTACTAGATTCACCGAAAGAAGATTCTTCCCTTGAAACTTCTGCCGACATTCATGTTGTAGATTCATCTACAGCTAAATATAAAACTGGTAATAAGAAGAAAGGAAAAAATAAATACAAATAAAATTATTTTCCCAAAGAGAAAATCGAAAATAATGAACCATCTGATGATAAGCGGAAACCTCGTTATCCTTGTCTTATCTGTGATGAGGATCACTTTACCAAAGAGTGCCCGCATCAGTCCGAAGTCTCTAAATTCGTCAAAGGTTCACCCACACCCACTATCTTGAAGGATCCTTTTCATTGTCAAGATAGCAAAATTATAGGATCTTCTTCAAATTCATCAGCAAATATTTTAACGATGTCTGCGGTTATGGTTGCGATGCGATCGCAAGACTATGGAAGTAAAAATCCTATAACTAGTAAAGAGATAGAAAATTATAATCCCACACCAGCTATATCTCCTTAGGTTTTTGATCCACTTCATATCAAGAAACCTAATACTGATCTAGTGTTTAAACTGCCTGCTAAAGGTGTACTTCGAAAATCAACTTTCAATCCACATGCGAGAGCTGCTCAGAATTACAACATTGTTGAAGACTTGGCGATACCCCCTTCAACAATGTCGGCCTTAGAAGTGCTAAAATCATGTCCAGCACAAAGGAAATTAATTTTATCGGCTATCGGAGCTATATATCCTCAGGATTATAACCTCATAGTCTTTGATCTAGAAAACTTTACACTGAGACTCCCTCATCAGATGGCTTTTCAGATTCCAGTATTAGTAAAAAACAGACAAGTTTTTCGTACTGTAATTGATGAGGGGGCATCCACGTGCATAATGCCGTTAAATTGTTGGAAATATCTTGGTTCTCCGAAACTAAACCAATCTCCGACAATCCTTAAAGAATTTGATGGAAGAGGATTCCATCCATACAAAATACTCCAGGATCTACCTATAGAAGTAGAAGGCAAAAATGTTAATCTAGATGTGGAAGTTGTTGATGCCCCTCTGGATTACAACCTTCTTTTGGGTCATAGTTGGTCTTATGTCATGACTGCTGTCGTCTCATACGTCTTTCGGTTAATCATTTTTTTTCATAAAGGGAATATTGTGAAAATCGATCAGTTGTCATATTATTCGTCCAATCCTGCTTCTACAGACAGTATCCAACATGTTGGAAAATCGGCTATCCCATATGAAGATGTTGGTGTAGGTTTAGTAAAGGAATCCACTTTGATGGGAAATTTATCTATGCCTCCACCAACGTACCACGTACCATTTCCAACATAAATATGATTTCATCAAACACTATACCATTCAATGGCACTTGGGTAGTACCTTCAGAGTCAGAACTGGATTATTTCAATGGTGAGATGCCTTTGAGTCCTTTTGAAATGGAATATGCAGCAATAAAATCGTTTTCTGACACAATTTCAACTACTCTTGATCAAATTAATGTGATCACCAAAGAATATTCTTCACTATCTAGCTTGGCCTTGAAATCAATTTCCGATCCTTTTCAACATGTGTTTCACATTGATGAAAGTACTAGAGAATTTTTGTCTGTGGATGAATTACCCTGGGATGATCTACATCATAGATCTTTGTTTTTACCTAAACTTGATGGTTTGAAAATTATTTTTTGTCTATTTTTACGATTGATTATGTCAAGGAACCACAAATTCCCATATCGATTACAAATTTAGATTCTGAGATTGACTTGGGAAACATTTCTAAAACTGTTCCTATAGAAATATCAGTTAAACCTGGAATTGTTGAAAACATTCATATAGGCGCTTCTTGTACAATTGAAGAGATTAATACATATAAAGCCTTATTCAAGAATTCTGAGACATATTTTCCTGGTCTTACGAATATATGCCAGGAATTGATCCAAATATTGTAATTCATGAAATAAAGACATACCCAAATGCCAAGCCTATTAGAAAAATATTACGTCCAACACATCCGCACAAAGCTGCTGCTATTAACACTGAAGTTGAAAATCTACTACGAGTAGGATTTATTTATCCAATCCCATTGACAGATTTGGTATCTAATATAGTTCTCGTTACCAAGAAACAAGGGGCTATACAAGTATGCGTTGATTATAGGGATATTAATAAAGCATGTCCAAAAGACGATTATCCTAACCCATATATCGACCAAATTATCGATGATTTTGCTAGGAATGAAATTTTCTCATTTATGGATGGATTTTCTGGATATAATCAAATAAACATAATCCCTGCTGATCAACCAAAAACAATTTTTATATGTCCTTGGGGAACATTTTCTTATTGCAAACTACCTTTCAGATTAAAGAATGCTAGTGCAACTTTTCAAAGGGAAATGTATTACGCTTTTCATGACATCAAACATATTGTACAACCTTATCTAGATGATTTACCTGCTCACTCATTACACAAGGATGATCATCCTACTCACTTATGAGCTGTTTTCATGAGATGTAGGCATTACAAGATTCATTTGAACCCCCACAAATGTGTTTTTTGTGTGCAATCAGGATGAAAACTGGGGTTTGTTGTTTCGAAAGACGACATTCATGTCGACCCCTGGAAGGTTGAGGCCATCATAAATTTACCTCCTCCTTCCACACTTGGCCAAATCCAAATTTTGCAAGGGAAAGAAAACTTTCTATGTATATTTATCCCGAACCATGCTGAGTTAACAAAAGGTTTTACCAGGTTGTTGAAACATAATGTTCCTTTTATTTGGGATGAGATTGTTGATCGATCTTTTGATGCTCTAAAACACACATTAACCCATGCACCGTTATTGCATCCACCCGATTACAACCATGACTACGTTTTATACTCAACAGCCTCTGATTCCACCATTGGAATGGTTCTAGTTCAAGAATATGAATCTCACAATGAGCATGTGATATATTATCTAAGTCGTAATCTGAATCCGAACAAAATTAAATATTCACATGTGGAGAAATTGGCCTTGTCAGTAGTTCAAGCAGTCCAACGATTTCGTCACTACATATTGTTACGAAAGACAACTGTGATATCTAATTGCAACCCGATGATGTATATTTTGAAAAAACAATTACTCGGGGGAAAATACTCTAAATGGATTGTCATCCTACAAGATTTTTCTTTGGAATTTGAGAAATCTAAATAAAAGAAATCACTGGTGTTTGCAGAACTCATGTGTGATTTTCCCAATACTGAGATGAAAACTGTGGTAGAGAATCCCATCGCAGATGAATCTCTGTTTTTTATCAGTATGTTAGATCCATGGTATGGAGATATCATCATATATCTTCAAACCCAAACCTTTTGTCCAGAGATTTCATGTTCAAATCGATGGATAATCCAGTATCAATCCCAACAATACAATATTGTTGGGGACACACTTTATCGTCGTGGTGCAGATTCTGTTTTTCTACATTGTATAACTCACGAAGAGGCTGAAAGGGTTTTGAATGAATGCCACTCTGGAGCGTGTGGTGGTCATATTTTTGGGTTTGCCACAATTGAAAATATATTAAGCGCTGGCTATTTTTGGTTGTCATTGCTCAAAGATTGTATTATTGTGGTTTGAAAATGACACAACTGCCAAATTTTTGATCGAAATATGTGTGCGCCTCCAGCTCCTCTTTACCCAATTATTGCTGTCGGTCCTTTTGCGAAATGGGGCATTGATTTCATTACATGTAACCCTCACTCGGATGGGGGGCATGATTATATTATTCTTGCTGTAGATTACTTTACCAAATGGGCCGAGGTGATGCATACATTCATGGAAGATGGAAAAACTGCAGCTACGTTCGTATTCAATCATGTGATTGCTCATTTCGATGTACCCGCAAGCTATTATCACAGACCATGGGAGTCATTTTCAAAATATAATGATGACCGAAATTTTCGATCAACTTGGCCTATGCCATGATAACTCTACTCCATATTACCCGCAGGTTAATGGTCAGGTTGAAGCCGCCAATAAAGTTATAACCACCATGATTAAACATATTATCAGAACTCAAAAATTGAATTTTCATACCATGCTTTTTTTGGCACTATGGGCATACAAAACCTCAGCAAAAACTGCTACAGGGTTCACTCCTTTTCAATTGGTTTACAGTTTAGAAGCCGTGTTACCCATTTAATGCAAAATACCATCACTCCCATTAGCCATAGAGTTACTACCAGCTACCTTTGAAGAGGAAAAACACTTTTTGTACTTAGCACAATTAGATGAGACTTGACGCACTGCTGCATTAACTACCGAAGCTCATAAGAAACATGTGAAAGCTCAGTATGATTGAAGTGTTACCCCTTGTGTTTTTTCAGAAGGTGACCTAGTCTTAGTATGATCAAGCTAATGATAAGCTAGCTGCTGGAAAATTTGAACCAATGTGGCATGGTCCATACATTGTCAAGTGAGTGCTTGCCAAAGGGGCCTATGAATTGACTGATTATGATGGGGTCTCTTTAGATAAGCCTAGAAATGGTCTTTATCTTAAGAGATATTATGCTTGACTCTCATGTGAATATCTCACTTGTATGTTAGTTATTTTTTAGACAGTGTGCCTTAGATTAGATAAGTGTGTCTAGATTAAGTTTGATGTAAATACCATCACTGGTTATCTTGATTACTCTTGATATTTCAGATCTCGACGTCCCTTCAAACGTAAATTAGCTTTGCTGATGGTGCCTATTGTAGTACACAAAATATCTCTTCCATGGCCTGGATCATCTATTCACCCACCGATGAGTTAGTTTCTATGCATGGGGTAAGCCTTGGTGAAACAACGAAAAATATTGAAAAATATAGTGCAGTCATTGAGTTATTATCTGATGCCATGTCATTTGGTATTCGACGTTTGATCATTAGGTTAGATTCAGAACTCATTGTATTACATTTAAATAGAGTATATGCAATTAGAAGTCCATTGTTATTGAGATTATTTTTGAAGGTTCTTCTCTTGGAACGATAGTTTGATTACATCAAATATCAACACATTTCAAGAAATTTAAACACATTGGTCGATGCATTAGCTAATAATGTTCTAAACAGACATTTTCAACATTAAAAAAGTAAACCAAAACAACATTTGATACATGTTGAACAAGATACTCAGAGAAAGTGGTAATATCATAGATAGGTTTGTTTTTAAACATATTACATCGTCTATGATCATAGGTTCAAATACCTTATGATCTTATAGATACTGATACAAAAAAAAACATGTCAGTCCACAATGATCATCCACTATCCATGATGATGATCATGGTAGTAGACTATGGCACACGCTACCTTGCGCAGGAATCTCCTAAACTTTCCTAGAACACCTGTAACATGTCTCTGAAGTCGGAGAGGAATGTCATCTGTCCTTGTCTCAGGAATATCTATGGTTAAAATCTCTAGGTTGTGTTCCATATCAGTCAAGATGTCTAGTGCCTGATCCTGTGGTGGTGCTATAGGCTCCCCTTTCCGCCTATCAAAGCGGTGGAGTGTAGCTGGTTGTCGTGGACCAAAATCTGCATTTAAATATTTTTATCAGTATTGGACGATAAAAAAACAAATAAAAATTAGATTAAAACATCAAAATAGTTTGTTTACCTAATTCGTCCCACAATGCTCCTGGAGGCAAGGACATTTCAAGATCACCTCTGAAATCTATACCTGCATAGAGGAAGTCTTCGATTGTGAAGACTTGGTTCCTTAGCCACATAAAGTACACCGGAGTGAACCAAACCACAGAACTGCCATCGCCACCATGGCGATCCATTAATGCAACCCAACATACCATCCAAGGTTCTCGAGGTTCCCCACGATCTACTGGAATAAGCTGAGGGGTGAGAAGTAGGATTCTCTCCAAAGCAAAAGAAATCAAAATGGCGCCATAACCAAATTTTTTCAACTTTGCATTCTTTGCTTTGGTTAGTTGGCCTTTCATGTTGGCCAATACCCCTTCGCACCAGTTGAATATGGTGCCTCTGAAACGCTCTACCGCGGTCTGCATTTGAGATTTAGTGGCTACATGTGGAGTCGCACTTCCACACAACCTGGTTGCTATGAATGCAATCACTTTGTGATCTAATCACAAGATTGTTTTTATGTCTATGCGATTATCCTTTGGATTTGCTTCATCACTGCAAAAATTTTGTTTGTAGCTAGCAACGGGTAGGCCACCCTGTCTAGCCCCAAACAAGGATATGTTTACTCCTCTTCAGCACAATCCAGTGAGGAAATGGATATCCTCGAGCTCGATTTCGAGCGGATGGTCACCAATGATAAAGCACTGATTTTGAACATCCCATGTGTTTACTAACCATGTCATAAGCTCTACATGTGCTTTCATACCTTAGATCACCCAGAAATTATATAAACCAAATTTTTTTAACACACACATTGTTGCGGGATCATTCATGGCTTCATTGTATATAGCCTCATGCTCACGTTATCTCCACTCTAACATGGTGAAATAGCCTGCAAACAAACACATTTGAAAGTTAAAAACCATTGGAGTGAAAAAATTTAATCATTTTTAAGAGATTTGTAAATTTTAAAATGGTCACAACACCTCCGCAGGTTTTGTGCGGAGACAGTGCGGATGTCAGCATGGGCTCCACACAAAAACTATGGTAGCCCAATAATTTTCCTTTTGAAAAATTATCGGGGTCCGCAGGTAGTGCGCGTATAACCTGCAGAACCCCGAGAGCACATTTTTGAACATAAATTCCTCTAAAAAATGAAATTAAAGTAAAAAAAGAGAATTGAAATAGATAGAAATGAAGAGAAAGATGATGTGGATTACTTGGTTCTGACGAATCACGAAATGAATGGCTAGTTCTCCCGATATTAGCTCTAGAACGTTTTAGCCAAAAGTTCTCAATTCACTGCTCTAAAGATAAAAGATGAAAATGATTTTGTTAAACTCATTTTTATAGTTTTTGAATGAATAAGTATTATATTTTAATTATATTTCACTTTAAAAGGCTATTTTTCAATGTTTTTACTTTTTTGGAACATATATATTTAATCTTTCGAGTTTTTGTGCAAAATACATGTTTTTTGGTGAAAAGAACTATTTCGACGCTAAGTATACTTTTAACACTTTTTTGGGCTCTTGAAAATTATGAAAAAGTGAACACCCGGAGTTCTCTTTTAATCCCTTTTTAGACTCTCTAAACAGGAAAAGATCGCCAAGTACTTGACTATTCAAACTCGTTAAAGGAAATGAACAATCATCCCTTCAGTATAAGTTTACCCCTTTTTCGGATTGAAATGGACTATTTATGAAAAAGGTATACGTTGAGTAATCATGGTCAATAGAGTTATCTCCTATATTATTTTATCCTTTTTCGGGCTTGAGAGACTAAATTTATGAAAAAGTACAACCACAGAGTTTACATATGTTTTTCTTCTGACTCCTTAAAACTGAAAAACTTCGAGTTTATCCTATACTAGACTCGTTAAAATTTAACAATAAAGGACCTATCGATTACAAACATGACTGAACTACTCCTTCTTAGGGTTTGATTTTAATACTAATATGGACTCGTCCAAAGGATGAGCTTACACAACAAGCAAATGTTATCCTCCTCAAGCTTGTCAAAAATAAAGAGGTACTTGCCAGTAATGGTGGGGGAAAAAGAGAGAAAATGAATCCAATTGTCACCCTTGTTTAAAAAGTAGTATACCACTCTTGAACATGACACTTTGTCACACTTGTACCTGGGTTAACATTTAATCAAACCACATTGAAAGTCTTTAGTCAGTTTCTAGGTATTAGCTTTAGGTCAATTGTTACCAAACCATCTACAATGTGGTTATGGGTTCAAGAGATAGTTCAAATAAACCATTCATTGCAAACATTTGTCTCCATTCGTGTTGACCATCCCTGAGTCAGTCATTGCAAATATTTCTTCAAAACTTGATCTAATGCTTTCGTGTCATGGGCTTTCCTACGACGGGTCACTTTCTATCGAAGATAGCTCATCATCTAGAAAGTTGATCTAGAATCCTATTAGTACCTTGGGATCTGTATGCCCTAATGTCAGGTTTCTCGCCTTCGATGACATGTTGCATCATTGACCTTCGATCGAATGATTCTATGAAGTGTTTGACTGCAAATCATTCATTCACACTTCATGGATTATACTGAGTACTTTGAGAGACATTGTCATTATTGATGTTTTCTCTCACACTTGTTAATAGTTCACATCATTAACTGGTAATCAAGTGGTTTCTACCATGTTCGACTTCGACACAATCAATTGCATGGATAGAATCGTACTAGTTCGAGCAGCAGAAATCAAGAGTCTGGATCTAGTTTCCACCATTCAGGCTACGAGGAGTTTTATTATTCATGATATAATAGATTACTTATGACAGATGGCTGCGCCCATACTGTGTCTACTTTTGATGGCATTCTGTTACACTTCGCACTTTAGGGGGCATTCTGTTACAAGTTATTTTGTCACCATGAAATTTGACTATCTAGATAGGTCCACCACTACCTATATTATGCTCCCTTAGAAGTCAAAAACCATAATGTTCCTAAACCAAGACTTGGAATTGGAGAAAAGTTCATTAAAACCCTTAAAAGTCTAACTTTGCACTTTTCCTAGCCTTTTCCTGTGGGTCCGCGGATATTTGTTCTATAGCCTGTGACAGCTCCCGCTTGTTCTACTTATAAAGCTGTGGACCTCCTTAAATAGTCAAATAAAGGAAAAAGTAAGTTCTAGAAGCTCATCTGGTTGAATATTCTCCCAACTGGAAGCTTCTAGAAGCGTGATCAGTTCGAGCTTTATCCCTCCACTCATGGAGCTCTGTCCCTCCACTCATGGAGCTTATCCCTTGGTCTATGGAGCTCAAATCCCTTCATGAGAGGAATCCATCCCCCTCTTCATGGAACTGAAACTACCTCCATTTCCCTATAAATTGAGCTTATGTTTCAGTCTCAAGGGTAGATTGTACCTTGTATATGGTAATTGCTGAAGAAATTCTCAAGAGAGCATACTCTCTACACTAGTTGTTGTTGACATGAGAATGACCACACCCTTATGTCCATAACTCCATGCTGGTTCAAAGAGAGGAAGGTGTTGGGAAAAATACTGAGAGGGGGGGTGAATCAGTATTTAGGACTTTATCAAACTTTTTACTTTTTCACTCTCTAAAACCCATACGCTACTTTGCTGAGGCCAACTAGCGTATACACGCGGATATCCTTCATAAAACTCGCGTATACTCAGAGATCTAATTATGCCATTAGTTCTTCACTTATATCATTCCATCATTCATTCATTAGATGTTCTATAAACAGTAAACATGTGCAGTAAGAACATAATGAACCATCACACATAAGCATCACACATGAACACCAGGATTTTAGGTGGAAACCCAAGTCGGGAGAAAACCACCGCTGCAGTTACTCAGCCTTCAATATTTTATTATTGAGAAAACATCTTACAACATATGTGCTGGTGCAGACTCCTACCAGCACGCAGGCACCCACCTGCGCTCGTTTACCAGCCTCTCCTGGAAGGGAGCTCCAACCCCCTGACTCGCTGCTTACCACTTCTCCCCCGGGGGCGGGAGCTACGACCTCTCGATCTCGCTATCACCCTCACCTGGAAGGGAGCTACAACCCCCTGACTGAAGGCTACAACCCTCAGCACCTCTATGGACCACGTTTCATAAATTTTCACAGTGGATCCAAAGCTTCCTTTAGGACACCACTTGCAGGCCCCGTTTCATCATATTTTCAGACTGGACCCTTCCACACTTTTAATCACATTCAACCATGAAACAGATACATATAAATCACTGACAGATATCACTAAACCAGCAGAACAGATCAGACATTTCTTACCATAGACTTCAGCAAACCCTAGTTTGCATATGTGCTTCCCTTTCACTAATGTCGCGTATATACGCGCTTCCGTTCACATAAACCAGCGTATACTTCTGTACATATTACAGATCCAATTTCATTGTGCACACGCGCTTTTTCTTCAGCGTGCCGCGCACATACGCGCGCTCGCGACGAACTAGCGTATGGATCTTCAACCATTACGTATCGCATATACTCTTCGCATCGCATCTTCGCTCGCATTCAACCCTTTACCTTTACGTAAGTTCGCCCTCATCACGTATCTACAATCACCCACAAGGGTATCTAGTAGACATATAAATACATTTCAGATCCAGATTCCCTTCTTCATCATCTTCTTCACAGGTGCATCACAGATTCAGATCTATCATCAAACTGTTACCCTTTCCATTCAGATATACTTCAGAGAGAAGTATTCATTCAAGCTCAGACATCTTGCACCCTCACTCATGATTTGCACAATGAATTTCTTCTCCTTATATAGGTTTACCCTTTTTCAATACCATGAGCCAAAACAATACCATGAGCCCAAAACTACATTAATTCCGATGGTATTCCTGGACGGGGTCATTTAGATGAATCATTACCCAATACAATGGGTCAATACAATGGTGGTTACCCCTGGTTTTGCACTTTATGAGCGCTTTTGCCCATACGCGACTTGGAACGTTGTTTTCCGTGTGCATACGCGACTTCTTCTAGACATATCCGCGTATGCCTTGAAACATACTCTTTTCACCATAGATTTAGCACATGCTGAATTCCTTTCTTCATTACCTTCTATACACACTGTAGATACATCATAATTAGTTCATCAAGACATATTCTATCAAGCACAACTTCATCAAGTAAGTTGCCATCATCTTCATCAAGTGGGTTTCCATTCATGGACAACACTCATCATCATATTGCTAACAAAACATCATTTTACATCATTTACCAAGTCCATCAGTCAAGAATAACTTCATCGTGTGGATTGCCATCAAGGACAACATATGTCAATGTCGCATGTCTTCATCTTCATTCAAAGGGGTTGCCATCAAGGACAACCGCATCATATTTCCAACAAAAGGCTTGTCAAATCGAAGGAGGAACATTGTTTAAAGATTCTCTAGAGAAACTTGTACGACATCAAGGCATTAGGTTGTAAAGTTACTCTTTTCATTCAAGATAATACATATGGATCTCCTTTTCTCATTGAGTTGTTCGTATGCTTATTTGAATAATTCATTACTTATACTCCTTGATCACTAAGTTAGATTAATTTTCCTTAATTATTATATGTTGCAAGTGCTTTTAATTCTTTTGTCTATCTTGATTATAGTCTCTACTTACTGAAGAAGCCTCTTTGGAGCGACTGGATAAAAGACTGCAACAAACGTTGGATTTCAAGGTAGGGGCATGTCCTCTTTCTTTGTTTATAATAATTCTAAATTTAAAATAATCTAGAGAAAACGATTTAAAAATGGATGTTTGTTTCTATCTATTCATAGAATACTAGGGAGATCACTTTTGTCCGCAAGAGGGATTAATCCGCATAACACCATGCCAGTTACTCTTTCACAGGAGGAATTGGATGGAGATGTGGCTCCAACTTGGACTCTTAGTTCATCTTCTACTTAGGATTTCCTTGATACCACTCTTCCATCTGAAGAGGCCATCCTCGAAGCAATGATTGGTGTAGAGAGATGGTGGGATGATTTGCATCATCGGTCTTATTTTCTACCAGACTTGTGAGAAGTTCAATCAAGTTTTTCCAGCCTTCAATCTTCTGATCCTGTTCACCCAGTCCTGAACCCTTTAGCACCATCCTAGGTATTTGCTAAAGGAAACATGGTTGTTATTTTTGCTATTACCCCGGTGAACATCTCTAGAGATTCCAACATCATTGAGAATGTATTCATTGGAGTTGAATGTTCCCCTAAAGAAATTCAGATTTACACCGATCTATTTCAAGAATTTTGGGACGTGTTTGCTTGGTCTTATGAGGAAATGCTTGGTATAGATCCATCTATTGTCCAACATGAGATCAAGACATACGAAAATGCTAAGCCTATCAGGCAGAAGCTTTGTCTGGTCAACTGAGGTGGAGAAGCTGCTTAAGGCAGGTTTCATTTACCCCATTCCATTAACTAAGTGGGTTTCAAATCCAGTTCTTGTGGACAGGAAACAAGGAATGATCCAAGTTTGCATCGATTTCATAGACCTAAATAAATCATGTCCTAAAGATAATTACCCCACACCATTTATAGATCAGATCATCGATGAGTGTGTGGGGAATGAGTTTTTCTCCTTCATGAACGGTTTCTCAAGATATAATCAAATCACTATCCGTCCTGAAGATCAGCATAAGACTGCATTTATTTTTCCTTGGGGTACCTTTGCTTACAAGAAGATGCCTTTTGTCCTTAAAAATGTTGGAGCTACCTTTCAGTGGGTCATTTTTTACGCCTTCCACAACATCAAACATATCATCGAGGCATACTTGGATGATTTAGCTACTCATTCTCGCAAGAGAATTGATCATACTTTACACCTTCGTTAAGTTTTTGAACGATGTCGATATCATAAAATTCAGTTGAACCCTAATAAGTGTGTTTTTGCTGTCACATCCGGTTGGTTGTTGGGATTCATCGTGTCTACGGAAGGGATTCAGGTAGATCCCTTCAATGTTGAGGAAATACTTCAGTTGCCTCCCCTGTCTTCGATCCATAAACTTCAAAGTCTGCAAGGTAAAGCTAATTTCTTGTGGAGATTTATCGTGAGTTATGCCAAGATTACAAAGGGATTTATGAGATTGTTAAAGAAAGGAGTCCCATTCTTTTGGGACGACTTTGCTCAAAGTTCATTTGATGCTTTGAAAAAAGCATTGACCTCTCCTCCATTACTGAGTCCACCCGATTATAGCAGGGATTTCCTCTTATATCTCGCTACAGTAGAATATACCATTGGTATGGTTCTAGTTCAGGAAGATGATGCTCTTTCCGAGCATGTTGTATACTACCTCAGTCGAGGCTTGGTAGGTCCTGAACTATGGTATTCTCTGATAGAGAAAAAAAATTTGGCAGCTGTCCATGATGTTCAATGACTCAGACATTACATCCTCCTTCGCAAAACATATGTTTTAGAAGCAGTCAATCCATTTCATTTTGTTCTCAGTAGGCGAGTGATTGGGGGCAAATAAAATCGATGGATTTTTATTTTGCAAGAATTTGATCTTGAATTTTTGTCTACCAAGTCCAAGAAATCCTTAATATTTTCGGAGTTGATTTCTGAGTTGCCCTGTGGAGAAGAGATTGTTTAAGAAGAATCATTTCCTGATGAACATATTTTTCTCATTTCTTCACAGGATCCTTTGTATGGGGATCTCATATTTTATCTCCAGACTGCGAAGTTTCCCTTAGCTTTTTCGAAAGATGAGCTCCGAAATTTGCGTCACTTAGCCAAAAGTTATTTAATTTTTGGTGACAATCTATATCATCGCGGGGTAGATTCGATCTTAGACGCTACTTAACTCTCGAAGAAGCTGAGGTTGTGCTGAATGATTGCCACAGTGGAGCTTGTAGTGGTCATTTATATGGGCTTGCTACAACCCTAAAAATCTTGCATGCAGGATAATTTTGGCCTTCGATTTTCAAATATTATGTTGAAGTGGTCAAAAAGTGTCATCCTTGTCAGGTTTATACTCGAAAGATGTTTTCTCATCTAGCTACGCTCTTTATTGTCATCATTGTTGGTCCTTTCACAAAGTAGGGTATTGATTATATTACTTGTAACCCACCTTCAGCTAAAGGTCACAAGTAAATTATTGTAGATGTAGAATACTTCACGAAGTGGGTTGAGGCTATGCCCACTTTTGGGAATGACCAAGGATAATTTTAAGGATGGAAAATTATCTTGATGTTTAAAAAATTGGTGAATCTCACTAGTCCCTAATATGGAAACTATAAAATGTTTATTGATGTATTTGTAAAATTATTAAAATTTATAATGATATTATATATTTTTTCTATATAATATTGGTGATTTTTAACGTAAAATAATTTTATATTGTAAAATTTGGGCAAATCATTTTTATAAAAAAATGGAAATTTGCAAATCTTTTTTTTGGAAAAACCATGGAAAATTAGCCCGCCTGCGAATATTAGCCCCTAAAATTTTTCATGGGAATGACGGTGAGACAACAGCCTTGTTCCTTTTCAATCAAGTCATTTCTCGCTATGGTATCACCAAAGAGATCATCACTGACCATGGCAGTCATTTTCAAAAAAAAATAATGGTTGAATTGGCTATGAAATTAGGTTTTCGACAGGAGCATTCATCTCCTTATTATCCTCAAGCCAATTGGCAAGTTAAAGCCATTAAAAAATCCTTGAAGACAATTATTTAACGGAAAATTGATAAAGCTAGATCCAATTGGCATATCATACTATATCCTGTACTTTGGGCATACCAGATGTTGGTAAAGACTACAATTGGTTTCCCTCCGTTTCAAATAGCTTATCGATTGGAATGCATCAGGGAAAATTTTAAGAACCCCCTAAATTTATATATATAATAAATAGGCGAATCCCCATGATACATAGGAAAAATGGAAGGCGATTTTTTTAATAATATAATATGTATGTATAATTTTTTGGTGAATCTCTCACGAGATTATATTATCTTGTAAAATCATGGCGAATCACCAGTACAAATAGCGAATCACTACTACAAAATGGTGAATTGTTGTCTAGTGGAGTTCAGGGTGTTGGTTCCAATGAAGATATGGTAGTTGAACCAAGAGTAGAAGGAAGAGAACCACCGAGACCAAGCATGGCACATGGTGACTTGTGAGGGAAGTAGTTCTCGTGTAGTTTGGAAAACACGTTCTTCTAGTTCTGCTAAGCGTAGTGTTGTTGCTCATGATACTACTAGCATTGATATTGAGGTTGGAGAGGAGTTTGAGGAAACATGGAAGGTAGCAGTGGTGGAGAATTACAAAGAGTACCCAATGATGGGCTCCATTTTGCCCTTTGGTATTTGTGCCTGCAAGATCTTCTGTCCATTGAACCAACAATTAACCGTTCAACCAACAATCAACTTGGCTGAGTTGATTAGGTACGAGTCAACTTAGACTAATCTTCAAAACTATGCTTTGCACTATCCCATATTTAGCACACTAATGCTACACAACATTGTGCATTTGCACCCAACTCTCAATAATTCTTTTCCAAGAAAAATATATAATAAGAAAAATATTTTACTATATTCTAAAAGGTGAAGATGTCGAAATCATGCCACAAAGTCAAAGGAAATAAAATATCTTTCCTCAAACCACCTAATATATAAAGAAAATAATAATGATTATAATAATAGAACTAGATCTATCGATCTATCGATCTATGCATGATATGAGAACCATAAGCATTCAAGGGACTAATTTCAAACTCAACAAAATCCTCTAAACAAGCAACAAACAAACCACTAAAATTTTCAAAGATATCAAGGCTAGACATTAACAAAATTTCATGTACTTGAATAAGCCCATTGTTGCTTAGCGTTAGACTTCTTAAATTAGTTCTTTATCATTTAATACTAGGACACTATCTATGTGAAAAGAAATAGGTCCCAAATTCATCAAATCCGACTTCATTTCCAATCAAAGATCACAATTAGTTTCGTTTCCAATACCAATATATCACACATTTTCCAAATATCAATAATTATTTTCCAAGAAAATATAAAACTCGAAACTCAGCAAAATTCCCCAAAAACAAGCAACATATATACCATTAAAATTTTCCAAGATGTCAAAGCTAGACATCAAGATAGTTTCATGTACTTGAATGAGCCCATTGATGCTTTGCGTTAATCTTGTTAAATTAGTTATTTATCATTTAATAGTAGTCAAACACTGTCTATGTGAAAAGAAATAGGTCCCAAAATCATCAAATCCAACTTCATTTCCTGTCACAAATAAGAAACAAACAATGTAAGGATTAAATATGAAACATCAATCTTAAAATGACACACATGAAAGAAATGTAGCTACACTGTTACAATGAAAAATACAAAATATAGAACCCATTTTTACCTGAATTTGACATGTAATAATCTTGCATGATCAACGGAACATGTATACCAAAATAAGAGTCCTAGGGTATTTCAATTTCCCAGTTCTCATCTTGGTCATCATTTTCTACATTGTGAACATGATATTCTCCAGATGTACTATCATTATGAGCCTCCAAAACATTATGTTCTGTATCAATTTCATTAGATAAATTTGTTATATTGTTTTCTCCCCTTCTATTACAATCTGATCGCCAAAGCGCTAGTGCTCTTTCATATGGAAAATTGTCAACGTCATACTTTGTTAAATATAATCTTAAACATGTATCCACATGTTTATCAAGCTTGTTCCTCAACTTTGACTTCAAAAATTATAGTGCACTAAACATTCTCTCATCCTCCACTGATCCCAAAATCATGGTTTGACACAAATCTACTAATTTAAAATATTCTGATATGTTTTCTTGGAGCTATTGACTAGCACTTAAAGTATTCCATAATTTTGTTATAGCACCGTTTTCATTAGGATTCTCCAAAAAAGGATATTGCTTCCACATTGTTTCACCAAAGCGTCCACCTTGTTGATACAATTTTGATGAATCTAAAATACCTTCAATCTATTCTCCATGTATCGAGACTTTCTTGCAAAAGTGGTCTACTAAATATTTTAATCTCTTTTGAAAATCGGCTTTTAAAATTCTTGGACATTGACAATTGTTCCAATATTGAGGGTATACCACACACATGGCCTCCAACAATTCATCTCGAGGAAATCGTTCTCTTATCTCTGATGATAGTGATCTTGGAATTTCTATCAAATTTTGTCTCACTGAGATCACAATATTATCAAATTGGTCTCTTTACATGGGGCAATATTTGGTGATTCATCCCATCTTACTAATATAATGAAAGGGGACCATATACCCATGCACTATGATACATAGTATCCCTTTTTCATCAAACGTCAAAATTTTTTCAGTATTTTCTATATTGATGATCTTAGTCCAACTTGTAAACTCTGGACCAGTAAAGGAATCCAGCGTCATATACAAATTATCCAATGCAAGGCATGATTGCTTTCTCGAATTTGTGTATTCGGAAATATACATTGTGCAATTCTGAGACATTTTCACGAGGACATTCATTTCATGTAGCATAGGAAGAATTCCAGCCAATGTCAATAATGTTTCTATATCAGTTAGTCGAAAAAGAAGATCTTGAGCTTTGTCTACATTATAGCGATTTTCATACATCAACCCTACCAAAGATTTGAACTCACTAAATAGTCTTTGAGCTGGTCCATTTAATGAGATCCATCTTGTATCAACATCTTTCAGTAGTTTTTTCCCATCCGTAACACCATCTGAAAATTTTTGAAACTCTAAATATCGTTTGGGACTATGAGAAAAGTATGCATGAGTCTTACGTACAAGATCTTCAACTTTTGAAACTGATGGAAACTTGCTTACTATTTTAAATGAAATATTCATCCTATGAGCCATACAATGAATATTAATCATATATGGTGAAGCTGATAGTTGTAGTCTAACACAAAGACCATTCCTTTTTCCTTGCTTACCGATGCTTCATCTTCTCCAACACATACCAACTTTTTTGCAATCATTAAATGATCCATACCACTTTCTTTCAAAGTATTAAGAACAAGTTCATAAATATTTTCAGCTGTAGAAGTCTCTCTCATCTTTTTAATCCCAAGTAGATAGGAATGCCTAATATGGTCATTAACCATATAAATACTCATGCAGATCCATGAAGTATTATCAATAGATGTAACCTCATCCAAAGACAATGCAAAAAACCTAGCATTTGCAATCTCCTATTTCATATCATCAATTTCTACTTGAGCTAGATATCTTGCCCATTCCCAACCACTAGTTGCGGACCAATGAGAAGATGGAAAGTTTGGCACGTGAAGAAAAGATAGAAATTTCATCTGATCTGGATAATCTGTCATAGGACGACCTTTACATAAGATGTGAAATATAGTGCTCAATTGTATCGTCTTGGATAACAAAATTCTTTCCATCGTCTTTTCAAATTGAGATATGATGGTTCCTCCACTTGCCTCAAGTTTCTTCTTACTTATTAAATATTTTTTGTATTCTTCCACACATTAGCTATGTCGACATTCCTCCAAAGATTTCCATATGACAATAGATTTATCTTTACCATGTACAATTTTTTTTTTCATAAACCTTTCCTACATGCTTTTGTATTGTATCTAGCTTCATCTGAAATTTCACTACCTTGCAACTTTTCCAACTACACGCAAGACATTCAAATTCTCGTAAATCCTCATTTGTAGAAGGTATTTCTTCAATTAATGGAAAACTTGAGAGCCAATCATCTTGGAATTTTCTCCCTCTGGTCCACTGGGCTTTTTTCCTTTTCCGTGAATGGTTTGTGTCACCTTCCAAGGAAATATCTTTAACATTTTCATCATTAATTTCTGTTGAAACTGCATTTATCTCACCCTGATCACTTCAGGAACCTATTATTTCATCCATCATTTGGATATCAGATGCATTTTCACAAGAGTTAACATCTCTCTCAGTAACAGATTGTTCAAAGGAGCTTGAAGCATGAAGAGAATGTGTATTCTTGGATTGAGACTTTTTAAAGTATGATGATACATCAATTTTCCTTGATAGTTTCTTCCCAGGATTAGCTTTTGACATCTCACTAAATATTCCAGAATTAAAACTTCAAATAGATCTAGAAACCTGCATCAATAGTTTCCAAGAGTTGAGAATTACTAGATTTGTAAGTAGCTTTCAAAGTAACATAAGTGTAATGTTCACAAAAACCATTATGCAATTTTTTATTAAAATGTTGTGCCAAGGCCCAAGCCCAAAAGCAAAAATAAATCATTATACACAAAACAATAGCATCATGAGTCATCATCTATAAAACAAAGAACATCATTCAAATGTAAAATATATAAAAATTTCCACTAAATTAATTCATATCTCCAAATCACCTAATGAACACTTGAAAGCTTTAAACAAAACAACAAAATATTACAATAAATTTAATCATCCTTTCCAAAACACCTCTCCCTTAAGTTGTAAAGAATTGGTTATAAGAAGTTGAAACATATCCTCTATCATTTTCCATGATAAAATTGAGGAAGGAAACTAGTCAGTTACTAGTGATTCTTTTACTTATCAATGGAAAGAAATCCCTTAAGACATTGTCCTCCTGTTGACCATAGTTTCCTTTCCATAGTGAAACACATCCAGTATGGCCATGAAATAACCTAAAAAGACTCAAATTTTTCCATGATTTGTAAACACACAAGTGCCATGTAAAGTTTCAGGCCCAAAAAAGCACATTTGGGATCCTATAAACCAAAATTAGTTATTGTATCAAACATTTAAAACTCCTACTTAGAACTTAATATTTGTTATTTAACCAAGTTCCATTGAAATAAAAGTCATGGGATGTTACCAAAGAGTTAACCAATAGATAAATTCACACCACAAATCATACATTCATTGGAACTTCCCCTCCCATGAATGGCCATCTAAGGGAAAGGGGAAAAAAAGAAGAAAAGAAGTCAGCGAATCACCACAGTTAGCCAATGATTCTTAGTGTCAAATCATTGGAAACTGAAAATCAAGTGAAAATTTAACCCATGCATCCATGGGTTGACAAAAAGAGTTTATAGTAGCCACAAGCTAATCATTCTACGAGTCTACCCAAATCTGACACAAACTCCTAAAACTTGATGATTAGAAATTCCCCTAGAAATTTCACTCGGTTCATGAGAGAATGAAAGACGAGTGCAAATAAAATTCCATGAAAGACGAGTGAAAATATCCTTCCATGAATGGATATCACTCTCCAAAATCATTTTGGGCATATTCCAATATGTAGGAGCCAGGGAAACATGGTGCATAACAATAGTCTAATGTCCCTGAATTTAAACCGCATCAAGGGAACATTTGCACTCTTCACACATTGAACATTGAAGACAATTAATTAATGCCTGACACGACCATAGCAACAAAAGCATCAAGCAGAGGCTATAACAAGATTATGTGAAAGTGAGAAAGAACACCCATCATGAAGCATCAAGTAATATCATCCACAACATCAACATCACTGTTGGGCAAATTTTGATCGCCTTCGCCTACCAGGAGTAACTTCTGGTGGTAAAGGTGGTTTTAAAGCTAATCTACGCGAACGACGGGGGATAGGATTATGTTCTTCCATGATTGCTAATTAATTTTAACCAAAAATAAATAAACAAAAAGAGGTTAATGCTAGGCAAAAGGGTTTACCAGTAAACTGTGAACTGCAGAATACCTCCTGGCAAGCCAAGAAGTACGAGCAGACAATCTCCCCGAATGCTGTGTTTGGTGTGTCACAATTTAAAGGCGGATGACTCGGTTCACTATGGATGGATAGCACCTAAAAGTTGTCCTCCCAAATATACCCGAAGGTACGTGGAGGCCCAAGTCCATATTAGCGCTGTCTGATGCAAAAACGCACAGTGAGAGAACCACCTATATACTTATCATACTGTAACGCTGCCCCAAGGGATGTGCTATGATATACTTACGTACGTGGGGTGAGATATCACACTCGGAATGTATCACAGACAAGTTAACGACAACTGCTATGTTTTACGACGTCAGAACATGTCTCTAGCCTAGACCTTCTAAATGTTATTGTTATGGTTCCAATGCGTTTTTAGGTAAATTGAGATTAATTTTATGTTGATCTTGCTTAACAATTTTCCTTTCAATGGTACCGCGATGATGTATGTAGAAATTCCTAAATGCAAACTAAGAATGATAAGAAAACTTTTCACTTTTAGTTTTTCAATGAAAGACCTAGCTACAAAGGGAAGAGAGAAAATAATTTTGTGAGCAAACAAATAAATGAACAAAAGAAAACATTGAGCACAAAACTAAATGCAGATTTCCTAATGTTCTTTTTTTGCAAAAAACACACAATCCTACATGCAAATGCAAGTTTTTCTTTTCAATTCCTTTAATGTTATGAATGCAGAAAATAAAATAAGTGCATCAAACAAATGATTTTTACTTTTTGAGAAATGAAGAATATGAACGAATACAAACTACACTGAAAAACCTGAATAAACTGAAAAACAAACTACACTTCCTCCTACTTATACTACTAACCTAAAACTAAAACATTCAAAAATTACAAAACCAATTTTCTTTACCTAAAATATAACCCTTTCTGTTTTCCAAATATTACACCTTCATATCTTGACAACAAAGTATGAAACATAGGGTTTCATGAGTGGAGAGGAAAAATGTTATAATATATTATATTGTAATGGTTTATTGTTATAATATATCAGCCTAGATTCATATTAATTTTGGATCTACCAAGAACGAAGAGGGATCAAATCTCTTTTCACTCTAAAACATGTTTACATCTTATGAAATTTTGATCCCTCTCGACACTTGTAAATCCAAGGTTAAGATGAATCTACATTAGTTAGTAAAAGTGATAAAGTACACAGGTTACAATTGAAAAATGATGTCCATTGTACTAATATTTATGATTGATATTAATAATAAAATTCTATTGATTGATTTCAGTTTCATGTAATTAATTAATTATAAGAAATATGAGTAAACAAACATGGAAAAAATTAAGCATGTTGCCAGTGAAAAATTACATGTCCACTGTACACTTCAACGAGCAAATAAACAACAAGGAGAGTGGTTTTAATGAATAGAGGAGGTTGGTTTTTGAAGGAGGGAAAGGTTTCAAGTTTAATCTCAGTAGCCACAATGTTCTATATCTTTAAGTTGATTGAACACGTGGATTGTGACTCGGTTCCACTGTACACATGAGAAAAATTAAAGTAATTGGGCAGATCGACATCTAAACTGATTGAACACATTGGTCATGTTGGTCTCACCATACACATCATATAAAGAACCCGACACTCGTACATACCTCATACCATGTATGTAGCACGTGGGTTGCGATAGTCCCACCATACACATTGAATAAAATAACCCGACACACGTACACACTTTGTACCATGTATGTCCACTACACCTCAAGGGAAGGTGAGCGGTTTCGTAAAATAGAGAAGGCTTGTTTTTTTGTTTTTTTTTGTTTTAATAATTATAGAGGGAGAGGTTTCAAGTTCAATCCCCAGGTGCTATAACGTCGATGTAGGGAGGAAATAATGTCATCATAAATCTTCATGGAAAAATGTAAAAATGTGTGCGGAATGACAATGCGCCCATCGCTGATAAATTCAAAGACTCAAAAATAAAATTGCAAATATTAAGCAGAGAAAAAAAATGTAAATGTCATACCCAATGCAACCGACATAAATGAAGAACTTCAGGCCAGTGCAACTGGTAATGATGGTTATCTTCTTTGAAAATGTTTGTATAGTCTTAGTCTAATCAGGCTTTAAATTTTCCTAAAAAATCATGGAAATTCTCTCAAATTTTTGATAAAATGCTGCATATTGATAAAATCTAGTATAAATTTATATAAATCTAGGTTACATTTGTCAAACTTCAAGATGTTGGGTATCCCACGGGTTTTTAATAGTGTGAATCCATTTCCACCATCAAAAATAAGATTCAAATACTCTTATTGGACTCCAACTATTTTTGAGCATCTAAACAAATTTGTCGCCTCGATAGATGACACATATATGTATATGTTTTCCAAGAAAACATAATTTTGTACAACATATTGTAAATATTTTTGAAAATTTAAACCCCTCTCATCTTTTTCTTTAATGATTAACTGATATGTTATACTAGTTTCAAAATTTTGACACAAACCTTTTATATATTTGTTTTAATTAATAAGTGGATAATTTTAAATTTTGAATTAATATTTACTTTTTAAATTATTTTTAAATGTGATATTTAATAGTTATTTATTTATTATATTTTGAGTTTATCTTTACATTATAAATGTATATTTCACATTCCTATATATATATATATATATATATATATATATATATATATATATATATATATATAATCCAATTTTAAGATCACAACCAAGTCAATATCAAATTGGAGTATATATATATATATATTTCAAATTTATGAAGTGTTAAGAGAGTCAAATGTTTTGAGGTGCAAATTTCTTTTAGAGTGAAAAAAGATTTGATTATTTTTGGGGCTGGGTAGATAAGGAGTTAAGATAGATCTAGACTTATCTTTTTTTTTTTTTAAAGAGGCTTTCCCCTTTTAAATAGACTATATTCCACATGAATACCATAAATTATAGATCAATAAGTTATTGTATTTTAACCTATATCTATATATATATATATATATATATATATATATATATATATATGTTGTAATGTTATGTGCTTTTAGACTTAATAAGGAATAGATGTTGTAATGTTAGGTATTGTTGTGCAAAGAAAGTTGTAATGTTATGTGCTTTTAGACTTAATAAGGAATAGATGTTGTAATGTTAGGTATTGTTGTGCAAAGAATATATATATATATATTAATTTTCTTTGCACAACAATACCTAACATTACAACATCTATTCCTTATTAAGTTGAAAAGCACATAACATTACAACATCTATTCCTTATTTAGTTGAAAAGCACGATTGAGCACAATTAAATCGTAATGAATCATTTATTATATAAAATATTTTAACAAATAATATGTAATTTTTTTAAATTGATTCCAAATCCAAAAATATATGTATAATAAAAGTAACAATTAAATTATAAAAATTCAAAACATTTTTTTTAAAATGGTAATTGAGTAAGAAAATATGAAACCCAAAATAAAATATAGAAGATTTAAATTTAGATTAATAACATTATTAACCATAATAATTATTAAAAATTGTAATAATAATGATTAAATTAATAAAATGTTAATCTAAATAAATGTAACTAAATTATTTAATAAAATATAGATTATTATTATTATTTTTTAAGTTTCTTTAAAGTGTATCTTCATCATGTCCAATATATCACTCCAATTGGCCAAGGGAATTAGCCCAGGGAATTGAAACCGTCAATGACTCCACATCAAGGACAATCACCATATATCCAAGACCCACGGACAAACTATAAATTCATTTCAAATAACTATACAAAACCCATGGACAAAATATAGATTAATTTGAAATCAATAATTATTTTATATTTAAAAAATCATGATTATAAAAAGAATAACGATATTTTAATCTTCTTATATCAATGATATCTTCTTCTAAATATTCTATATTTTAACATCTTTGTCTTTATAGCAGGATCTTCATCCTCAAAAAATTTATGAAGCTCTTTTTAATAAATTTTCAATTCAAGTCTAATGCTCATATTGAGGACTCTATGCCCAACTCCATTACAATAGTCAAAATTGAAACTATTTAGTTATGATGAATTTGCAATCAGAAAAAAATCTTGTTGAATTTGGCATAATTCTTCCACCCAATAGTGTTGGCAATATTTTCCTTTCTCTCTCAAAGTCATAATTTCACAATTATAATATTTTTTAAATATATTTGTAAATTAATTTTCATGTATTTGTAGACGTTTCCTAGATAGAATTATTTTTTTTAATATTTTATTTTTAAATTTAAATAGCAATAATATAATTTATCTTTTTCACTTATATATCGAGTAGTCTATAGTGTGACTTTTTGAAGGCTTTTACGGTGGCTTTTTCCAGTATAATTTCTCTAAAATCCGGCAGAAATTTATTGAAAAGAGAAATTTGATTGTTAATCTTACACAATCGAAGTGTTTGTAGAGGTTTTGGAGGGTGCTAAATCCATATATAGTCAAAAAACCAGTTTAAATAACAAAAACCAAGATTTTACCTCAAATTTTTTGACCGGATTCCGACACCTGAAACTCCAAAAAGTCGCACTAAAGACAACTCCCATATATATATATTTTAAATTTAAATAGAAATAATATAATTTATCTTTTTCACTCATATTTTTTGGTGACATAAAATTTTGTATTGCTGGTTTTCATAAATTTAAAATATGTACTAGCCTGCTACTAGAAAACTAAACCAGACACAAAACTTCAGATGTTTAAAAAAACCAAAAGTTCACATGCTGATATCAACACTTCGATTAAGGGTCTCATCCATACTGCCACTTTCTGAACCATCACAAATTGTTTGACTTCACCAATTATTTCAATCTGACATGCTTGCACTACAAATTGCTAGAATGTTGTTTTATTCTCTCAATGAAAAACTCATATTTCCTGTAGACATTTATTGTATTCCATAAGCATTTGAATTTGCCATCATCCTTGCTATGATTGATGGCTGAAGATGGGGCATGCAATATTTTTTGTGCATAACTTACATTAGTGGATGGCATGACACGAAACCTTGATGAATCACTTAGATTTGGGAAGAAACCTGTAGGATGAGAATATAATGGCTTAAAGACCGGGAACAACACATGCATATTAGCTTCAGACTAGGAAATGCCACAATTTAAAAACTTGGCATTGCTTAAAGGAATGTTAGTAAAGACAAAGGGATCTAGTCAAGCTTCGCCAGAGATCTGTAAGATCTACTTCATTGAGAACATACTTCAAGTTATTTAGTTGGTGTTGTAGCACATCTAACATATCAACAAGTGATGAAGATAAAAAAGCTTCAAACCTATTTCCATTTCCAATCCCATTAGTTGTTTTAATCGTTTCCCCTGATTTATTTCCCTGCAAACTTGATTCACAGCTTTTCCCAATCATTGTTTCTTGTTTTGTACACATTCCTAGTGATGAGCATCAGATCCCCTTAAAATAATCACCATGAGCTTTACAAGCCAATTTGTTTAAATTATTTTGAAGATTTAAATATCTTAATAAAAAACAGAGCCCTCTATGTCAGGAATTTTTACTCTCTCTTCTTCTAAATTCTCACCCACCATTATGTCTGAAGATAAGCTACTGCAGACTCCAGTTCGATAATCAGATATTTCTACTTCATAAAATACAACATACACATTGTCTCCATCATCTGTTATTAGAACTCCCAGTATAGATAGAAGGCTTTCTAATGGGAAACAGAGGTCAACGGTCTTAAGTAGTCCTGGTCCTATTACTCCTTTTGAGAATTGTTCAGGTAAACATGTATTACAGTTTTTATTCAATAAGCATATTTTGGATTCCATAGTGGGTTAAGGAGCTGCATCAGAGTCTTAAGATGACCTTATTAAAAGGATGCCAGAAGCCAATAGTCGTTCTCTGCAAAATTTAGGCTTATTACCTAGTCCAGGATGCCATTACATGTATGACAACATTGAGGGAAAGGTACTTACTATCACTTTGCTTTTCTAAATTTGTTATATGCTTGAATTCATTCTCCAGGATAATAGCTTCTTGGTCTAAGCACTTCATAGCACACCACATTGCACAATGAATTGTCCTTTTGGGAAATATGTTGATGTGCATCTTCCGTTTAAATAAAAAATATATAAGTTGCTTTGTTTCATAAGAGGAGCGTCTGGTGTCTTAGTTTGAATTTCTGGAGAGGAAGATCAAGACATTTGCCACTGCATTGGCTACCAAGGAAGCTTGGAATGTTTTCAATCATGTTGCTATTGCATCACACATGAATGCCTAAGCTGTATTGCAATAATCTTGAAATGATTTTCATCTCACTTAAATTGATCATTGATGTCTATAATTATCTCAAGAAGTCAAGCACCTATTTAAGAGGCTGTAGATTCTATTAGTTATTGTTCTGGAATCTTCATTTCACATCAGTTATCTACTGATAGGAAAGTGTCTTTGTTGTGGGGCTAGTTTGCTGCGATGGAGAGGGCCATCTGAATGAAAAGTCGGTTCTGCTTCAAGGCAGGTTGGTTGCTTCAAATTTGTGCCATCCATCCTATAGTGCATAAGTTAAATGCAATTTCATAGGTACAAGTAAAATGATGAATTGTCAAAAGACCACCTTATAGTACATGTACAAACCAAAACAAACAAAAGAAGAACCATACTAAAAAATGAAAAAATCTAGTGCTGTGAAACTGTTCCTGATTGTTAACTCCCGTCATGTTGCCAAGGTCGAATACTCTTGAGGCCAAAGGGTAAGGCTTGACCTCTACAAACTGGCCAAATTTTCTTTATTCCCTGGTCAGGTAAATCCTATGCTTTTTTTTCCTACAAAATGTGTATAGAATGGATAACAATTTTTGAATTTCCTTATTAAGAGGTTATTTTGATTTTTAACATCTGGCAGTCAATGTGTTCTTGAGCTTTGGACAAAGGAGCATGACTAATTTTGTAGAATTTTTTCCGGGTGATTGGAGTTGAAGGTCACAATCCCAGTGGGCACTGTCTAGTCGCATCAAGGGTAATTGATTCATTTCATCTTTCAAATTCTGTGCATCCATGAGATCAAGATGCCCCTTCAGCAAAGCAAATAGCAATGGATCAGGCACCATAGATGAAACCATTTCCTAGAACTGGAGAAACTATTTCAATGGTAACTACATCCACCTTTTATTTGTTGTTTACAACTATTATATCTATGGTTGCAATTGCTGTTATCTGTAAATGTGAATTCCAATTCATAACACAATCATTCATCATTAATCATATATTTGCATGTACAATAGTTTCTCCTTTTCGAGTGATTTTCTAACAGTATGGCCCCTCTCAATGTATTGAAACATGCCTAAAAAAATCTTTACTATTGTTGTGTAATGCTTCATTCTTGCAAATAAAACCATTGAGCGAATTCCACTTTTTGTTCATTCTTTCACAAGTTCAGTAGTTATTTTTTTGTCCCTAAGGTCACAGAGATCATGTTAGAAGCTCTACATGTAAGTGAGTAAATTTTTACTTATTTGAAATTTCCTTCTTGTAGTTGATTGCTACAGGTCCCTTCACCACTATAGACAAGTTAGCATTTCAAACATTAGCAGAGCTTCTTGTGTATGCCAAGAAAAAACAAGTTAATAATATTCTTTTGGTATGTGCCATGCGTAAGAATTTAATTTGGGGTCAACTTGCAAGTTGCAAATTTTGATACATTTTACCCTGTGAATACACAGTGAAATTTTTACTGAGGAACCATTTTTTTTTTGTTTCTTGCAGATGGGTCCTTTTGTTGATTCAGAGCATCCACAGATAAAAAGTGGAACAGTAGACATGTTCTATGAGGAAGTATTCCAGGAGGAAGTTTGCGCAAGGGTCTGTAATTACTGTGCTTTCAATTCACATAAGTTAGTCTGCCCAAATTCAACAAAATCATTAATCAAGTCTTTATTCTAATGCATTATTGGTGTATTTATGAGATTATTGTGAAGAGATGGGACCTAGTGCACATGCTGTCCTTGTTCCATCTACATGTGATGCTCATCATGATTATTTGTTTCCACAGGTATCTTGATAGCAGATAATTCTGTCTTTCCCAGCAAACAATTTTTATCCTCAAGACTTAATGTTTTCAGCATTTGAAATGATGTCTTATGCATAATGCTAAGTCTTGACATATCTGCTGAATGTTCGTGCAGCCGCCATTCAATGTTCATGCTTTTGATCCTACTCATCAGGTATGCCAATATTCCATTGAATTCATTTTTTTGGCATCTTTGTTTCCTGTGCAAATTTTGTGTTTGTTTTCATTGTTCATCAATTTGACTTGAAGAAAATCACTAAACATATATGCAGATAAGTTGTGTTTCAAATCCAGGGCTTTTCTGCTTAGATGAGGTTAGCATGAAACATTCTTTCACTGGATGTTGCTTACATTTATTACTGCGAGAATCTTTGTGCATAGAAAGTGAGTTTATGAACATTTGGTTTGCTTCTCCTGGAGTAAAATCTATTACATGATGCAGATTACCATTGGGATTTGCACAGTCAATGTCCTAAGACACCTTAGCAATGAATAAATTTCCCGGATTCCAGAACAAAGCTCAAATGATAGGCTTTCAAGGCTTTCAACTCACATTCTAAGCCAGCATAGGCATGTCCCTAAAGTATTGTTTCTGATTTTGATACAAATTTCAATAGGTTGTAAGATGCTGGGAATAAATCCAATGAGAAGTTGTCAAATTGATTTTATATATTTATTTATCTTTATAGTAAATATCAACTTCGTGGATGTAAATTTGTAGTACTGTGAACAGCTTCTACCCACTTTTTCCAGCAGCTCCTGGTTTGCCTTTGGACTTATCTGTTTCTTCTGAGGCTTTGCACATGCTTTCCATACCCGACATCATTATTTTTCCCTCTGATCTTGCAGCATTTGGAAAGGTAATTAAAATTCTAGTAGAATAATATAAATTGAGGCATTAATATTTATGGTATAATGTATCTAATGAGTTTTTCTTGGTATTTTTACCTTTTTCCTTCTCAGGTTTTGCTTGTTGGTGATGACCATAAGCTAACAGAGCCAGGGTTACAAAATGGCAGTTATGGTGATTGCACAAGCAATCAAAGTGTGTTTGTATCAACTCTTACTGGTTAATGACTGTGGCAATGGATCTAACACAGAGAAATAAAGTTACCTCTGTTTTTCAACAAGTTGCAGCTCTTTGGCTTAATTTTTCCAGGACTTGCGCCTTCAACGATGGCCAGTACAAGGCATTGCAGATTTTTCCTGGTGTATATGATGAACAAGTATTTCAGGTTTGTGCATGGGGGATGCATTACATCAAGCCTTCAGGACCTCAACCCATTTTTTTTCAAGAGATTTTGCTTTTGGGTGTCTGGATCTGCTGGCATTGTTTGTTTTAATCTGATTTTTGGGGTTGTTTTGGTTCAGGCTCTGGAATTTGTGGTCTTTCAAGCTAGAAAGTATGGTATCAGACTAATACTTAGTCTGGCAAACAATTATGTCAACTTTGGAGGAAAGGCCCAATATGTACAATGGGCTCACAATGCACTTTTAATTCAAAATTCTCTTCAGTTTCAAAAAGGCAATGCATTTGAAAAATCAAATAAGCAAAAAATACTGATCATTATAATTTTTCAAAATCTTTCCAATCAAAATATGACTGAAACTAACTGCAACCAAAAAATATCAATTGGATGTAAAATAGAATAACCATACAGAAGCACGGTCCATTTCTGAAAATGGCTTTCACACTAACTGAAACCACACCCATCACACTCAGTGAGCAAATTTGAAAAGCTACCTAGTTTTCAAGAGACTCTACGAGCTGTCGTTTCACTATAATAAAAAGATTCAAGATAAATTGACACTTTTAATACAACAATGAGTCAGAGAACAAGAATAGCAAGATTTAAATTTTAATCACAAAATGGATGATAAAGCATTGAAAAAACATTTACAAAACAAAAACAAGGCATTAGACATCAAAGCTACTAGCCGAGTACATGAAAATGCATCCAACAGAGCATAGCAAAGGCAAATCAAATGAACCCATTGGACTATCTAAAGGATCTCATTAGAGTTTCTTTCATCTCTATGACATAGGTCACCCGATTTTGACCACAAGTACTCTCAAGGTTTATCGGACACTTCATATAAAAGCTTGTTTATAAAGGCAGAAGGATCTAAGGATCCAGATATTCCCTGTTATCGATGTTTCCCAGAGAGGCAAATAAAATGAGTCAGGCAAGAATCAAACAAATTTAATGGTTTGTCAATAGGCACTATGCCCACAATTTGGTGGAATTTATGGCTGGTAATGACTAGCTGAGTTTCAGCAAAATCCCACAAGGATCCCCTGTTTTGTTTGATTACTACATTGGTTATGCCGGCCTGGATTAATGGCAGTGGGATCTCCACCTTGACAACCAAACACATTTGAACAAACCCAGTATAGTCTGCCCTCATGGCAGCTTTTCATTATTATGTGATATGTATATTTCATTTCCTACAACAATTAGACATACATAGGGCATACTATGACTGCAAAATTATGATGCCAAATTATTTACCCTGAGCATTGAGGACCAAAATGAAGGCTAATTCAAGAAGGCTTATGATGCATAGCTATCATGAAGATTTTGATGGATTATTTATTCGAGAAAGGGAAGGAAGGTGCATACCGTTGAAAAAACTGGCGAAAAGCGGGGTGCCTCTGTGTTATTAGTCAGCGTTGGAGTCTGAGAGCAAGCTTGTACATGCGCTTGAGGCCGAGCACGTAGGCTGTGGCGAGTGTTATCTCCCACAACACCACCTCTTTCGAAGTGTATCTCTGCTATATACGAACTATGGGAGGGCCCTAACGGACTAGCCAACAAGAAGATCGGTGTGCACAAAGCCCCAGCCACCTCTCTGAACAAGTGAAAAAATGGGGCGAATCACTCTAACCCCTCCCTCTGACCTTGTAAATCTAGGCAAATGCCATGGAAATCTGCTCCAACCAAAGAAAATCGGGGGTGAATTTCATTTTTCCAGTTTTATGCGCCCTTTTTTTGGTGGGCTAATATTTAATAATTAATTATTTTTAAAATATTTATTGGGCTAACTTTATTAAACTATAGAAAATGGGTTTTATATAAAAAATTCGCCCTATTAAAATTTAAAATACCTTAAAATTCGCCCCTAAAATTTTCCCTGGAATGCATATTTCGTGTTGAATGCGAAATCCCTTCCCTTAAGTTAGCAGTTGAGCTTCTTCCTAACACTTCTAGTCTTGAAGAACGCCTTATCCATCTAGGACATCTCAATGATCAGCACCGAGATGCAGTTATGATGAATGAGGTACATAAGAAATGGGTGAAGTTTTAGTACGATAAGGTGATCAAACCTAGGGTTTTCTCTGAAGGTGACCTTGTCTTAGTTTATGCCCAAGAGAAGGATGCCTTGGGGGCAGGCAAGTTAAAATCTATGTGGTATGACCCCTTTATCGTAAAAAAGGTCCTGAAGAAAGGAGCTTATGCCTTGGTTGAATTTGACGGGAACGAGTTGGCAGAGCCCAGAAATGGGCTCTATTTGAAAGATTATTATGCTTAAGATTAGGCCTAACACTTGCTTTGTTGTATAAATTGTATTTTTGTACATATCTATGTGTCGATTTTTGGTGTGGTTTTTATGAGTTTGATCTGCTTTGGTAGGTAATATTGAATGAAATGAGTCACTTTGGCTTTGCCGACGGTACTAGTAGACATACTCAGAACTTGGCTTCCGCGGCTTGGGTAATCCACTATCCATCCAAACAGTTGTTAGTTTTAAGAGGTGTCTGCATTGGTCCTACTTTGAAAAATGTAGCAGAATACACTGCAGTGGTCAACCTACTCTCAGAGGCAATATCTTTTGGTGGTGATTCGTTAATAGTTTACTTGGATTCACAACTGGTGGTTTCACATTTGAACAACACCTATCGTGTCAGAGACCCATTTTTGCATTGATCGTTTTTGAGGGTACGTTTGTTACAATGTTCATTTTGATTTATTACATTCATTCATATTCCTTGATATGATAATTGGTTAGCAGACTCATTAGCTAATCAAGCACTTGATTGGCATATTAATCATTCAATACTTTAAAAAATATCAAAAAATCATTCAGTATTGTACATTTGAGACATCACATCATACAAAATCGCTATGTGTGTATATATATATATATATATTAGAGTGTTCAAAATATACAAAATTTGGACCATCATGTCCTACAAAATTAGGGCTTATGCCTGATCATGTCTATCATCAAAAAATATTACAGTCATCCGATCAAATATAAGTCTATTCCTGAGGTCTCTGCCCAACATTTGTGTTCTGATAGAACACAATGGCAGTTGCTACATGACGGAATAACCGCACCCAGAATCATGGTAGCCCTACCACCCATCTCTGGATAGCATCTAGTAGGTCCTCTATAGTGGCCATAGGCACTTGGCGAGTCAAAATCTCCAAGTTTCTTTGTACTGCATGGAGGGTCCTTCCTGGGTTTTCAGCATCCGCCTCGCCTCTACGACGCTTGTGCCTTGGGTAACCCTCTGGCCTAATTGGTCCCATGTCTACATCATGATCATTAAAATTTTGTAAGTCATATTGTCCTATCAAAAACATTTTTTCATTTTCCATATATATCCAAAAAATCATATAATGAAAAATTAAAAAATGCAATCTTAAGAATTGCACTCCATGCTGCTCCGGGTGGAAGAACTAAATCAGGATCTTCTCGAAAGTCCATCCCAACATAGGGATAGTCCTCCACTGCGATGAATTGTTCTTCCCACCATTGGAAGAATCATCATCCCAGGTGGTTCAGGGAAATTCACTTCCCCTGAGTCTCTTCATCAGATTTGCCCATCGGGCTATTCTTGGATCTCTTGGGCTGTTGATAGTTGAGATGAACTTTGGCCGAAGTCCTGGGACCCTCTCGAAGAAGAATGTCAGCAATATTGTACCGTATCCAAAGTGTTTAGTCTTTGACTTCTGGATATAAGTAAGTTATTTTTTTAGATTTCCCAACAAGGATGTGCACCAATTGTAAGGATGGATCAAGCATTGCACTACTATACTCATGTATGTGCATGAAGCTTGATATAGAGAAGCCAATCTTGCTACTCTGCCAATGGTAAAGACAAGGATTTTCATGTACAATTCCTTCATATCTTTGATGGAAATTTGAGTTCCCACCTTATTTGCATCATCTACGCAATAGACTTGGACATAATCCTCTATATTAAGCCCTCCAATGAGCTTTCCATGCAAATCTACTGGGTCTCTCCTTCGGGAAAGTCCCGTAATAAAGCATATGTCTTCCAACTCTATTCGTAGTGGGATCTAATCAATTATTAAGCAATATTCCTTTGGTTCCCAATAATCAGCTAGCATCTAAAGCAAACGAGCATTGCTTTTCATATTCAAAATTTAAAAAAATTTGAGTAACCCATAATTCCGAAGAATATCTAAGGATTGTTTTTCCTCCATCACTTCATTATCAATAGCACTATGCTGACATTCTCTCTAGCTGATCGACATCATGGGAAAATTCATCAATTGAATGATTAAATATAAGTTTTGAAATTCTGCCCTGTGCATACACGACTCTATTTGTACACAGTCACATATCATACGCAAGTTACTTCTCACGAACTTGCGTATGCGCAAAGGGTTTCAACGAAAATCTATTTCCTATGATAAAAAAACCAAAATTTTTCTTGAAACATGAACAAAATTGATAAATAAGACGAGTCTAAGGTTTACTTGACTGATTTGATTACTGGTTGCTCCGCAGTTGTGAAAAGGATTTTTTTCCCCAGAGCTCCTTTTTCCACTTCTGCAATGCACAAATTATCAAAATGTGAGTCAACATGTTTATTTATGCCCATAATTTGAATTTTTCACAAATTTCATCTGTGTTTATTTTTTGAATTTGATTAAGGCTATTTAACCTTTTGGATCGTAAGTGTTGGGAAAAGTATTTTCCAGGCACATTCTACTAAATTTGAGATATTCCTAGTTTTCCTTCAGACCCATGACCGTTGAACTGTAATGGTAGGTATTTGATTTCGAATTGGCATATAGGTTAGGGAATTCACTTTCCATTGCATTTTTGCATACTAGCCTCCATTCAGACTACTTTCCATAGGGTCGATCCCATCTTGTCATGAGTATTTAACCCATTTCACTTGCCGATTTTTTAATCATGACTTGGTGGTAGAGCCATCCTTTACATGGGCTTCCTAGTTAGTTCCTCGCTAGCATTTCTCGCCCATGCTGCAATTTATGTAGGCTCGGGATTCCTCTTTAGTTCCGCCATGACTTACGCGTTGAAGCTTCATTATTCTTCTTATTTTCTATCTTTATTCCGGCTAGTTACCCTAGAGGCTCCCATATGTTGTCAAGTTGTGTTATTGCATTGCATATTGACCACTTTTTTATCTCGACCTTTAGCCGGCTTCATTTGGACTCATGTTTAAGCCCCCTTTTGACCATGTATTTCTGTAAAAGTTAACCATGCAATCACTTAGCCTTTGCGACTTGACACCTTTACCTATGGATGGAACATTCCTTTGAGTGGCACTTACCAGTTTCCGCCACCTTGCATTGAGCATAGGATTTTTCCTATCCCATGAAACAGTGCATCTGTTTCTCGAAAATAGTTCTATCCATTGTACTATAGGAATTATTTTATTATTTTTCAGGCTTTGAATATGAAAAATACAAAAAAATTAAATATTTAAAAAGAGCGAGAATGGGATATTACTTCCATACTTGACGGTAGCTACATTGTCAGTTGTGTCGCCCTTGAACAAGCACAAAAAAGCTAAGTCTTTTCTCCATTTGGGATGGTTTTAGTTTTTGACTTAGGAGAATCCATAACCTTGTTTTTGAGTTAGTACTCCCCCGTTTAGTTATCTCTTCCAATCATATGGAGGTTTTGTCTATGCCTCCTGCATGACAAACTTATACAAAGTTATCATTTGCTGCCATAGTCAACATGAGTTGTGATTTTGTTCAAGGGAAGTTCACTTGAGTCAGCCTTTCTCCGGTGTCTCTTGACTCATTTTTCAGTTGGCCTTCCCGGTCTTGTCAGTATCTTGTTCTATCACATCAATTATTTGGTCCTTTGCTCGTGCTGGTTTGAGAAGGTCTCCACTGACTTCTTGCTGGCGTGTTTGTCTCTTATCGACTATGAAATATTGCTCTGAGATTAAACCTAGGGTCGCACCTTGGCCCTATTTACATCATTGATAGGTGACCTTGTGTTCAGCATTTGATCAACATCATGGGTCTTTGACTGAGTGGTTTCCCTTGTGTTCGACTTCATCTTACATTATCACACCTGGGATTCCTGTAGTACCTTGATTTCCATTTGAACCTATTGGTGGATATCTCACCTCTTTGTCAGCTTTCATTATTGGTTGGTTCATAGGGTTTTTTCCGTGTGTTAGCTTCATCTTGTGCATGCTGAAAACGTACTTCGGGTTGGTTACTTCACTTTACTTCATCCGATTCTTTCCAAATATTGGCCTGCGGGTTACACTTGTGCTGGACTTAGGTGGGGTGCCTTAATGCCTTCCTTCCAATAGATATTTTCCCATCGACTCCAACTCATTGCTCTGGGAATAAGGTCTAGAGTCCTTTTGTTAGTACCTTAGGGTTTGCAGTCATCAGTGGCAAACCTTTCGCTATCGATAGTGAGAATACATCATTGTCTCCTAATTGATAGATTCTTTCAAGTGTTCAACTTCAACTCATTCATCCACACTTGCTAGATTGTACTGGGGCACCTTGAAACTCATTATCATTATTGGTGGGTTCTCTCACGTTTAATGGTATACATCAATGACCGATAATCAAACGATTTCTCACATGGTCAACCTCAGCTCATTTATTCCCATTCTGTAGAATTGTGCCATGGTGATCGGTGAAGACTTCGGGTTAGCATCAACATGTTTTGGTTCACTATGACAACTCCTTCAATTTTTTGCTAGTGACACCATCCACCCTTATATGCTGCAATTTCATCACAATAACATCTTATATGTTGGCTCTCGAGTTGTGTGTTGTACTATTTTTTCCACCACTTATGATTTGGTACTTGGAGATTCAGCAGTGAATTTCGTGACTAGATACCTTTACAACATCATCGATCAGTCTTTTATGTGATACTCAGACATGATTTTGACTTATACTTCCAGGTAGTGATCGGATGATTCACTATGTACTTTACATTTCAGCTATACTTGTATACATATTGGATCCCCTCTATACTTCATATGCGGACATGCTTTTCTTTCACTGAGCATGGGTATGCCCACCTTAGACATGAGCTATCTTTTTGATTTATATATCTAGTTTTTTGGCAGGCTGAAATCTGGTGAAGTCCTCTCTAGTCCTCGTAAAGTTCTTTCTATGCACATAATACATTTCGGCCATCATGTACCCCTTCTGACCTCATATATTAGGGGACATCTGTTATAACATCATTTATCACCATTATATACTTGATGACTTATGCATTGGCCTTGGGTAACCCTTCCATTCAGACTTGGTAATATTTCTCAAAAAATAGTATTTCAAAACCCATACGCGACTCTGCCTAGACTTTTCTGTGTATACACGCAGGTCCATACATAGAGAACCTGCGTATGCTATTTAAAATATCAAAAAATATAAAATTTCCCTGTTTTTTAGGTGGGGTATACGGTTGTTCCTATAATGTAACTACCCCAGCCCGTGGACTAATTGTTCCCCAACTGAAAAAACTAATTTGAGGGAGTATAAAAACCCCTCAAGGGAATGGCCTAAGGGAGGAAGAGAGAGAACTATAGATATTATACCCTGTTATAGCCCCGTCCAAGTCTAATATTTCCCTTGTGCGTCCTGCACTTCCCAGATTTTCAGGAAACCCTTGTTTCTTTGAGATGTTCACCTTCATCCTATGTGACATCTATTGTGCACTATTCTTGGAAGAAGTTTTGCGAGGCTAGGGCTGGAAGGATCCAGAGGACGGTATGCTTGAGGCCATGACATATTTTAGGTGATCTCTCCACTATTATTTTACTATACATGTTATTAATAAAAGAAGTGCCATATTTTTCCTAATGTTCACGTGTCATATATCTCTTATAAATTCTTAATAATCTTAAATATTTCATTTATTATTATTCTTATGAGATTATGCATGCTTTTTTCTAACATCTAGGACATATATATGCTGTAAAACTAGGTTTTTGTGCTTTTTCTTTGCTGGTTTGTAGGTTCTAGAGCACGAAGAGTTGCAATGGGTTTGAACCTCGCGGGATCTACTACAACTGAAGGATAAATGGGTAAGATCTGCATTCCTTATTCTCTAGTTTAAAGCATATAAGTTTGTTAATTGAGTCCTTCTTGTGATGACATGCCCCTGATCTGTGAAGGTTTATCAACCTAAGACCTTAGGGTAACATTTCCAATAACATGCACCCCAAGGTGACACACTTGGACTAATGTATCCCTTGTCAAGCATTTCATTCAACTGCAACTTCAGTTCCAGTAACTAGGGAGTTCTCATCCTGTAAGGTGCCTTTGATGTTGGTGTGGCTCCCGACATCAACTTAATAGAAAATTCCACTTTCCTATGAGGTGGTAAATTTGAAATCTCTGCCGGGAATACATCCTAAAAATGATGCAAAATCGGATACCTCTTCAATACTTTCGCATACTCAACATCCTTCCCTTTGTCACTAGAAATATGAACTAGAAACAATACACATCCTTTCTTGATACTGTGATTTTCCTGCATAAATGTAACCATTCTCACCGATGTAGGCTTCTTCTTACCCTTCAAGATTCTCTTCTCTCCATAATCATCAAACCAATCAAGAGCCCTATCATAGCAATCAACCTTAGTCCTATGAATGTAAAACCAATCCATACCCAATAGAATATCTATGATCCCAACGGGAGCACATTTAGATGTGCTAATGTATATATACCATTCAACTAAAATTCACAATATCTCACCCAATGATTAACTCTTTTCTTGGTACTTGTAGTCATTTTCACTAACCATGACTCTGCATGCAATTATTTATTCAAACAACACTTGTCCACCACGTTAGGAGTAATATAAATATAGTTTCATTTGGGGTCAAAAAAAGATGCCTGATGATCAACCTCCCTATTATCTAATGTTGCATAAATCCGAGGAATACTTTGTCCAACATCCCCAACAATTTTTACCTCTTGACCACTATATATTTGCGGTCTTCCACCCATATGTTGTTGACAATATCTCCTGCAATTATCCTTGCCACAAGTCCAGCATTACAAAGGATTCCTGCCATCACCCATTATTCTTCTCCTCAAACTGAAATCCCTGTCCTCTATCAACTACATTGAATTTTGTGTAAGGCGTTGCATTCTACTTGTCATCTATATCCTAAGGTTTTCCTCTCTTCTTAGTGCACTTTCCTTTATTAGTAACAACCCTAGAAAAAAATTCCATGTAATAAAGTTAATCAAGGAAAAATAGTAACCATGGTCATGGGACACATATTCCTAGCCAAATGTTGGGTAAAAACATCCTAGTGTGGGTGTTCATTTGGTTTATTATGGCCAAGGAAATTGATAAAAGCGTTGGCAAAGACTTTGGAAAGGCATGAGGAATTATTGACATTTTATTTATGAAAATAATGGAAATTAGGAGAAGAGGAAGGTGAAAGGTCACATGTTGCATGTGAGGAGGAAATTGAAGGAAAATAATGGAAAATTGAAGAAAATATAGGCTTCATTAATAAAAAGGCTTTTGAGGATCAGTTGGTGCCTTTTGTCAATTCAATTTTGTGAGCTCTCTTTCTCTCTCTCACACTCCTCGACACTTGGATTTTCTTGAAGCACTCGAGCATTGGATCAAGGAAAGAAAAGGAAGGAATAAGAAGGCAAAGGGAAGAAAAGATCAGGAAAAAAAGAGCAAGATCAAGCATCTACAACATGATTAATTGCAGGTATCGATTTGTATGTGTGATTTACTTGCTAGATTTGGCTTGCATGGTACATGCATGTCTGTATTTGGTTCTCTTTCTGTCATTGGCATGGGATTTGATTGGTGTGATAGTGTTCTTTAACCTTGCCTTTCCATTTCTGGATATCCATGGTGTGATGGGTTCTCTTTTACTTGGTTGAACTGGATTTTATGATGGTTTCGAAACCGAGTGAGGTGGTATCTAAAATAAAAAACACATGACCTAGGAATCCATGGATAGGAGAAGGTGGGACTGCAGTAAAGCCAAATTTTTTCTTCCTCGGTAGGCATAGGAATCCTCAACTAATGTATCGCGGGATATACGGTAAATCCTAGAGGTGTGTGCCCTCGATTGGGCCTAGGAATCCTTGAAGAGTGAATGGAGGGATATATGGTAAATCCTGGAGGGTGGAGTCTCAATTAGGCCTAGGAATCCTTGACTGGTGAATGGCGGGACATACAGTAAAGCATATAGACTAGGAGGCCGAAGAATTCCCCATGGTGTAGGTGGTGAAATCTAGTGGTATCCATGCTTGTTTAGGGACTAGTGATCTGGTGCGGATTACGGTAAATATTGAGGAGACCTGGTTTGGTTTTGAGTCCCACATTCATGCTTGGAATATGGCACAGTGGGTGATTAGCTGAAAGAAAGATTTGGCTCAACAAATTTATGGTCTGATGGTTCATGAAAGTCCCATACCTGGTTGGCCTTTGCATTCATTAATAAAAGCTCCATCTCCTTGGTATTTCATGTGTAAATGTACTTGTTTATATGTTGTTTTTATGGGTCTTATATCATTATTATTTATGTTGGTTATATGCTAGTTATTAGATTTTATGACAGACATGATGTATAACTCTCATCATGTTATTATTAGTAAATGAATGTACAATGAATATATGTCTTGATATATGATAATTCATCTATTGTGATAAGTCCACAATTCTTATTTAAAAATCTTAGATCACTTAGATAAGTATGTGATCTAAAAATGGGTGGATAACTTGAAATTATTATGCGCAAGTACCTCCCACTTAGTTAAACAAATAAAGATCTTGCTTATACTTGACTATGTAGAATTTTATACTTGAAAACAGGTGAATGTTTTTTAACTGTTTAGGTGCTTAAGAAAATTTTTTCTTCTTCTGATATTAAACATGTGCAACAACCATATAATGCAGAAAATAAGCATCAACAAATAACAACAAATTTAATATAGGAGTTCACTCGAATATCATGGGCTACGTGTATTTGAGATTTTGTCAACTGACTTGGATCTTTGGAATTATGATGAAAATTATCTTTTACAAGTAAATACTTAACTCCAATGGTTATTTGAGATGTACCATTGGGTTTAGAATATCATCATACCCCTGTCATGGCTGTCATCACTCTGAAGAAAGATCTAGGTCCCCATAGAATTGATTTCTATTGTCGGTGCCTTAAGCTTCCCTGAGCTTCACTGTGGCACTAACCATTTAAAAAATCATTTTATGTCCCTAAAACCTTCTCTATTGTCTCCAACATACATCAGACCTCCAAAATAGACCGATCATTTGCTCAAAATGAGCACTGGCTCCCCAATCTAGGCCTCAATCCACAGATGGCCCTAAGCTGCCTGAAACTTCCCTATGGCTTATCAACATCCAAAAGTATCCAAATGACTCTAAAAATCCCTTAAATGGATTCATAATTTCAAAAATATCTAGAATAGACTATTCATTTGCATAAATTGGCCTCCGGCTACTTCGGTTACGCCTCCAACACCTGGTGGCACCCCCTGGCTCTTAGTTCCCGGAAAAATTCTCTGAAGCATCTCGGCCTTCAAAGTCTTGAAAAGATTCTGAAAATCCCTCCATTTGATTCAAAAGTTTAAAAATAGTCAGAATACATTACTGGTTTGCTGAGAATGGATACTGGTTTCTCTGGATAGGCTTCATTCTCCTGCTGGCACCTAGTGGCCCTGGTGGCCCATGGAACTTATCTGAAGCAAATCGGCCTTCAAAAGTCTTCTACAGGCTTTGAAAACCTCACCACTAGTTCTAGAATGTCTGAAACATCAAAAATTTACTATTGTATTCCTAAATAAGGCCTCTAGCTGCACTGGCTAGGCCTCAAACTACTGCTAGCCCCTGGTGGCCTTGGTGGCCCCTAGAACTTATCTGAAGCAAAAAACTGCTCAAAAGTCCTCTGATGGATCTGCAACCCTTACCAATGAGTCTTGAATGTATGATATAGTTGAAATTGACTATTCACACTCTCAGAATGGTTGAATACAGCTCAAGATAAAGCCTAAACCAAATTTGTCCAGTTACACCTAAATCAACTCCACCAAATCTTGAGCAACTGTACCTAACTACAGTTAAATTCAGAAAATTCCCCAAATTTTGGGTGCGCTTCAATTTTTCCGCTAGGTTAACCGCAACAATAAATGTGGACGGTTAGGTTGGGCACATGCTCCCCTATACGCAATCTTTGTTGGTGGTTAGCATAACTGTAGTCAGACTACACAGATAAAACATTGCAATGCATGTGACAAGGTCTAACCCTTTATGTTGGTGGTTAGGGCTTAGGCCCTTGGAATTGGGGTCGCAGCCATATGGGAGGGGATGGCTCCTCCGAACCCCCAAATATCATTTCAATACATGTTAAATGAAACACGTGAACCATACAGTTAAGAAACAAACCATAGCCTAAGCAGTAAGAGCATGTGCATGTAGGCGAGAGGTCTCAGGCTCGACTCCGGTGGAGTCTGACCAAAATTTTAATATACCAAACCTGGGCCATGTGGCAGCCTTTGATTGGCCAAAATCAACACGTTCAATACACTGTCGAATGAAACGGTGCCACTTGTCAGCATATGACTAGCCCTTAAGGAATATTTTGAGGAATATTACCTGGAATATTCTTTTTACTGAACATTCAAATGCCCAGTCAGCGAGAATGAAGCCTAGGGAAGAAAAGATCAGAAAAAAAAAGAGCAAGATCAAGCATCTACAACATGATTAATTGCAGGTATCGATTTGTATGTGTGATTTACTTGCTAGATTTGGCATGCATGGTACATGCATGTGCGTATTTGGTTCTCTTTCTGTCATTGTCATGGGATTTGATTGGTGTGACAGTGTTCTTTAACCTTGCCTTTCCATTTCCAGATATCCATGGTGTGATGGGTTCTCTTTTACTTGGTTGAACTGGATTGTATGATGGTTTCAAAACCGAGTGAGGTGGTATCTAAAAGAAATAACACATGACCTAGGAATCCATGGACAAGAGAAGGTGGAACTGCGGTAAAGCCAAATTTTTTCTTCCTCGGTAGGCATAGGAATCCTCAACTAATGTATCGTGGGATATACGGTAAATCCTAGAGGTGTGTGCCCTCGATTGGGCCTAGCAATCCTTGACGAGTGAATGGAGGGATATATGGTAAATCCTAGAGGGTGGAGTCTCAATTAAGCCTAGGAATCCTTGACTGGTGAATGGTGGGACATACAATAAAGCATATAGACTAGGAGGTCGAAGAATTCCCCATGGTGTAGGTGGTGAAATCTGGTGGTATCCATGCTTGTTTAGGGACTAGTGATTTGGTGCGGATTACGGTAAAGAATGAGGAGACCTGGTTTGGTTTTGAGTCCCACATTCATGCTTAGAATATGGCACAGTGGGTGATTAGCTGAAAGAAATATTTGGCTCAACCAATCTATGGTCCGATGGTTCATGAAAGTCCCATACCTGGTTGGCCTTTGCATTCATTAATAAGAGCTCCATCTCCTTGGTATTTCATATGTAAATGTACTTGTTTATATGTTGTTTTTATGGGTGTTATATCATTATTATTTATGTTGGTTATATGCTGGTTATGAGATTTTATGACAGACATGATGTATAACTCTCATCATGTTTTTATTAGTAAATGAATGTACAATGAATATATGTCTAGATAGATGATAATGCATCTATTGTGATAAGTCCACAATTCTTCTTTATAAATATTGGATCACTTAGATAAGTATGTGATCTAAAAATGAGTGGATAACTTGAAATTCTTATGCGGAAGCACCTCCCACTTAGTTAAACAAATAAAGATCTTGCTTATACTTGACTATGTGGAATTTTATACTTGAAAACAGGTGTATGTTTTTTAACTATTTAAGTGCTTAAGAAAATTTGTTTTTTCTTATATTAAACATGTGTAACAACCATATAATGCAACAAATAATCATCAACAAATAACAACAAATTTAATATAGGAGTTCACCCAAATATCGTGGGCTACATCTCTTTGAGCTTTTGTCAATTGACTTGGATCTTTGGGATTATGATGAAAATTATCTTTTACAAGTAAATAATTAAATCCAATGGTTATTTGAGATTTACCATTAGGTTTAGAATATCATCATACCCCTGTCATGGTTGTCATCACTCTGAAGAAAGATCTAGGTCCCCTTAGAATTGATTTCTACTGTAGGTGCCTTAAGCTTCCCTGAGCTTCACTGCGGCACTAGCAATTTAAGAAATCCTTTTATGTTCCTAAAACCTTCTCTAATGTCTCCAAAATACATCATACTTCTAGAATAGACCGATCATTTGCTCAAAATGAGCACTGGCTCCCCAATCTAGGCCTCCATCCACAGATGGCCCTAGGCTGCCCGAAAATTCCCTATGGCTTATAAACCTCCAGAAGTATCCAAATGACTCTAAAAATCCCTTAAATGGATTCATAATGTCAAAAATATCCAGAATAGACTATTCATTTGCATAAATTGGCCTTCGGCTACTCCGGTTACGCCTCCAACACCTGGTGGCACCCCCTGGCTCTAGGTTCCCTAAAAAATTATCTGAAGCATCTCCGCCTTCAAAAGTCTTCAAAATATTATGAAAATCCCTCCATTGGATTCAGAAGTTTAAAAATATTCAGAATAGACTACTGGTTTGCTGAGAATGGATACTCGCTGCTCTGGATAGGCTTCATTCTCCTGTTGGCACCTGGTGGCCCTGGTGGCCCATGGAACTTCTCTGAAGAAAATCGGCCTTCAAAAGTCTTCTATAGGCTATGAAAACCTCACCATTAGTTCTAGAATGTCTAAAACATCCAAAATTGACTATTGGATTCCTGAATAAGGCCTCTAGCTACACTGGCTAGGCCTCAAACTTCTGCTAGCCCCTGGTGGCCTTGGTGGCCCCTAGAACTTATATGAAGCAAAAAACTGCTCAAAAGTTCTTTGATGGCTCTGCAACCCTCACTAATGAGTCTTTAATGTCTGATATAGTCGAAATTGACTATTCACACTCTCAGAATGGTTGAATCCAGCTCAAGATAAAGCGTAAACCAAATTTGTCCAGTTACACCTAAATCAACTCCACCAAATTTGGATCAACTGTACTTAACTATAGTTAAATTCAGAAAATTCCCCAAATTTTGTGTGCGCTTCAATTTTTCCGCTAGGTTAACCACAACAATAAATTTGGATACTTAGGTTGGGCACATGCTCCCCTATATGCGATCTTTGTTGGCGATTAGCATAACTATAGGCGGACTACACAGATAAAATGTTGCAATGCATGTGACAAGGTCTAACCCTTTATGTTGGCAGTTAGGGCTTAGGCCCTTGGACTTGGGGTCGCGGCCATATGGGAGGAGATGGCCCCTATGAACCCCCAAATATCATTTCAATACATGTTAAATGAAACGCATGAACCGTACAGTTAAGAAACAAACCATAGCCTGGGCGGTAAGAGCATGCGCATGCAGGCGAGAGGTCTCAGGGTTGACTCCAGTGGAGTCTGACCAAAATTTTAATATACCAAACCTGGGCCATGTGGTGGCCTCCAGGCCTACCACATGGCATCCTCTGATTAGCCAAAATCAACACGTTCAATAAACTGTCGAATGAAACAGTGCCACTTGTCAGCAAATGACTAGCTCTTAAGGAATATTCTGAGGAATGTTCCCTGGAATATTATTTTTTCTTAACATTCAAATGCCCAGTCAAACTTGGTTAAAAGCCAAAAATTGTAGTTTACTGGACTTTTCAAATCGTGATAACTTCTTCATACGGTGTTGGTTTTTTGAACCATTCGTGGCGCGAGAATTAGGAAGACGTGGTCTATCCAGTCGCTCAAGTTCGACACACTTTCAAACACTTTGAAATTTGAACTATTGGTTAGGTCCTTGATCCAAATATGATCAGTATGAGACCCCTATGCTCAGATTTGTTGTTATGAGCTGTATATTACATATTTGTGACATGTTTGACTAAATTCCTATCATGGCTAGTAGGGGTCAGATCAGTTAATTGTATCAGTGATTGCATTATTAACTTTATTTCCTTGTTATCTTTCATTTTTGAAGGTTTCATAGAGTTTTGAGCAGTGGTCTGAGACCTAGCCCTGAAAAAGTGGCTCATAATCCAGGGTTGCTGGCAAAAAATTTCATGAAAAATTTCACAGTTGCTGGCATGCCTTGTTGTGGGAGTAACTACAAGGTCCCAGTTGCATGCATGGCTTGTCACGGGAGTGACTGAGGGTCCAAATCAATAAAATATCAAGTTACCTTAGGGGTTTGTCACTTAGAAGTGTTGGTTGGATACTGAAGGTTTTGTAGCATGTGTGGAAGGTCAGTTTGGTTTCATTATGTCATTTCCACTTCCTTAACTGTATATGGGGAGTTTAATCTTATCACAGTAGCTTGTCGTCACATGTTTACCCCAGTAGACTAGTTAACTTGGGTAAATGTGGGAGGAGGGTGTTATAGAGTGTATCAGAGCATGGCTCACCCCTTGGACTGGATGGGAAATGTGTTGGTCATGCATACATGTTGGTTGCATATGTGTTCTTTATGCTTGTAGTCTATGTGCTTGCTGTGTATGCATGGTGGTGGTCATGGTTTCAGTTGTGTCGCCATGTGAAATTTTATGGTGTTTTTGATGATGTGGTTGTCATGAGTGTAGGTCAGTTATGCATAAATTATGCATGTTAGTGTTTATATGTTGTTATGCATACATTGACATGGTGATAGTTGTCGTGCATGAGGACATGGTATGTGGTTGGTATGGTCATGCATTGATAACTGGATAGTGGTATAAATGATATTTAGATACTGTTATGATTATGATTATATGCTGACATGATTATGTTTATACATGTATTGCACTAATCTAGTTGATCTTGCAGATGAGATATCCTTCCTTGAACTATACCGAGGTATGTTGATTATGTTATGTTTTCATTTTAGCTGACATGGTATACTTGCAGGAAAGAGATCAAACATGACTAACAAGATGGTAGTTTACAGTTCACGTGACTCTCCCTATGGATCATATGAGCAGTGTGGTGGTGGGAATCATTCTGAATTAATGGGTGCATTGATAAGTTTGAAGGCAGAAATAAGAATTTGCAAAGACGATAATGAGAGAATCATTCAGGCTCAGGAGAAACAAGTAGAAATCAATGCAGTAATCCTTTAGATTTTTTTAGAATTAAAGAGACAGGGGTAGGAGGATAGGACTAATGGGGAATATGGGAGTTTATCTCATGGTGGGCACAGGTTGGATAGGGATGACATGATTAGAGATAACGGGCTCTTGGATAAACCAGATGGGAGAGGTGATGGACACACACTCTATTCTATTTTTGGTTCTGACATGCACTATGATCTTCATCGTTATCATATGTATAGGAGGAGTGATAGGGGATACTTTCCAAAAGAGTTCAAGAAATAAAAACCACCTAACTTTGATGAGGATTTGAAGAAGTCAGAGGATAGAGATGCATGGTTACTTGGGATGAAGAAATTGATTGAGTTGCATGAGTATAGAGAGAACACAAATTTAAAATAGCTATCTTCAGCCTCAAAGGGAAAGCATACATCTAGTGGGAAGTCGTGAAGCATGTCAGATACATTAGGAAAAAAACTTACTTGGCACGAATTCAAGAGACTCTTCAGGAAGAGGTAATTGTCGGAGAGGTACTATGATAGCAAAGCCAAGGAGTTTTATGAGATAAAGATGAGATCGATGATAGATGTAGAGTACATGACTAAGTTCCTAGAGTTATTGAGTTATGTGTTGTATCTTAAGGATGAAAAAGAAAAAGTTTCAAGATTTGTTAGTGGATAACCATTAACATTTAGAGATCGGATTGAGTATGATGAGCCTCAGTTGCTTGAGGAATTTATTGGGAAACTGAAGCATTTTTATGAGTAGTCAAAGCATAAGACAAAATATTAGCAAGGTTGGAAAGGAAAATACAAATCTAAAGGTAAATGGCAGACGGAAAGAACAAGGCCTCAAAATGTAGAAGAGAAACAAAATGTTGCACCTTACAATAAGTTCAACACAGTTAGACATGGACATGGGTCACAGTCTGGAGGGAATTGGAATAGAGGTGAAAATACAGGATGATTACAATGGTGGACATGTGGTAAAGAGTATCTTGAGAGGGATTATCCACATAATCACGGTGGTAGGCCTTAGATTTACAGTGAACAATAGGCCCATACAGTTGGGGATGTTGGGCAGAGTATTCTACGAATATATTCAGCATTGGATAATAGGTAGGAAGATCACCAGGCACCTATCATTGAGATTGATGGTAAGTTTTTTGATCAAGTTGTTTCTATTTTGATTGAACCTATATCTAATTATATTTATGTTAACCATGACTTGGTGGATAAGTGTGGTTTGAATAAAGAAGTGCACGCAGAATCTTGGTTAGTGCATTTGGCTACAGGTACAAAGAAGAGAGTTCATCATTGGGTAAGAGCTTGTACATTCAAGTTGAATGGTATGCTTACATCAACACATTTGAATGTATTGTTGTTGGGGTCATATAGTATGCTTTTGGTTATGGACTTCTTGTATCTTCACAGGGCTAAGGTAGAATTCTATGATAAATATATTGAGTGTTTGGATGATAATGGAGAATAGAGAATCTTGTAAAGTGAGAAGAAGGAAACATCAATCATAATGGTTAGAACTATGTAGACAAAGCACAGTTGCAGAAAAGGGTGTATGTTATTCTCAGTGCATATTTCTAGTGATAAAGGTAAGGAGGTTGAGGATGTAGAGATATTAAGTAGGTACCCAATCTTACAACAATTTCAGGATGTGTTTCCAATAAATATTTTAGAGTTGCTGCCTCATAGAGAAGTGGAATTTTCCCTTGAGTTAGTACCTGGATTAACACCAACATCAAAGGCACCGTACAGGATGGGAACTCAAGAGTTGGTAGAGTTAAAGTTGTAGTTGAAGGAAATGATTGACAAGGGATACATTAGGCCAAGTGTATCACTGTGGGGTGCAACAATGTTGTTTGTAAAGAATAAGGATGGTACTCTTAGGTTATGCATTGACTATAGGTAGTTGAAAAAGGTGACCATAAAGAACAAGTATTCATTGCCGAGGATTGATGATTTGTTTGATCAACTTAAGGGAGAAATAATGTTCTCATATATTGATTTGAGATTATGATACCATCAGGTACACATCAAATAAGAGGATATTTACAAGACAACTTTATGGATAAGGTATGGGAATTATGAGTTTGATGTAGTTCCATTTGGTTTAACTAATGATCCAACTACTTTCATGTGACTGATGAATAATGTGTTGCATCTTTATCTAGACAAGTTTGTTATTGTGTTCATTTATGACATCTTGATATTTTCTAATAATGAGGAAGAGCATGTCGAACACTTAGAAACAATATTGAGAGTAAATTACTTAGGACATGTTGTCACCAAGGAAGGTATAGCAGTTGATCCAGAAAAGATAAGGATATCATGGAGTGGGCAACCCCTATAAATGTGGATGAGGTAAGATCATTAATGGGGATAACAAGATACTATAGGAGGTACATAAGGAACTTCTCTCGGATTACATATCATATCACATCCTTGGAGAAGGAAGGTAAGAAATTTGAAAGGACATAGGAATGTGCAACAATTTTGAGCAATTGACAATTGCTCCAGTATTAAATATTGTAGATCCAGAAAAAGAGTTTGTGGTGTGTACAAAAGCTTTCAAGATAGTACTTCATGGAGTCCTTATGTGAGAAGGATAGGTATTATGCTATGAGTCACGAAAATTAAGTGAGCACAAGCAGAATTATCCGACACAAGATCTTGAGGTTGCAGTTATCGTAAATGAATTGAAGATGTGGAGGTACTATCTTCTTGGCAGGAGGTTTGTATTGATGAGTGATCACAGTGGATTGAGGTTTCTTTTTGGCCAACCATATATAAATGTCAAGCAAGCTAGATGGATGTCCACGATTACTGAGTTTTAATTTGAGATTAGGTACATCAAGGGTAAAGAGAACAGGTTTGTAGACGCTCTTAGCAGGAGGATATAGGTGAATCATATAGAAAATCTGATTTATTATGGGATAAAATTACATGATTATATATTACAGGCATGAGAACCGAATGATAGTTACATGGAGCTTAGGCACAAGTTATAGTAGGGTACAGGTGATCAGGATGCAGACTATCGTCTCACAACAAATGGTTTGATAATATTTAGGGTTAGAATATTTGTGCCATACAACAATGAGCTAAAGAACCTTATATTGAGGGAATTTAAATATAAAAGATATTCAGGTCACCCAGGATATCAGGAAACATTGACAACAATGAAGATGTTTTATCATTGGTCAAATCTGAAGAAGGAAGTGGCATAGTTTTTGGTTAGAAACTTGGACTGTCAACCTGTGAAGGAAAAATGTATGCATCCAAGTGTACTAATACAACCTATTTTTATTCCAGAATGGAAGTGGGAGGTCATTTCCATGGATTTTTTTAGTGTCTTAATGTTCAGTGATCAAACATACTCTTTCAGGTTTACTCGGTAGTGGTCCTAGGTCAAAATTTTATGTTTTCAGGTAAATTTTCAAATAAATTTTGTTCACTGAATGCTGTCTAGGTTTGAAATTATACTCCCTTCACTCAATTCATGGTCATCATCATTTTATAGGTCAATTCATCCATTACCATCTAGGGTCTTAGGTCATTCACCACACCTTCATCTAGGTCAGGGTCTAGGTCTCTTTTATTTTGCCACCATAATGTCTAATTATGTCATGAAAGAAGGCGAAAAAAATTTCATTTTCACCATACAAGTCATTTACATAGGGATTTAGAAAATATAGGAAAATAAGCAAAGGCAATTTTTCTTTCCTCATAAATCATGTTACATGATCAATTTGTTCAAAAAATCAAAGTTTTTCTCAAAGTTGTATGGTTTCACTAGAAGACAAAAAATAAATTTTATGATGTTATAATAAGAAAATGTAGCTTATTCAAATAATTTCATCCTTTGATTTTCAATACTCCACAACTTCCAAGGGTTGAAGACAAACGAGAAATTTGTACCAAAACTGCTCTTGCTACCCTTATGGAAGGCAGTGCTACGCTTTTGGAGGTGCTGCGATACGTTTCTTGCATGTGATACGATTTCGATTTTAAAGATCCAAATCAGTCATCCAAGGTTCAAAGCAACTAGAAAAAGGTTCATACACCTCCAAAATAGTAAGTGGACACTCTCCATACCTCTCTCAAGTCAAATACTTCAACAAATGAGTGGATTCATTTCTTAGGTTTTCTCCACTACGTTTTTGGTGTTTTCCATATTTGGTTTGTTTCAGCTGATAAAAACCTAATCCAATCATCTACAACCTTCATACACCTTCCATTCACCTTATCCAAATATTCGTTATCACTCACAATTCTCCTTTCCATCATTTTAATTAAAACCCTAGTTTTCACTACATTTTTGCAGGAAAACTAGTAAAACCCTGTGTTTTGACCTTTTGGGCACCTTCCTCATGCCCATTTACAAAAATTCCACTTGCATCTTAAGGAAAATTCATCACCCTACATCCCAAATTTTTTAGGGATTTTTCCCTAGCTTCCTTCCACCTCATTTCTGTCCCTAAAATCACCCTACTACTATCCCTTGTTTTCCTAAATCTCCGCTTTCCCTACCCACTACATATAGCTAGGGTTTTATATTGTCGACAAAAACCATGGAGGGTGAAAAGAAATATCATAAGGGAGGCCACCATTCTAGGTTTGAGCCATCTATCTTGCAAGAAATTAATGCTTCTCCTTATGCCAAGAGACATTTTGAAAACAATGGTTGTTTGAGGTTTTGTGAGCGAATTAAGGAGGTAGGTTGTCATGCTCAATTGACAAGCCATTTTTCCACTAGCTTTAGAAGAGATAAGGCTGTCATAACAAGTATTCAATTCACCATATCGACATATTTTATTTCTTTAGCAACAGGTATCTCGGACCATGGATAAATCTGGTTCAAAGGGATGGACTTGGACCTTGAGAACTACAAAATGTTCCTGAAACCTAATTGCAAAGATGATCCTAAGAACATCTACCATTTCAAGAATTTACTTGATAAATATGCCCCTTTGATGAATTAATTATGAAATATTTCACATGTGAAGGGAGATTCTCAAGGCCGTACCAGTACCATGTCAGGTTATTGATGCACTTCACTACTTCTAAGCCACTCAATTTGCCTAATTATTTGTTCATAAGTTTGGTCAAGATCACTGAAAAGGTATAGAGAAAAGGAAAATATCATCACCCTAGTTTGTTCCACCATGGTTTGGTCAAGATTATTGTTTTGCATTAGCTCTCAACAATCAATATGTATTGGGAAATTTTCATAGAGACAGTTGCATCAACGCCTACTACTAGCCCACCCATCATTCATAGCACACCATCAACACCAACACATCAAAAGGAGGTTGGATATTCAAGTAAGCAAGCATAGGTTCCAAAGGCGCCTAGGGTTGAGATCAATCAAACCTATGAAAAAGGTAAGAGGATGGTTTTTTCTCCTAAGACCATCAAAGGTGTAATTTCACTTGATACTACAACTGAACAAAGACAAACCATAGAGCAACCACCAAGTCATGATAGTGAGCCACTCATGCATGAGGATGAGTCACCATTGCAACAACATGAAGAACACGTGCCCATGGAGGTTGACATGGCATAGCAGGTGAAATACAAGACATGTGAGGATAATATAAGGGAAAAAGATGCAGAGCTGAGGGATAGCCTCTCAAGGGAAAAATTAATGATTACCTTCTTACAATAAGAGAATATGAAGTTGAAAGTTAAAAAACTCCTCCAAAGCAAAGAAGTAGTTTATGTTGAGTAGCTGGAGGACACATAAGTTGAAACAAAACCAAGGAGGCCACGAACAAGAGGGTTAACTAAGTAAAAAGAGCAAGAAAGAGAGCCATCTCCTCCATTAGGTCAGCTAACTTTGATGAATTGATAATTGTTGAAATTGAGCAAGATAAAGAGTTGTGGCTTGACAGGGTAAACATTCATCTTGAGAAGATTTTGAAGAAGGCATAAGGAGATAGCAAACTCCAGAGGCATATGGCGAGACATTATTTCACAAGGAACCAAATTGCTAAGGTGAGGGTGAAAAAATTAAGGAAAAAGTAAAAGGAAACCCTAATTAAGCTTGAGGAGGAGGATAAATTGGACCTACTTGCTGAGGCATCCCTAATTATTTTTATTATCATACAAGGATTCCATGAAACAAATTTTGGAAGATTTTCAGCATTTTGAGCATTTTTGGTGAATTTTAAAAAATCTGAAAAATTGGTTTTTGCAGAAGTGTCGCGACGCTTTTTCTTAGAGCATATAAATGAGGAAAACTCTATGTTTTTGGATAAATTTTCACTTCTACATCATAGATATGGTATAGCTTTTCACCCTCCAATTTTTAAGAAAAAAAAAACACCACTTTTTTCATGCTTCTTCCACTCATTTTGCCTCTACGCGGCGCTTCTGGAGTGAGGTTGGGAGAATGAGTTTTTGAAGGCCTTAGAGGGGGTATTTTCTCATTTTGAAGGAGGGAATGGAAAGAGGACACACATGGATACCTAGCCTAACTTTCATATTTGCAAATGGATTCCTAAAATTTAGTCAAATTCAACTCCAAAGTGGTGCGACGCTTCTGCTAACTGGTGCGACGCTTCTGTCTTAGATTCCTTTTGGATATTTGTCAAGCTAGAAAAACTCCAAATTTCAAAGTGTAGTTGTCCCATGAGGTTTATTTTTGGCAGGAGAGTTTGTTTTTGCCTCTCATTGTGGAGGAAACATTTAATTAATCAAAGAGACATACACTCCTAGTTATTAGTGAAATTTGAGGGGACTATTTCTAACTTCCCTATATTATAGGTAATGACTCATAGAGTGCATTTATGATGTCTTTTGGATCATATTTCAACCCAATGAGGTTTCATGACTTATATTTTCTATATGTAGTCAAACTCAAGTCTTTTTAGAGGTTGGATAGTTGTTGATTGCAGTGCGGAGCTATTGTACAATTTTTTTTCAGTGAAATCAAAGACATGTTGCAGCTATAATCTTGGGACTCTAGTGGTATGCTTATAAGCATTGTTTTTTCTTTGTAACCTCATTATTTGAATTTTATGTTTTCTTTCCTTCACATGTATGCTTCTATATGTTGATCTTATGAGTCTATGAACAAAAATATTTCTTGTGATGCTTTGTTTTATAAGATTTTCATGAATGTGTTTCTATGTTACACATCATTTTGTCACCATGAAATTTGAGTGTCAATATGGATCTATCTCCATCCATATCCATGCTTCCTTAGAAGTCAAAACATTCATGTTCCTGAACCAAGTCTTGGAAACTAGAAAAAATATCTTTAAACTCTTAAAGGTTGCATGTGCACTTTTTGTGGCCATTTCCTATGCATGCCTCGATACTTCCTCTATTAGCCGCGACAATCGCCGCTCTGTTCACCCATAAAAATTGTGCACCCAAGTAAAAGGAAGTAAAAATGAAAAAAGTAACTTCTAGAAGCCTAATTTGGTGAATATACTTCCAACTAAAAGCCTCTTGAGTCACACCAATTCGAGCTATATCCTTCCACTCATGGAGCTTATCCCCTTGGATAAAGGAACCCTAATCCATTCATTAGAGGATCTCATCCCTCTCTTGATGGATATGAAAATTCCTCAATATCTCCTATAAATTGAGCTGAAGCTTCAGGGTTAGGGTAGTTGGTATAACCTACAATTTACTTAGTACATCATATGTCGTACTTGGTGAAGTTGGTTAACTTTTGTACATTGAAGATTACATCATTATGCATAAGAGTTCATTGAAGACAAATCTGTGTTGGTCATTCTAGAGAGGAAGGCTTGTCAAACCAAGGAGCACGATTGCGAAGGCATACGAGAGAAATATGGACAACATCAAGGCTCAGGTTGTAAGATTTATCTTTATAATTATTGATAATACATATGGATATCTTTTTCTCATTGTGTTGTTTTTAGATTCATTGAAACAATGTCAATTCTTAATCTCCTTGATCATTAAGTTGAATTGGTGTTTTTGATTATTATATACTACAAGTACTTTTTATTCTTTTTTTTTTTGTGGTTGTAGGTTCTTCTCAGCATTGAAGGATTTATTTGGGGTGAAAGACAAGGTCTACATCAAACATCTCATTGAAAGGTAGGAGCATAAGCTCCTCATTTCTAAGTTATAATAATCTGAATGCTAATAGTTTAGAGAAAGATGTATTCAAATGGTTTTTTATTTCTATTTATCTATTGGGATACTAGGGAGATCACTCTTGTACGCAAGAGGGATTTATCCAGAAAAAAAATTGGCGACTCCGCTGGGGAACAAGCTTAGTTTTCTCTTGATTTTGTTTGGTTTAGCATTCCAAATTTTATAGTCTGACTTTTTTGAGTGTGGTTGGGTATATAACCTTTTAGATTATCTGAATTATAAAGCCTTGAGTTTGTTTTTTTTTAAATTTCTCTACCCTCCATTGTTTTTTGTGGTAAACAGAGCGAAAACTTGCGCAAGTTTGTAGTTTAGTTCAGTGCACATGTGCACTGGTTTGTACTGTTAACCTGCATACCTGCTGGGTAATTTTGAAAAAATTAATATTTTCTCTCTCAGAGTCAGATAATAAATTTCTTAAGGTTTAACCCGATCTTTACCAACTCTTAGAGTCTTTCTGTGAACTATTCCTACTTACCTTAGAGTATTTTTTGTTAAATCATCCTTTTTGCACATTCAGGTAGGGTTTGCCCTGGTTTGATGAATTTTTCTTTTGCGGAAAATAGATTCACTGCCTAGATCACTGGTTTTCTGTCATTTCATTCTAGAGCTACCAGGAGTCTTGTCAATCTTTCTTGTTTGAGTGATTGCTTCTTTCTCGTATGCAAAAGGAAAACTTCATGCATTTGTTTTTGCTAGTTAAAGCAAAAAAACAATTTAGTTTTCTTTCAACAAAAAGAAATCATGAAAAGACACTCATAGGTATCTTAGTTAGGATTGTTAGTTCAAAGCTTTAATTTTTGAAGTTTTTACATTTTTTAGGGTTTTTATAGTTGATTTTTCTTTTGAAAATTTTTGTTCATAAAATTTTATATTTTGGCTCTGTAATCAACCAATATTTTTCATCGCAAAGAGATATTGGTCATGCTTAAAATGAAATTGTTTTCTTGAATGAAAAAGAATTTTTATGGGATGTTTTAGGAAATTTGTACTTTTTTGAGTACAAAAGTCCTTCCACTTTCACTTAAATAGAAATTCATCAAAATAAAGAGTTTCATTTTCATTATTGATGCATTTAGAGTATTTTTTGAGTCGACCACAATATCATTAAGTTTCATCTCCATACCCCTCTACGTAAACAACATCCAAATTAATACAATGCTTAATAAAATTGATCTAGATATTTTTTACATTTTCTAGGGTTCATTCCACCAATCTAGCTCAGGACTAGTGCTTTGGAATAGGGAGTGATTAAATTTCCAAAGTAGATAAAACAAACAAGTAGCATCTTGGGGTAGGGAAAAACCAAATTGTTGCAATTATGCTTTGGGAAGCTCTTCTTAAAAGAGTCAAGCACGAGGTCATGTCAGAACCAGTGGAGTAATCATATCTACTTCATTGGTGAAGATAGAAGATGTGCAAGTAATACAAATGGTAAACCTAAGATTAACCATTGTCGAGGAGCCTGGGATCACTTGTTAGTAAACCTCGTATTTACCATTTCGAGGAGCTTTCAAGGGGATTGAGCTTTGATACTCTTCCCTTGCATGTATATTGAGCCATAGACTGTTCCCCCAGGTTCAATTATCTCAATTGCTGACCTTAGTGGCCATAATATTTAGGATTTTTCCCAAGGTGACAGTGGAGGGAAGGTCCAACTGTACCTGGAGTAGACATTGACTAGAATCACTCAGAATTTCTGAAGGTTAGTCTTCACTTCGAGATGGCATAGTGAAGTTACTTGAACCAAAATGTTTCATTAAATAGGTTGTCAGGGTAACTTTTCCAAGCACTAGTTTTACACATTAATCTCTGCGATGTTGGATTTCATAACCAAATAGTGTTTTTATTATCGAAACATACTGTTTGTGTGTGGATTGTCTCTTATATTTTGTAGGAACATGTTCATTTTTTTGATTTTTAGAGGCCTTAGGTGTGATTCTTTTGATTTTGTTTTGATTTCGCGTGTTAAAGAAATTAACCGTGGAAGAATTACCTAGAAATTCATCTAGAATGCATGGGAAACCCCCTGAATATACACCCACTCAATTGTAAAAAATCAAAACTCAAAGGGTTCAATCATCAGGAACCAGGTCTACTAAACAAGGAGAATCATCCATTGTAATACATCATGATTTCGAGGTTAATCAACCTCAGATAATTGAAAAAGAACAAGAACAACCTAAAATTTCTGAAGTAATTACAGTTGAATCTGTTACTGGTGAGTTTTCAGATACAAAACTCACTGAACCTAAAATATCTAAGCCTAATTCTGATTCCACTTCATCTGAGTCACCTTCGGATCTTATAAGCCCAACTCCTGGTCGTCCTCATTCACCTCGAGTAAAGGTTCTCATCACTGAGAATCTTCCTCTTGGAATTATTAGCATTGAAGATATATCTGACATAGAAGAAGAGATTTAACCTCCCTCTCGTTAAGAATATTTATATTTGAGGTTTAGTGACCCAATATACCCTTTCATTCCTTTTCGACTAGATCCTTGGTATCACCAATTTGCTGATTTTTTACATAGCTCTAGTTACAGTCACTCACCACGTCGAATCCCATTCTAATATTTACCCATAAATAGTAACATGGCTTCTGAAATCATGTCTACTGAGTCATCGATGTTTTATTCTTCACCAGAAATTTTTTTGTATAGCGGTCCTTCTATTCTTGTTGGGTACCAATCGCTTTCTGGCACTTTTTCAGGAGCATCTCCTTTCTCTGAAACTTCTACTATGTCAACTGGTCTATTTGAGTCTACCACCCAACCTTTGATGACAAAACATGTATATATGTTTTCCAGGAATGTCCCTCAAGCTAGCTCACAAGGTGGCTACATAACACCTGGGGGGCAGTAGCCTCTCTAAGGGCAGCAAAACTCTCCAAGGGGAGTAACCTCTTCTAGAGAAACATCCTTTTCAAGGAAAAAAATATTTTTAGGGAGGTGAACCTTTTACTGGAATTTATCCAACGGTTGTAGGGAAAAATATTCCTGGTAATTATCAAACTTATGTTCCAATTTCTCAAACTAGTTATGTTCAACCCTATGCGTCACAACCTTCAATGGGAACTCCTTACCCAGGGATAAATACTATGTGGAATCCTTTGTTTACTCAACAATATTTTCAACCTACATTGCAAGTACCTTCTAATAAACCTGCTCAACCAGTTGGAAAATTTGGTTACACCCAAGTCCAATAACTTGTTCATGGTGCACTTCAAATTACCCCAAAGGTGTCCTCACCAAGTTGGTCCGAGTACTCCTAGTACTCATATCCAATATACTGTGCAAACTTCTGTTCAATGACCAAGTACACCTATCCCATGAGTTTTTCAAGTCTCTATTGCTACGACCCTTCAAATGTTAATGCTAACTGTTATGCAGGCTATCCCTCAGACTACTACCCATCAAATTGGACCTACAGTCCAGTCAATTCCTAAAACCTCTGTGGGACAACTTAATGCAATAAATATACAAAAAATTCAACCTTTTACAGGTCAAAATTTTCAAGGACAACCCTTTGTAGGTCAACCTGTTCAAGGGAAACCTTTTACAGGACCAACTATTCAGGGACAACCCTCAGTAGGTCAACCTTTTCAACGTCAATTTGTTCAAAGCTAACCATTTCAAGGGAAATTACAATATGGAAAATTGGGACAAAATCCAGTTTTTTAGAGCCAACCATACCTTGGTTATACATATAAAATACCAACTCAACCTCAACTCAGTATGGCTATTCTTGGATACCCTGGACGTATATTGATTCCAATTGCTCAAGCTATCCTAGGTTTTCCTGGATATCCTCCTCCAGGTACTGGTATTGCCCCTCAAGGTTATCAATTCGCTCAGCAAGACCCTAACATGCAGTTACTTTTCATTGCAACTTTAGATTTACCATAATTGTCCCAGCTAATGAATGATCCAATTTACTATCTTCTGTTTTGGCTTGCAATGGCTACTAAGTTTCCCAGTGACATTCCAAAGTTTGAAGGAAAATTAGGAGAATAACTCTCGAATCATGTTATGAATTATCATCTGTGGTGTGCATCCAATTATTTGATCAATGATTCTATCAGTTTAAGACTTTTTCAAAGGACTTTGATTGGATTAGCCGCAAAGTGGTACATTTAGTTACCACGAGGCTCTTTCAACAATTTCAATGCTTTAGCAATTGGATTCCTTACTAATTTTTCAGTTTCCAGTCCGTTATGATAAGGGCACAAAAATTTTGAATTCACTTAAACAATGCACATCTACATTCATTTCAGATCACATCCATGAATGGCGGTGTAGACACCACTTAGTAAAAGTATTCATTCCAGATCAAATTTTGGGTGAATGGTTCATTAAACCATTACTTCCCAAGATTACTGAAGATGTAGCTAAAGGAGGCATTGTGACAGAAGAGAAGGTCATCGCTAAAGTCCAGTATCTGAACCTTGTTTATACATAATATGGTACTTTGTATGAAAAAAATCATGATTTACCTCACGCAGATCAACTTACTACAACTCCTTCTGGTTCTCATGCCACAGACGGTGTAATCGGTACAGTTAATACATCAAAGAGTAAGACGAAATCATCTAAATATACTAATCCAATCATAAATTTTCCTAATTCACCTAAAGGACACTCTTCCCTAGAAACTTCTGTCGAAATTCATGTCATAGGATCATCTACTACTAAAACTAAATCATCGGGAAATAAGAAGAAAGGGAAGGGTAAAAATAAACAAAACAATTCTCCAAAAGAGAAAGAAGAAAAACCAAACCATCAGATGAAAAAAGGAAACCTCGTTATCCTTGTCTTATCTGTGACGAGGATCACTATACCAAAGAGTGCCCACATTGGGCCGAGGTATCTAAATTTGTCAAAGGTTCACCTACACTTGCTATCCTTAAAGATCATTTTCCATCACAAGCCAACATAATGATCAGATCTTCTTCCAATTCATTGGCGGATATCTTGATGATGTCCCAGGTCATGGTTGCAATGCGATCTCTATTATCACTCCAATAATTCTCAAAGGGTTGTTTATTTTTTGGTTTAAAGAATATTAGAGGTAACCACAAACATACTTTTAAGCTTTAGGATCTATCCTTCCTAATGCTCAGAGAGGGTTCTCTCTATATGATTTATCTTTGTTGATTGTAGTTGATTTTAGGCTAGTTATGTAGGATTATTTGGGATTTTATTTTTGGATTTGGTTTGGTGGTGAAATCACTAGTTCAGATGGATAGATATAGGTATTTATTCCATTAGGCTAATGGAGTCAAAGTGTCAAGCAACAAAAGCAGGATCAAGGTTCTAAAAGGAATTATTCACAGGGAAAGATAGTTTAGTCACTTCAGATCCAGAGGTTGATGGTGAAAATGGTTTCAATCGGGGTAAGAGAGAAATTAAGGGTTCTCAAATCCGGATAATGAGTGAAAAGATAGAGGTCAATCGAAACAAGGGAGAAATTAAGAATTCCCTAATATGTTTATCAGAATAAAACATGTAAATGATAAATAGTTCAAGACAGAGTGTAATTAAACATATTATGTAATAACATTTCAGTTATATCATTTAGATTAAGCAAACATATGAGCATGTGAAAACTTCAGAAAGAAACAATTGAACAAATAGAAAGTACTTCACTGTAGAGACCCAACACATGAATCCTGTAATATAATCTCTTTATTTCGTTAATCCAGTCTGCTGACCTGAAATTGGTACAATCACCCTCAGGTTCCAGAATAGTACAACTATAGAAATCTTCAGAAATTTATCCACACTCAATACTTTGAAATATGAAGTATTTATACAAAAAATCTTACAAAATATCCTAAAAAAAACTTAGGAATTATTCAAGGAAAAAAAAATATCTTCATACAAGAAGATAGAGACAACTATCTAACTAATGCAAGTTGTCCCTGGTTTTATTGATTTGCTGTTTAATTGTTGATATTTTGCTGCTGATTTGTCTATGATTGTTGCTCAATGAAGGCTGCAGTTAAGTGTCTTTCACACTGTCTCACTTTAAATTTCAACTCTGTTTTGAATTTCACTCTAACTTTCAACTGATACACTTTAAACTCTGATACTCTTTCACTGTCATGTTTTCACTACAAACTGTTATTGCCTTGTTTTATCTTTACTGCTATGTTTTTACTGCAAACTGTTTTCAAAGTAAATCATTCAATTTTTCCCAAAATTATGCCTCTGGTAATTTGATCTTCACCACTCTCCTAAATATCTCATCTTCCACTGTATATTTTGAAAAAGCAGGCTTGTTGATGAATAAGTGTTTTACCTCACGCTGTAGGTAAAATAAATTCTCACAACTTTTGTAAAGTACCTTCCCTGATGGAATTCCTTGTGAGGAAGGAAGGTTGGCCTATTCCTTGGAAAATTCTCTCATCTTTTTATCATAATCCTCTTGTTTCATTAATTTTTCATGTATAACCAGTGGATTTGGCAGGCCTTTCTACCTCAAGTGATCAAACTTCACCATGAATCTAGTTATGGAAACCTCCATGTTTTGACATTTTTCTTCTAGCTGAATCATTAAATTCCATTTTGAAATTACTTTCCTGACTTCAAGAATTGTATCTGTCCTATCAACTATACCAATTTCATCCAATTCTTGTCTATTCTTTGAATTAAGAAATTTGATGATTTCAATAGCCTCCTGTTATGTAGGTAAATCCTCTTTGCGGATAGAGACGATCCCTCTAGCCCTAGGGTGGGTCTAGTAACAAGGAATCATGCTAGAGTGTAGGTTCCTAGATATTTGAATGAAAGAGGACGCGATAAGATGGCCTACCTGTGTTCCAATGCTGTTGTGGGCAATCGTAGTGGTGATGAGAACTTCTCGCTCCCGATTTGGCAAGTCACAATCCCTTTGCTTATCACATTTGGAAACCTGCACAGAGATCAAAAAATGATAACCACATACCACATACTAATTTCATCCAAAAACTACTAGTCAGTTAGAGAAGACTAAGCATATTTCATTCGATAAAGAAAAAATACAATATGGGAACCAGACAATAGTCACTTATATTATTAGGTAGAAATAAGAGATACAACCATGCTCTGATGTTGCGGTCTCCTCCAGTGGGTTTTGGGCGAATCACGTCTCAAAGCTCGTCGGGGAATTCGGACGGGATAAGGGCCCTCTCGATGGAGTTCCTCCTTGATCTAACTTCTCAATAACTTAGTTATTTAGCTATAGTTTAGTTCTCCAAGTTCAGCACTTCAGCTGTATAATTCTCTTTGTTCAACTAGCTTTCATAAAGGGAGAAGGCTTGTTTATATAGAGGAAAAGGAGGAGGTTGGGATCCCTACAAAGGTGGAAGGGAGGCCTATCCTTTAGGAGTGTTCCAAGGGATGTGGAAACTACTAAATAAAGGAGGAATCCCGTGGTTGTTTCAGTTCAATCACTCCCAATGACTCATCCCCAAGGTGGTTGGAATGGAACCTCCGCCTCTATTTTTTAAAAACATTCCATAAATAGCTTGGTGCAGGTTTCTAACTGGCACAAAGTGCCAATTGGTGCGGGCTCGATGTTAAATTTTCAGGTCGGCGCGAGGATGTAACAGGCTACTTGCTCCAAGGAAAAAATAGGGATTTTCACATCTCTGCTTAGGGAAATGTCAACAAGAAGAATGTTGATTTCATCAAAAGGGATACAAGGATGGTATTTGAAAAGTATGAAACTGTGTATTGGTCATATAAATGACCCTCCAATGTGCGAGTTGGGGATTGCAGGGACAGTGACAAAATGCTATGTAACAGATGCCCCCTAAAGCATGAGGTCTGAGGGTGAGGGAGGGGCGAAATGCTTTATGAGAATGCGTTCGAACCAAAAATTGCTGTCAGAAAACCTTCAATTACAAATACAACTGTTATCTCTGATACATGATCATGTGGCATGGGTGCAACCATCCATAATAGAGTATATAAAAACTGAGATCGAGGTATGGATGCAACCATCCATCAATAAATATCAACAAATAGAATCAGGTATGGTTGCAGCCATCCAATCAACAGAGTCATGCAATAAGTCATAATAATCCACAAAGAACCCACAGCCTGGATTTTAGCAGACAAAACCCAGGGTCTTGCACTCCATCTCAACCCGAATAAGTACAAATTCAAGCATGCGAATATATGAGCTGAAGTTGAACATGCAAGGAAATCGTCTGATTACCAGCCAATGATGAAAGCTATCAATAGACACGAGAGGAACAACCAATAATGACAATGGCTATCAAGTTATGAAAGGTACAATCCATGAAATGTGAACAGTGATCTGGCGTCGAACACCCGCAGAGTCAGTTGATCGAAGGCCAATGACATGGACCTTGCGTCGAATGCAAATAACCTGCCACTAAGGCATGTAGGCTCCAAGGTACTGGAAGGGAGTCTCTAGATCAGATTCCTGGATAATGAGTTGAAGTTGACAGGAAGTGACCTGGTTGAAGGAGGGCCATAATGTTTCCCACATCATTGACATGAGACAGAGGAATATGATGTTTGTGAATAAGGACCAACAGATAATCAGAGGGAGGTTTGAAAAAACTATAGAGGCAAACTTCTCTTGAACATATCAGCAGCACGACACTGGATTTGGCATATTTGACATCAAAGGATTTGAGGTCATGATGACGTGGCAAAGAGAAAATGAGAGGTCAAAAGATATTACCCAAACCCATGGAGGCAAAAATGACGAAATGAGATGTCCCCAACCCGACACGAATGCAGACAAGTGCCATGTTCAAGAGTGACAAACTGCCAACATAACTAAAATCTGGTTCCATTTTCCCCCACCATTTCTTGCGAGTACCCCAATTATTTTTGAAAACAAGCTTGAAGGGAATAGCATATGCTTGCACTATAAGTTTGTCCTTCGGAAAAATCCATCGTAGTACATTTTATGAGCCCTAGGAAGGAGAAAATTTAATAACATCATGGTGACGAAGTCCGATGTCATTAGAGTTTAACAAGTATGAAAAAGGAAGAACTTGGCATCTTTGCATGTTTAGAGAGTTTAAAAAGAAGGCAGAAAAGAAAAATCCAACATTCCCTTTTCGTAGGTAGTCTCATAGATCTGACAAAGTAGAAAACTATGTCTGAGAGAACCTCTTAGTCGTGATAGGCTAAGGTATTCCTTTTTCGTAAATAATCTATCCCAGCCCGAAAAAGGGGTAAACGTACACTGGGTAGATATCATTTCGCAGCTAGTTAATGAGTTCAAAACGACAAGCATCTCGACAATATTTTCAATTTTAGAGAGTCAGAAAAGAGCTGAAAGATGACTCCAGTAGTGACTTTTTTGTGTTTTTACTGAGTCCAAAAAAGTATAAAATACAACTCGTTACTTCATCATTGTTGCATGAAAATCTGTTGTTGCAAAAGAAACATGTAAAAACCCATTTTTCGAAAATAATACAATAAAATAATCGAAAAACATGTCTTAAAACCTAATTAGGGTTGTGAAAAAGTTATAAAATGCCAAAAATGGTAAAAATAATTACTTTTCACTTTTTACCTCTTGTGGAGAAATAGTTACCCATTTTACTGTGCAATCTTGTAGCAACGATAGTGGCCAATCTAGTAGATCAATCAAAAATCCGTCAACTCCAGGTAAGAGCTGAGATCCCTCTTGTGATTTTAAGCTATTTATTGCTTCCTACAATTGTCAATTTCAATTTTTGGGGGAGGAATTGTAAAAATTAGGGCTATGCGGTTGGCGTGAGTTTCAAGCACAGAGTTGTGCCAACCACTTGATTTTTAACACTGGGGTGCACCCTTTGGTGCGATTGTTTTAGAAACAGTCACGCCAACAACGCAAACCAATTTCTAGCAAAAATATGCACCAAATAAAATTGACTAATACCACTCATATGTGTGTGTTTGCAGGTAGAAAGGAGAAAAATGGTCATTGAATGGAAAGAACAGAAACATAGTGAAGAAGATGAGTTAGCCATGGAAAATAAGGGAGTTATGGAAGCCCTCAGAAAATGTGGTTTGAAAAAATTCTTTCTAACACCATGTCTCCAAGCCCAGCCAGAATTGCTACAATATCTGATCAATATATGGGATGAAAATCAAGAGAAGTTCATCCTACGGGATCAAGAACTTGAGATTGATGTTTCAGACGTGTACTTCATCGCATGATTATCACAGAGAGGTGCATCACCACTCCTAACCATTGCTTGGACCTGCATGGAAAACATGACCATGGTGATAGACAGGGTATGTCGAGGAGTGCGGAAAGGATCCGGTAGTGGGAAAGTTGATATACAAACTATCCCATATTTGACACTACGCGTGGTATTGCATACCATCACACGGGTTGTGGGATCACAAGCACCACACGAAGCAACAAAGACACAATTGCTTCTTGCTGTGGACTGCATGGCTCTGACCATCTACAACTGGGCAGAGGCCGTGACCATAAACATGAAGCGCCAACTAACCAAATGCAAGAAGACCAAACTGAAACAATTTGGTTATGGATCCATCCTGGTATCGTTCTTCTTCGAATGTTTACCAAATTTTCAGCGATAGGAGGTCATATTTCCGACACCACCAGTGAGAGAACCATGGATGGCTCGATGGGCAGCTCTTATGCCAAGGGTAGGGGGCGTCCAAAAGATGTCTTGGAGGCCAGAATTTTTAATTGGCTCTATCGACAAATGATTTTCATGGAGGATTGGCCCTACTCTAACACAGATTTCACTGATGATCCGAACCTCCCACTCCCGGAGGGAGAAGATTGGGATGAAGATTTGGGTAAGACTCAATTTTTAAACTTTATGAGTTTTATGATTTTATTTATTTATTTATGTATGTTCTGACATTAAATCCATGTGGTGCAGATGTTGGCCCAGAGAGACCTGCCAGTATGTCACCGATAGCGAGGTGAATCCCTTGCGATTTCGACCCTCAAGGCGAGGGCAACGAGGAAGATGAGATAGTGAATAACTTGGAGGGGATCACTTAGGGGGTCCCAGATTATGCATGTTTTGATGATGTTCCTCCCGCCTATCAGAGACATACTTTAGGGGTGCCTAGCCGAATCCACCGCTTGTTGAGGCGGCTAGTACTGGCTGTGACATGTTATCACGAGCATCATGCTGATTAGACACCTAAGTTTATTTTATCTTCATATTTTGCGAGACATGATGTCTTAGGATGTAACAGAAACATACATATATTTTTTGACATTATGATGCACACGGTTGCAAACATGCGATATATATATATATATATATATATATATATATATGTATATATCTATTTTATTACATGGATCTCTTACATATGATGATGCTTTTACAAATTATGAAAATTTCTATCTAATACAATGTTAGCCACTATATCAGTTAATGTGTTCATTCGTCTAGGAATATGTTGATAAGTAATAAAATCAAAATGTCTTTCCAACAAACGAATACATAAATACAATTTCAGAATGTGTGGATTTCTAACCGAATAATGACTATTGAGTTGTAGAACAATAAGTTATGAATCTAGATTTACAAGCAATGTGCATATGCCGAGGTTGATTGATTCGGTTAATAGCTCAATGACAGTGCTATATTCAGTGAAATTATTTGTAGTTCATCCTAGACAAATACCTTCAATATCTATCAACTCACCAGCAGGATCATAAATTACCCTGGCTGCCGAAGACAAATTCCTGGTATTGTGGGAAGCACCATCCACGAAACCGACATAAGGGGTAATACACATCTGCACAATAAGAAAGACCCAATAAGCAGGAAAATGCTCACAAAGCACACCAAACCCAAAAACATGTACAAAAATGAAAATAACACCTATGTACACCTGTTATGCATGAATGCCTCACGCATAATATTTTTTGAGATACAACCCATTTCTGGGCTATTCAGGAGGATGACCTTTGTAGTCAATTATCTCATAGGCCCCATTTTGCAACGCACATCTAACAATGTAGGGCCCATGCCACATAGGTTGAAATTTTCCTACCCCCATCTTATCATGAGCTTGGTCATACAGGAGGACGAGACATCCTTCAACGAAAGAACGAGGGGAAACTGATTGATCAAAATGAGCTTTGACTCGCTTCTTTTGTGCTTCAATGACCAAAGCTGCTAAGCAACGAGTTTCATCTAACCTCTATAGGTAAAGGAGACATTCTTCTTCCGGCGAAGTGTTTGGTAGTAATTCCACAGCTAACTTGAGCGAAGGTGTTTCACATTCAATCGAGAGAGTAGCTTCCAGACCATAAACCAACTGAAAAGGCGTGAATTCGGTCGCACTCTTAGTCGAAGTTCAGTATGCCCAAAGAGCCAAAAATAACATGAGGTGCCAGTTTGATTTGTGGATCCTAATTGTACGCCGAAGCATTGTGACAAGAACTTTTTTCACAGCTTCAACCTGGCCATTGGCTTGAGGGTAGTACGACGTTGAGATTTCATGACGCAGACCCAACTTAGAAGTCAACTCCGCCACCATATAATGCCAAAAATGGGAACCATGATTGGTAAAGATGGCTTGAGGGACACCAAACCTAGCAATAATATGATTGAATATGAACTGAGCTGCTGTCTTACTGTCAGCGGCAAGTGTAGGCATTTCTTCGACCCATTTGGTGAAGTAGTCCACGAATACAATGATATAAGCATGCCCCATGGCCGAGTGAGGGATACACGTCATAAAATCGATGCCCCATTTCACAAAGGGACCAATGGTAATGACAGGGTGAAGAGGAACAAGTGGCGCACACAATTTGCATTGATAAATCTGGCAATCATGACATTTACGAACTGCAACAATACACTCTTCGAAAATGGAAGGCCAAAAATAACCAGCACGAAGTATCTTTTGTTTAGTAGCATAACCGGACATATGACCACCACAGGCACCACTGTGACAATCATTCAATACTTTCTTAGCTTCCTCAAGGGTCAAACATCGGCGGAGTACGAAATCAACTCCAACGTGATAGAGCGTATCTCTGACTATACAATAAGGTTGTGAGTGACGTTGGATATGGCGGCGAGCATCTTTTGTCAACTCAGATCAGAATGTGGAAGTATGGAGATACACGATGATATCACCATACCAAGGGTTGAGGGTGCTAATCAAGAAAAGTGTATCATCTGGAATACGGTCCTCAGAATGAGATGGAGCAGAGTCGGAAGGGAGGGAACAAATTAAATTAGCAAAAACTAGTGATTTATTTTATTTGGTAGCAGTAAATTCCAAATCAAACTCTTGAAGAATAACGATCCACTTCGAGTACTTACCCCCCAGTAATTTTCAAGACAAAATGTAGGTCATGGGGTTGTAATCGGAAATCACAGTCATCGTACACAAAATGATATAATGACAAAAGCACTGGATGGCCTAGATCGCAGCTAGTGATAACTTCTCGACATGAGCATAACATGTTTTAGGATCGAGAAGGTTACGAGATAAGTAATAAATGACATGTTCTTGACCGTCATCATCATATTGTACCAAAACCATGGCAATTGTACTAAAAGCGGTAGCTAAATAAAGGGAAAAATCACGGTGATAGTTTGGAGGACGTAATAAAGGAGCATTGACCAGCAATGTCTTGAGTGTATCAAAATATTGTTGAGCAATCTCATCCCAATAGAAAGGGACGTCCTGTTTCAAAAGTCACATGTATCCTTTAGCTACTTCTACATAGTTTGGTATAAAACGGTGTAGAAAATTCACCTTTCCTTGCAGAATCTACAATTGATCTAATGAGGATGGAGAGAGGAGATTGAAAATAGCCTCAACCTTGAGTAGATCAAGAAAAATTTCATCTTTAGACACGATAAACCCTAAATGTCTACCAGAATCAACGCAGAAGACACATTTATGTAGATTAAGCTGAATGTTGTAGTATCGACAACGAAGAAAGATCTGATGAAGATGGTCTGGATGGTCCGTACGCTTAGCTGAATGAGCCGAAAGGTCATCCAAGTAAGGCTGAACGATGTGACAAATGTCATGGAAAGCGTAGGACATCGCTCGCTAGAATGTGGCCCTGACATTATTCAAGAAAAAAGGGAGCTTATTGTATGCAAAGGTACCCCAAGGACAAATAAAAGCCGTCTTGTGCTGATCAGCCAAGAGAATCTTAGTTTGATTATATCCGGCACAGTCATCAATGATCTGATTGATGAAGGGAGTAGGATAATTATCCTTAGGACAGGCCTGATTTATGTCACGGTAATCAACATAGACACAGATAGTTCCTTATTTCTTATCGACATGAACGATGTTTGAAACCCATTCTGTCAAGGGAATTGGATAAATGAAACCAGCTTTGAGAAGTTTTTCAACTTCACCTTTAATGGCTATAGCATTTCTAGGGTGCATTGGACGAAGATGCTGGCGAACAGGCTTCGAACCGGGATAAGTAGGAATTTCATGCACCACTATACTAGGATCAATGCTGGGTATTTCTTCGTAAGACCATGTGAAGACATCTCAGAATTCGCGGAAAAGGCTAGTATAAGCTTGGACTTCATCTAAAGAACAAGTGACCCCCATATGGATGTTCTCGATGATTCTCGACTTCAAGGAAATTTCAACAGGCATCGACTGTGTGATATTGCTCAAGTTTCCTTCGATAAAGACTTCATGTGTCAAGATTGGCATTTGAAGCGGAGGAGAAGGAGATTGAGATGCAAAGCACTCAAGACATGTAGGCATATCCCTAAGGCCAGGCATAAACGAAGAACGATGATGACCATCGTCCCATGATAGGTCTTCGAGAGACATGGTTTCCACGATGGATTCATCGGAAGGAAACACTTCTTTCAAAGGATCAGGTGAGTCTGAATCACCGAGCCAGGGGGATTGAGAATACACGTCAAGAGACAAGCTCAAAGGAGCACCATCAGAGGGTGGAGCATCTGATGCAAAAATGAGTTCAAAATAATCAATTTCAATCAGACTCAAAGGCATTGAATCTCCAAGTGAATTGACTTATTTAGGCGAAGGAATAATCCATGGGTCATCAGACTGAGAGATCATATTAACTTGAATAATATTTGGTGGTGAAAGGGGAAAAATACCCATGAGGGCTGGATCCTTGAAGAGACCCGACCCAATGCTCTCGAAGGGAGTAGGGATCTTATCCACATACGGAACGTTGTTCTCGGAAGAAGAGGTGAAGAATTACAATCGATCGACAGTAACAATCTTGCCCTCATGTGGAAATTTCAAAACACGGAAGAGGGTGGATGGAATTCAAAGCATAGCGTGAGTCCAATTGCAACCGAGTAGAAGGTTGTAATTGAGTTTGGCATCAACTACTTCTACTTCAACATTGACCGTCTTCCCTTTCAAGGTAATCGGAAAACTTGCGAGAACACCCAAAGGTTTTGATTCCCTTCCATCAAATGCTTCAAGGGAATTTTGTGATGAATTCAGGGCCGGAGAGCCAATGGCCTTCCAGCAAGAAGCTGACATGACACAAGTTGATGCACCTTTGTCCACAATGGCTTGATGGATGTCGAGACCATTAATAAAGACTTGTACAATAAGCACAATCTGGTGCGGAAGTCATGGGACGAAATTCTCTAGATCGAAAGCGAGAAGGCTAGTATCAGCAAGATCAACCCCGCCGATCGCAGATAATAAAGCTTTCCGCTGAGACGAACAACTCTGAAGTAATTCTAACACGGACATTGCAGATGGCGCCTATGCTAAATCTTCAACAATACTATAATGTTGAGTAGCATGGGCGTTGGGATTATAAGAAGACTTCCGGAGAACACCTTTGGAAGGTGGTTGCACAATAGGTTCAGCACAGGGCCGAAAACAGGTGGGGCAGGAGGACCATCAACGATCTCCTTCCCCATTTCCTGGCACAACCTAGCATAATATTTGGATTGAGTAGCGATAGAAACATATGCAGAACTGTTCATCATGAACACTTGAGAGCCAAATGGCACAGACAACTGAGGCTTCTTAACCATCTGGGTCTGCTGAGATGGAAAAGGTTCTTTAAGGACAACAGGAGTACCCTGAGCGCCCTTGAGCAATCTAATCACTTCGACCTGTCAAGGATAGTCCTTGGTGTAGTGATCTTCATCACAAATTAGACAGGGATACTTCGGCTTATGCTGCGAACCATCATCAGCACAAGATTTGGATGAATCTAGTTTTGGGACATTGGCCTTGGCCTTGCCTTTACCCTTATTTTTCCCCTTAGAAGTATTATCCACAGGATTGGCCTGAACAACATTAACCTCTAAGGTTTTACTAGGATTTGGAATAGACTGAGTAAAAATATCATTGGAAGAATTAGATTTTTCTTCCTAGGGTTGGAAGAAGAAGACTTACATGAAGTCTAAGACACAGAACCAATAATACCATCGACAGATGGGGTCACCGGTGTGTTAGAAGTTCCAGGTAGAGGGGCATCAGTCAAAATATCATACAATATGCCTGATTGAGAGTACATGAGATCAAGGTACTAGGCACGAGCAATGGCTTGTTCCTCAGTTACACATGCCCCCATGGCTATGTCTTTCCTAATCTAATTGAGGAGGTAGTAAACCAATGCATAAGAAGCTGATCAAGAATTTAAAATTTGATCAAGCGACAGTGATGTCTCCATTCATGAATATGGTCCAAGATATGAGTAGCCCGGTCCTATTTCAAGGAGGTGAGTAGATGTGTCCCAACTTCATAATGAACCGGTAACTAAAAATGAGTAAGGAACGCCATGGTGAGAGAGTTGAAATCTTGAAAGATACCATGAGAAAGCTCGATATACCACTTAGCAGCACCACTAGTAAGAGTTCGTTGGAAAATACGAAGCCGAATAGAATCGTCAACCCAAGAGTTAGAGGAACACCACAAGTGGTAAGGCATAACATTGTCTTGGGGATCTTCTACGAACTTGCCCTCAAATTTGGGACAATCACCAGGGATCTTAGTCGAAACCGGAGGCCAATATGGGTTATGAAGAATAGGATCATTCGTTAACTTTAACACATCCGATAACTCTAATGTGGCGAGAAATGGTAATTGAGGGTTAAAAGGCATAACACGTCCTTGATAAGAACCCGAATTCACATTCCATCCTGTTTGAGAAACAATCTGCCCCCATTGGTCCTGTCCCAAAGGATTCTGACAGTATGGGGGATAAGCCGAATAATTCTGTTGATATTAGGGACCAGGATACTGATTTTGAGTATACCATCGAGGTCCTTGCTGAGCAACATAAGGATTTTGCGGCGAAATGTAAGCGTGGCCTTGCGGTTGATTATACTACAACTGAGATTGAGGGTGATAAGTAAAACCTTGAGGTGCACTATATACTGGTCAATATTGACCATGAAGATAATAAACGCCTTGGGTTTGAACTGGCTGTTGATAAGTGGGGCCATGTTGAGCTGAATAAATAGGGTGGAATGGCTGCAGAGCAGACTGAACAGGCTGCTGAAAAGTAGGACCTTGCTGTGAAGCAGTGTAAAATTGATATTGAGCAGATTGAGCTGGCTGTTGAGCCGGTTGAGTAGGTTGCTGTTGAGGTATAAAAGGTGTATTTTTAACGCCTATTTATCCTACATTAATTATCAATCCGGGAACAACTTTTTGTTTCAAGAGTGTACTTAGTCTGAGGCTGCATTTCAATCTAAGAGTAATGCTTTGCAATATGTAGTACAATGTTGTAAATACAAGAGTAAACAGATGCTTGGAAAATAAATCTAATTACAATGACATGAACTTAAATGCTTGAAAATTCAATCATTCATTCAAAAAACATCAGTTAAGGATGCAGTAATGATAACTCTTTCCTTTAGAAACTGATGGAATTGAAATCAAACGAGAACAAGATAATCAATCTGAGAACGTAGGTAGCAATAACCAATATTCTTTACAGTTGATAATCCTGTCTTAAAGCAATTAAAAAAAAATAGAAATTGAACTAAAGGCTGCTAATGAAAGTAAACTAGGCAAACTCTCAAAACCAAACTCTTTGCAATCTGTAAACTAATTAATCTGAAATGAACAACAACCTAGAATTGAATAGCAATTTAAATGAACAAAAAACTCTAACTAGAAGAATTGAAAAACAAATTCTATTTAATGAATCTGAACAACAAACTCTAACTAATGGAATCAAATAGAAAATTCTATTAAACAACAATTCAACAATTAGAAAGGAACAAAAAATGGAATAGAATAGCAACTGCTGAACAACGAAGCTCTGTTAAAACATAACAAGATAAGTAATACGAGGATTAAGATTCTTGTTAAATTAGAAAAGAACGGAAACATAATTCACCAATGTAACACACCAATATTATGAAGCAATTAAGCAATAAACTATTAAACTTGAAAGCTGTAATGAAAACAAATGCAAACTTTCACACAACAATAATTGAAAGATAATAATACAAACAGCATATGGATCCCCCAAGGCTGGGCTCTTAGCCGCTAGGGAAACATGACTGAGCTACTCTAGAGTCAAGTGATGGAACGACAACTAAATCATGTATTAATCATGCATAACAGCGTTTACAAACTGTCACTCCCTGCTTGAATCACGAGAGTCAATGAAATTATAGAATTACAAAATAAGTTTCAATGATAATCCATGCTCTCCCTAATACCCTCTCTTCTTTGATCTCTGTTTCTCATTTAAATACACACAACGCAGAGAGAAGCTACAACAGATATGATTAAAAAATAATTCTCATAACAAATTTGGATTGTCTTCAACCAATTGATCAACAAGAAAATATATTTCCATCAATATTTCAACAAGAACAAGTCGAATTTGGATTTGCAGCTGAGATAATTTGAAAAATGGCCACAATAGTGAATCTAGGAAAAGTTTCCTCAGAGAACCTTCCGTTTCTCTTAATACGGACCGAATTTTGGCAAACTATTCTTTAGGAAAAGTTAATTCGGTCTGTTCTAGACAAAACCCATGTTTCGGATTTTCTAGATTCTTCTCCATTTGCCCAGAATATCCAACGCAAAACTGACACTTATTATTCCAGCGAATTTCTGAGTTGGAATATTGAATGATGTGCTGGAGATCAAATCTGCAATCTGGAAAATATCTTGGAGGCTAAAATGGTGAGTGATGTTACAAAATATATTAATAAACCTTCATTGATAAAATCATGCATAATAATCATCAATTTATTAAAAATAAAGGAGAGGAAATAATATTTATCCATAAGATCATAACTAATTATAAAATGGAATTATATGATAAATTATAATAAGTGACATGATAAAGAAGAGTAGAAATGGATGAAATATGTGTTAAAAATTGATAATAATAATAACATATTAGCGGCCCAACACACCCCCAAACTGAATATATTACATGTCCTCATGCAACCCAAAACTGAATATATTGCATGTCCTCATGCAACCCAAAGAAAAAACCCATGTGTTAACCAAGAATTTTTTTTTTTCATTCCAACTCATGAAATGGATGGAACAAATGAATTTTTCTTCAAATAATGAATATTAAATTTTAGCAATCTTGATGAAGGCGTAAATTTTTTTACAGTTGACGTTAAAATATATGTATATGAAGTTGTAGAAAAATGTGATATAAGTAACATCAAATTTCATTAACCATTTTCTCAAAAATCAGATCGTTTTGATGCACAGACCATGAGATATAAACAAAATGGCTGTAGGTGATAGTGCATAATTTTCAAAATTTTATGAACTAATTTAACGTGAAATTATCTGGGTTTGTGTATTTTAATGATACCTCTTTGTTATCCAGAAATCACAAGAATTCAATTCATATTTTTAAAGATATATGAAAATCAATTTCTGCACTATGTAAAAGTGAAATTGTATGCCTTAAACGAGAAAAAAAGTAGAAAACTCATCCCAACTCATGAAATTGATGGAACAAATGAATTTTTCCTCAAATAATGAATATTCAATTTTAGCAATATTGATGAAGGTGTAACAATTTTTACTGTCGACGTTCAACTATATGTATATGAAGTTGCAGAAAAATGTGATATAAGTAACAACAAACTTCATTAACCATTTTCTCAAAAATCAAATCGTTTTGATGCACAGACCATGACATATAAAAAAAATGGCTGTAGGTGATAGTGCATAATTTTTGAAATTTTATGAACTAATTTAGCATGAAATTATCTGGGTTTGTGTATTTTAATGATACCTCTTTGTTATCCAGAAATCACAAGAATTCAGTTCATAGTTTTAAAGATATATGCAAATCAATTTCTGCACTGTGTAAAAATGAAATTGTATGCCTTAAACGAGAAAGAAAGTAGAAAACATCCATCATGTGTAGCAATTCCTCCCCAAACTGAAGAATTAGCATGTCCTCATGCAATGCTAGAAAACAAAGAGAGGTGGTTGCTACAATCTGTTGAAATCTATGCTTGGTGTAAAACAACATGGAATAAGAGAGGTATTGAGAATGAAGAAGAATATCTATGGATGATAAAGAATATTATTGACATGGTCATAAGAAATAAATGAAGGAAAGCAACACTCCCCCAAACTGAAAGATGATATGTCTCTGAAAAATGGGAAGTGGTAAATATGTGGAATGAATGATGATAGATAATGCTCAATGGATTTTCATGAAATTCTCCTAAATTCGTAATAAATCAGAAAATTATGCTAATTTACCTCAAGCGTTACCTCTGAAGAAAAAAATATATGTGGAATGACATGTAGGAACTAGCATTTGTTGAAGCTAATGTAGGCTGAGTGGATACTGAAAGTGATGCAAAAGGTGGAAGCCATGCAAGCACATCATGTCTGAAGAATTGTGCGCATTCACGAGTTGCGCGAGCCTTTGCTTTAGTTGCAATAGTGTGGTCGTGCTGCGAATAGAATTTTCTCCCATACTTGTTGTTCTCCTGTAAAAAAATCATGATTCTGCATGCAATTTTCTTGAATCCACAGTGTTAATTTTGAAGAGCAACATATAAGATGTATGCCAAAAGTTCAATCAGAAAAACTTCTGTAGAAATGCAGTATGAATATTGAGATTCGACCCACATGCAGGCATATTTACAAGGCATCCGTGCCCCCCCTGAAAGATGATAAGTCGCCCTTGACCAACAAATAGAAGAGCAACGTACTGCACAACAATTGTACAACATGGAAAGACATACATACTTATGATATGATCAACAAGTTATCACATTACTGAAATCAATGCATATTTTGAAATCGTGAGTAGATATGGAATTTTTTATGTAATGATTCGAAAATAAGGGAAAAAGACAGCTGATGTGAAAAAAGTACTTATGCGGTCATTATCCACATAAACTATTATGATCAATTTATAAATAAATTTCATGCATGAGAGGTTCCGAACAAAGGGTTTAAGAGCATACTCTCATTTGATATTAGATAAATATATAAGAAAATGGTTTATCATTACTATTGATTCGTAAAAAATATGACTCCAATACTATCATCAGAGCTCTGTTGCCCATAGGTGTCTATATTCTTGACAAAGTTGCTTTCTCACCCTTGAAACCATTATCCTTTATTTATGCCTAGGGAAGTGCTGTGTGATGTCATGATGGAGGCCATTGTGCTGGCTTAGGAACTAGATGAATCACAATGCCATTCACCAGGAAGGAGTGAAAGGTGGGCAGGTCGGCTTGTGATGAGACCTCCCGTTCCATGGACTTTTTATTTTTCTAAGTTGTCCATTGGATCATATCCCTGGTGTGGTGGCCATAATGAGAATGCCACTTCACTGCTCCCTTATGATCATGGTAGACTGGCTCTTGATGAGACCCCCTATCTTCTATCTGCCATATCATAGAATTGTTAGTAATCATATAGAGATTTTTTTCTTCTTTTTTCATGTAGCACTTCCCTATTTATGTATAGAGGATGGTTTAACACTCCTTAAGAGTATGGATGGTGGAAGAAGTCTGAACATATCAATAGAGAAAGTATGCACTTATTCTTATTCAATAAATAAAAATCGAAGAGAGTTATGAAGATTTAGGGAAGAACCAACATGATAAAGATAACCGATCATATTAATTTTAGTGAAAATAAAGACAACAAAGTGATATAGATGGTTGTGTCCTTTCCTTTTCTTATCACTACAAAATTTTTTCTTAAAAATTACAATTTCTCTTGATTTGCTGATTCCAGTAACCTCTAATTTTTGTGTCCTTGCATAAATTGTATGTTTGCCTTTAAAAGAGTCATGAAAAATTCACAAAAATCCTCAAAATGTTGTTCTAAAATAAGAAAAATGTACTCAAAAAGTGCTATTCATTAGATGGAACAACTGCTGTTCCTTAAGAGGAACAACAAAAACGATCTGCGAAAATACTGTTCCTTTTGAAAATGGACAGCAAAAATAGTTGGCAAAAAAACATGCTATTCCTTTTGAAAAGAACAACAAAAACAAGCGGGAAAAATGTTGTTCCTTTGGAAAGGAACAGTGAAAATAGGCGGCAAAAAGTGTTGTTCCTTTGGAAAGGAACAACAAAAACAAGCGGCAAAAACTGTTGTTCTTTCAGAAAGGAACAACAAAAACACGTGGCAAAAGTGGTGTTCCTTTTGAAAGGAACATCAAAACAAAAGGAACAGAAAGGAACAACAAAAACATGTGGCAAAAGTGTTGTTCCTTTTGAAAAGAATATCAAAACTGTTGTTCCTTTTGAAAGGAACAACAAAAATAATCAACGGAAATGCTGTTCCTTTTGAAAAGAACAACAAAAAGAAACACATAAATACACTGTTTATTAAGATGAACGACTACTGTTCCTTAAGAGGAATAGCAAACAAATATAAGCATGCAAGATTGCTGTTCCTTAAGAGGGACGATTGCTGTTCCTTAACAGGAACAACATGAAAAATAAAGGCACACAAAAAAGTGATGTTTCCAACAACAAAGAAAATGCACGCAGAAATTGCTGGAGGGAACAGTGAAGGAAAAAAATAGAGGAAATAACAAAACTAATGTGCAATCTATTGTCAAGCAAATACAATCAAATAGAAAGGAAAATTTATGTACAGGTTTCAAGAAAAAATAGTTTTTTACAGAATTGGAGCTGCTGAAGAATTGCCCTCTGCAATTGAAACTTGCATGGTGGGGTCCTTATTGTGTAATTTCCAATGGAGCAGAAACTACAATTTGAAGGGATCAACACCTAAAACACAAAAACATAACAGAAATCAGAAAAGAAACAACATTTTATTAAGTTACAACAACTATGATGTTATTTCTTAAGGGAATATCAATCTGTCAATGGAAAAAAATGATCTTTTTGAAATTTTTTTTGGCAATAGTGACATGAATCTTCAAATGAAAACCAATTATTCATTTCTTCTGTTATTAATATGTTAGGTAATTAATTGGATGAAATGTCCTTGTTTCATTAAAATTTCTTTCAAGAATCGCTCGTCCATAAATTGACCTTCTTTGTTCTGCTAAGACCTGCAAAAACGAGTGTCTACTTGCAATAAAACATTAAATCATGGAGAAAGAGAGGTGATCAGACTCCCCTAATCCAAGAATTATGCAAAATAACTAACAAGTAGTTACTCTATAAAACAAATCCAAGGACAAAATTAATTTATTACTTGTGGGAGAGCAATGACCAATCATACTAACCAACAGTGTTTCAATTATAAATTCTTTGTTTTTTGTCCAATTTGAGTGATTCCAAAGCCAAATGAAAGTGAATTTATATATATGTCTCCAATAGAAACATGTTTTAAAAATTCCATGTAATGGTATGTTAAATTTTCTTAGAACAACCTGCATAATAGAGTCATTTTCAATTTTCCAGCTTAGACCAACAGTTGATATTTCAAGCATAAATTTTTCATTTGATGATGGATTAAACTGATTCAAATTGGAAATGAAATTATATTAATTTATTGATCTCCAATAGAAACAGGTTTTGAAGACAAGAAGAATTGATGGGTCAAATACACTAGTGAACAACCGAGAAAACAAAGTTTCAAAAGTGCAGATTTATGATAAGTAGTCAGTATTTTGGTCATAAATTCCTCATACGATATCGAAATAGAGTGATTAAAATTGAGTTTTAAACTATATTCATAGAGGAATATACTGTATAAAAAGGTTTTAAAAATATAGTCATTTATGCCTCCAAAAACTAACTGTCCCAACTCTGTTCTTGAGCTGCCTACTAGACGGCCTATTAATGTTTTGGTTATAAGTTTTTCGTTTCAAATCCAAATTGAGTGGTTAAAATTGGGTTGGAAATTAGACATCAAGGTCTACTTAGGATAAAAACAGGTTTTAAAAATATTAACTTTTGGTTCCTCAAAACATGACTATCCCAATTTTGTTTTCAGAAATTTCATCAAGCCCGCAAGCCAAAAAAATTTGATATTCAAGCAATTTTTCCATATTGGTGATAAAAATGAATATAAGTGTTTGTAGAATTGTTATTTTCAATATAATGCATATACATACATAAATAAATTAAAATATTTATCATCGATGTTGATTTCCACAGCGTGTTGCAACAAAAACAACTATTTTTACAAAAATAAAGTAATAATAAAAAAATGTGTTTATTTTATTTCCTTATTTTTTTTTTTGACTAGCCTACTTTGATTTGGAAAATGAATATGATTATGTATAAGAGTATTTCCAGTGTAATAAGGCTTCAAGTATGTACATACCCAAATTTGAAAAATGCATGTTAATAAAAATTAGGATATGAGAAGCCAACTTCCCTTGAAAATATAGTGCCAAAAATTGTTGAAGCATGGAGTGATGCTGCAAACAAATGGAGTGAAACCAATCTTCAATGTATCCCTTACTTTCTTGATTTCCCATAGCTGTCATATCATGAAGTTCTTGAGTGTTTAAAATGGCTTGTTGATGCAGGCTAGAAGAAACCTCATTTTCTTTCATAACCTCTACAATTTTTGGATTTGATACATTTTGAATCTCAGTATAAGTTTTCTCCAATGGTGCATGTGAGATAGAATGGGTGGGAAGGGTGGGTAAATTTTGCAGTTCAACACTGTAAGCATGTTGTACTGGTTTATTATGGTGAGGGTGTGGAATGAGTTGAGCAGGAAATTGTGTAGGGAATGGAGCATTTTGATGATGTAGTTGATTGGGTTGAATGGATGATTTTGATAGGCAAGAAATATGTTGTGGAAGAGCTGGTGGAGAATATGGAGGATGTGTTTGTGCTACAAAATGAGGGAGAGTAGTCATGCAATCATAAGATGAACCATGCCAAACTTGTAGACAAGATTGGTGGTGGTTATATTGAGATTGGCATGGCTGCCCTAACATATGAGTATTCCATAATGGATTATGCAAGTAAGAGAATGGAGAGGAAGTGTTTTGAACCATACTTGTAGGCCATGATTTCCATGGTTTTGACCTTGTTGCAGCTTCCCCATCTCTTTGATATGCTACTTCCATCCTAGATAAGGAAGAACAACTATCTATGGGATGCTCCTTTCGGTTATGAGGGCAAAACATTTCATCAAATTTTTGATTTTTCTGAACTTGAAAAAAATTCAATTGTGAATTTAGAGAGCTAATAAAATCATATTTAAAATTTTCAAATAAAACATTGATTTCAGCTCTTATGTCTCTTGCTTTTGTAGTCAATTTGGAAAAGAAAGAAGAAACTTCTCTAGAATTCTTACCAACCTTGGAAATTCCTCTTGAATACCTTATGCACAATTCACAAACATCATCATATGATAACTGAAAAACATCACCTTTTCCTATCATATTTAAGAGTTCTAAAAATTCATCTTTGATTCCTTTAAGAATGAGTGTTTTCAAGATTTCTTTTTCCAAATGCTTATGCTTTGATTTTTGAAGGTTATATTGAAATCGCTCTACATAGTCCTCCAAGATTTCATCTTCCCCTTGTATCATACCAAAAATATCTTCATTGGATTTGCAGTAGTCTTGGTACTTCTTCAAGAATATGTTCTTCATGTCCTCCCATGTTTGGATGCAGTTCCCACCTAGGCTCATGAACCATCGGAGAGCTGCTCCTTTTAGAGTAAGAGGAAACACTTTCAACCTTTGATCATTAGTACAATAATCATATCCTCTACAAATTATTTCAAACTCAAATAAGAATGTATCTGGATCTTCATTTGTCAAACCATGAAAATTTGGTAGAGACGATGGGGGAATTATGTGCATTTGTGTCACTCCTCCAAGATCTTTGATAGGGAATTCAAAAGTTGCAATGTGAGCCATTTCTTACCATAATAGAAGATGTTCTTCATGTGTTTCTTTGAGGATCCTCCTTCAAATGTTCCTGTCAATTGATTAGTGAAATGGGTGGTGCTTACATCACCACTCGAGTGGAATTACAAGATTTTTTCAAAAATTATACCTCTAAAATTCCTACCTTAAATTTCACTCAATTCTGCTGTGAAGTGGGCCAATGAACGAGTATGTTACTTGTTCGGTATGCAAGTTCTTACCTTCCGTTTTTAATACCCAATTCTTCCCTAGAAGAAAAAAATCAAATATGCATCACTCTTTCTAAATGGCATACACTCTTCCTAGCAACGGCGCCAAAATGTTGAGGTATAAAAGGTGTCTTTTTAACGCCTATTTATCCTACATTAATTATCAATCCGGGAACGACTTTTTGTTTCAAGAGTGTACTCAGTCTGAGGCTGCAATTCAATCTAAGAGTAATGCTTTGCAATATGTAGTACAGTGTTGTAAATACAAGAGTAAACGGATGCTTGGAAAAGAAATCTAACTACAATGACATGAACTTAAATGCTTGAAAATTCAATCATTCATTCAAAAAACATTAGTCAAGGATGCAGTAGTGATAATTCTTTCCTTTAGAAACTGATGGAATTGAAATCAAACGGGAACAAGATAATCAATCTGAGAACGTAGGTAGCAATAACCAATATTCTTTACAGTTGATAATCCTGTCTTAAAGCAATTAAAAGGACATAGAAATTGAACTAAAGGCTGCTATTGAAAGTAAACTAGGAAAACTCTCAAAACCAAACTCTTTGCAATATGTAAACTAATTAATCTGAAATGAACATCAACCTAGAATTGAACAACAATGTAAATGAATAGCAAACTCTAACTAGAAGAATTGAACAACAAATTCTATTTACTGAATCTGAACGAAAAACTCTAACTAATGGAATCAAATAGCAAATTCTGTTAAACAACAAATTAGTAATTGGAACGGAACAACAAATGGAATAGAACAACAACTGCTGAACAACGAAGCTCTGTTAAAACAAAACAAGATAAGTAATACGAGGATTAAGATTCTTGTTAAATTAGAAAAGAACGACAACACAATTCACCAATGTAACACACCAATATTATGAAGCAATTAAGTAAAAAAATATTAAAATTGAAAGCTGTAATGAAAAAAAATACAAACCGTCACACAATAATAATTGAAAGATAATAATACAAACAACAGATGGATCCACCAGGGCCGGGCCCTTAGCCGTTAGGAAAACACCGTTGAGCTACTCCAGAGTCAAGTGATGAAATGAAAACTAAATCATATATTAATCATGCATAAAAACGTTTACAAACAGTCGCTCTCTGCTTGAATCAAAAGAGTCAATGAAATTATAGAATTACAAAAGAAGTTTCAATGATAATCCATGCTCTCCCTAATACCCTCTCTTCTTTGATCTCTGTTTCTCATTTAAATACACATGATGCAAAGAGAAGTTACAACAGAGATGATTACAAAATTATTATCATAACAAATTTGGATTGTTTTCAACCAATTGATCATCAAGAAAATATATTTCCATAAATCTTTCAACAAGAATAAGTTGAATTTGGATTTACAGCTGAGATAATTTGGAAAACAACCGCAACAGTGAATATGGGAAAATCGTCCTCATAGAACCTTCCATTTCTCTTAATACGTTCCAAATTTGGGCAAACCAATCTTTAGAAAAGTTAATTTGGTCCGTTCTGGACAAAACCCATGTTTCAGATTTTCTAGATTCTTCTCCATTTGCCCAGAATTTCCAATGCAAAACTGACACTTCTTATTCCAACGAATTTCTGAGTTGCAATATTGAATGATGTGCTAGAGATCAAATATGCAATTTGGCAAATATCTTGGAGGCTAAAATGGTGAGTGATGTTACAAAATATATTAATAAAACATCATTGATAAAATCATGCATAATAATCATCAATTTATTAACAATAAAGGAGAGGAAATAATATTTATCCATAAGAGCATAACTAATTATAAAATGGAATTATATGATAAATTATAATAAATGACATGATAAAGAAGAGTAGAAATTGATGAAATATGTGTTAAAAAGTGATAATAATAATAACATATTAGCGGCCCAACAGTTGCCCTTGTGGAGCAGGTTGGCCTGTATGTTGAGGGCCACCAGGTTGCCCCTACTGAGCAGGTTGGCCTAATGGTTGTCCTTGTTGCCCAATGTTCAGACCAGTTTGAGTATATCATCCCAGTTGTTGTACAAAAGGTTGTCCCTGAAACGAATAGATTTTCCCCCCAGTGGAGTTGCCAACTTGTTATGTAGGTAAATCCTCTATGCGGATAGAGATGATCCCTCTAGCCCTCGGGTGGGTCTAGTAACAAGGAATCATGCTAGAGTGTAGGTTCCTAGATATTTGAATGAAAGAGGATGTGATAAGATGGCCTACCTATGGTCCAATGCTGTTGTCGGCAATCGTAGTGGTGATGAGAACTTCTCACTCCCGATTTGACAAGTCACAATCCCTTTGCTTAACACGTTTGGACACCTGCACAGAGATCAGAAAACGATAACCACATACCACATACTAATTTCATCCAAAAACCACTAGTCAGTTAGATAAGACTAAGCATATTGCATTCGATAAAGACAAAATACAAGATGGGAACCGAACAATAGTCACTTATATTATTAGGTAGAAAGAAGAGATACAACCATGCTCTAACGTTGCGGTCTCCTCCAACGGGGTTTGGGCGAAGCATGTCTCAAAGCTCGTCAGGGAATTTGGACAAGATAAGGGCCCTCTCGATGGAGTTCCTCCTTGATATACCTTCTCAATAACTCAGTTATTTAGCTATAGTTCAGTTCTCCAAGTTAAACACTTCAGCTGTATAATTCTCTTTGTTCAGCTAGCTTTCATAAAGGGAGAAGCATTTTTTATATAGAGGAAAAGGAGGAAGTTGGGATCCCTACAAAAGTGGAAGGGAGGCCTATCCTTTAGGAGTGTTCCAAGGGAGGTGGAAACTACTAACTAAAGGAGGAAGCCTATGGATGTTTCAATTCAACTACTCCCAATGACTCATCCCCGAGGTGGTTGGAATGGAACATCTACCTCTATTTTTAAAAAACATTCCATAAACAGTTTGGCGCGGGTGTCTAATTGGCATAGAGCGCTAAGTGGAATGGGCTCAATTTTGAATTTCCAGGTCGGTGCGAGGATGTAACGGGCTACTCACGCCAAGGCAAAAATAGGTATTTTCACAGCTCTACTTAGGGAAATGTCAACAAGAAGAATGTTGCTTTCATCAAAGGGGATGCAAGGATGGTATTTGAAAAGTATGACACTATGTACTGATCACAGAAATGACCCTCCAATGTGTGAGTTGGGGATTGCAGGGACAGTGACAAAATGTTGTGTAACACCTCCTCAGGTTTCTTTCCAAGTTCTTCTTTTATCTTCTCGATGGCTTCTCCTACTGCTTTGATGAGATTTTTTTTTCATAGATAACCTGTATTGTTAGCCAAATATTATTGATAGATTCAATGATATTGGCCTAAAGCTGTTTTTTGGCTTGTGCCATTGTATCTTTCAGTGTTAGATCTTTCTCTAACTTCTTCAATTTCTCATTCAACCTGTTTTCTTTTTGTTCTTCATTCTTGTGAATAATATGGGCAAGCTTCTTTTCATCCTCCAAAATTTTCAGCTATTCTTTAAGTCTATTGATTTCATTTGTCTAAATTAGACATGTCATGCATTGCTTTAATTAACGTACTTGCTTCATCTGTAGGCTTTACTGCTATTGTTGATGATTCTGTTGTTGAAGTTGTTGATGAGGTGACAGGAAGTGCTATAGCCATTGGGACTGTAGGAGCCAATGATTCTGCTAGTGTAGAAGGCACAACTGTTGTGAATACATGAATTATAGTGACAATAATTTCTTCTTTTACCTTTTTCTCTTGGACCAACTTGTCCATTTAATTGTCCATTTCTTTTATCTGGGTAGTCAACTGAAGAATGAGATTCATCATCTCATCTTTCCAATTTGCATCCTATAACACTTCCTTTGCTCTAGGATGTTCATTAGGAGGAAATTTTATTTGCTTCTTTAATGCAACAATGTCTGCATTATTCTTATTTATTAATTCATCTGCAACTTTTACATTTGTTGGATCATATCCTACTTTAATAGCCAAATCTTCCAGCTATTTGATTTTGTTATACTTAGCTTGTGAGGATGCCTTTTCTAATTTGAGCTGATCTTTGATCTTTCTAAGAGTGTTTTGCAACTTTTGTACACTCATGGCTTTATTTTTCATTTTTAAATAAAGCATTTCACCAGCTTGTTTGTGAAATTCTATTTGATCAATTGGATGAAGATCTTTTGCTTGAACTTCATATGATGTCTTTTTGTAATCAACTGATGATTTGGGATGCTTTACTTTAGGCTGCAGGAAGGTCATATGCATCTTCCTAGTTTTGTAGTAAAAAGAAAAAAGAAATCTTCTTTGGTCACTGGGTGACGACTTCCAATATTGGTTATATGTATCAATCTTCAAGGCTTCATTTATCATTTTTATCTCTTTGTATTTATACATAATTTCCATCTCTTTCTTTGCTGGTTTACTAGATGAAGAAGCTTCAACAATGTGCTATTTTTGAATCATTTGAGTGTTTGAAGTTGAAGGCTTGTGTGTTCTTTCTGCAACTTTAGGTGGAGCATTGTCTTTCACCACAATTTCTGTATCAATTGCTTCTATTGTTTCCACTTCTTCATTGACATGATTTTATTTTGGCTTCTTCATGTACATCAATTTAAATTTGGTTTCAGTTGTAGTCTTTGTAGTGTATGATCCTTCTTCTCTAATTCTTTTTGAGTTTCTATCTTCTTGGGTTGGATTTTGCAAGATTTGACTAGTATCACCTTGCTTCTTTGCCTCTGTCAAAGTGTTCTCCAACCGTTTAGATTGATTGGAGTATTTCTCAATGTCTGGTTTCTTCTCATGTACATAATGAGTTAATTTTCATTTAACTCTCAATTTTCTTATTACTCCTAGAGTATCATAATATCACAAAAAACCCTTACTGAATTTAAACTCTTGCAAATACTTTTTTTCTCGTGGACCTGCATCTCTACTATTACAAATAAAAGGGCCAACCTGATTTTTAATTTTAAATTGTCTTGTTTTTGGCTGGCAATAAATTGATTCCATTAGAATTAAGAATCTATCTAATATACTCAAGGGAAAATAAACTCATTGGGAGGTATTTGCGTAGCTTATATGGAATAAGATTTGATCCATATACCCTAATCTCTATATGGTTTTGATACAAGTACCAATCTCTTGTCCTACTATGCTTTGATAATTGCATGAGGTCCTTCTTAATTTCCCCACTAATTCTTGGCTGCATGCTGCTGTTCAACATATTAACCATAGGATGAATGAAATAATGGATGAAATCTGTGTAGGTGGACTGTGTGGAGTCTTTTTTGATAATTGGAGTCCAAAATATAACTGAATGTGGGTTACCTTCAACATCAAGCTTTTGAAGGTTGATGGTAAATTTCTCAGACTGAAAGTACATAAAAATGTGGAATAAAATTGAGGAATGCTTGAAAACACCTTCTTTAGGCACTTTGACCAACTGTTCATGAATATTATCAGCAAGGTACTGGGAAAAAATAAAAATGGTAGCAGGAGGCTGACCAAGTGTGAAAGTAGACAGGAAACCTAGGATTGAAGCATCAACATGTTCATCTGTAAAATAACCCAAAATGTAGGACAAAATTGTGATGATATGCTTGGTTCTCTCAAAAAATATTGCAGATGGGTAAGGAGGATTTGTCTTGGGAGTTTCTACAGATGAAGGGATGAAATTTTGAAATATCTGGAACCTCTTGGGGAAGTCCAGATTCAGGTATAACTGTGTAAGATTTTAACTGGACAAAGGGGTTTCATCTGGTCTAGGTTGGATCTGCAATATTTGGTTGATAGACTCAGCTGTGATGGGGAACAAAATTTATTTTCCAGGGGAAATTAGGGCTCTCTAGTCAGGGACATAGCAAGATTGACAGAGTCTAATCACTTCTAGGCACTGAAAAGTCTGTGGGAGAACATATTTTGGCAAATTAGACTCCCAAATGAAAACTTCATTTGCTTGATCTATGAATTTTTCATGCCTCCAGCAGTGGAGCTCAAGAATATTAAATTTAGTGACTGTGTCATTAATCTTAAAATCTTTATCAGACAAAGGAGTATGTTCCACATCTACAACTAGAGGTTGTAGAGGATTTATAGTTACAATACTTTTGGAAGCCATTGCTTGTTTGCTTTTACTCAATTGATTAATATTTGATTTAGAAAAAAATTATTTAGGCCTTTAGGAGCACCTTAGAAAGATAATTTACAGTTTTCGAACTGATTTAGGATGAAACAAGGGCTTATCTATGGTCTGCAATGGTTCAATTGATCCAATATTCAATCTCTGTGATTAAAAAAAGTCTCAGGCTTTGGGACTTCTTGTGAAAGGATAAGTAGGGTTTGCAGAAAAGGGATTGGAAGGCACAAGAGGTTTCTTTTAGTCTGCAGAGGCTTCTAAATGATTTTATTACTTATTATTTTCTCTTTAGATTAAGAAAACATGCCTAAACACTGAGGAATACAGGAGAAAATGAGGTTTTTAGATTGTATAAGGATTCTGAGGCAACAAAGGTTCTCTGAAGCTCTTATGGTATTTATAGTGCTTCAGATGAATTTTGCAGTGTTTTGTAGCAACAAAGGTCTTGAATTTGGTGAAAAAGGCTTGAAATAAGGTCGGTAGAGTGATCTGGTTGCTCGGAAATAGGTCGGAAGTATTTATTTGCGCAAAGGTGTAACAAAAATGGTAAAAAGGGTGTGATGGGCAGCTATATGGGTTTTTAATCAACAATGATTAAAACATTGAATACGTGGGTCAATTCAAATGAAAGCAGTTTTCCCAATAGTCAAGAATACAATGCAATGGTTTTCACATCAACCAAAGGTGGTAGGTGGTAAATATTCTGAGGATGTGATCGAATGGAAAAGCGCCACGTAGCCAACAACGGAGCTCTGAAAATGACGCATTTCGCAAGGTCAGGGTGTAGGTAAAGGTCATGCTTTCAGGGATGTGAAAAGGAATATGGGCCATCGGATCTAATAGGTATAGATCTAATGGTTGGGAAATAACAGGGTTTGATCATGATTTGATAGGCGTGGGGCCCGGGAATTTAGGCTATGCGGGTTATGCGAAATGGTTATAATATATATGCAAAGGGTTTATGTTACATTGGGTCGGGGTTTAATACATAGCTAATGGGGTTAAGGTAAGTGGGACATTATAATAGGTGGGATAATAATAAGTAGGCCCAAAATAAATCAAAACGTGGGGAAATTAAAATATAGGTTTAAAATAAAATATGGGTTGGGAAATATATATGCGTAGATTAATATAATACGGGTTTAAAAGGTATATAATGGGAGATAATAATATTAAAGTTAAATGTTAATTATGTACACTAAAATGTCAAATAAGTGCGGGATTGTAAAATACAGGGGGAACAATAAAAAAAAAATACACTAAGGAAGGATTTTAAAATAATATCGGGTGAGTTTATAACAGTGGGGCTCGACTTATTATTTTAACCCTTTAAACTTAGGATAAGTGTATTTTAGGGGTTTTATGAATAAAAGGGAATTAGTAAAGGGTTTTTACTTTTCCCAAGGAAAATATGCAATTGTAACTTAGGGAAAGGGGTTTTGTAAGGAAAAATGAGTGACTAATGGTGAAAAGGGTTAAAATGAAGGGGAAAAGGTATTTTTACTAGGGGAATGCTTTTTAAGGGAAATTAGTAAATGAAATGACCAATTTTCTGCTATCCATGCCTTGTGAAAACTGCTTCTACCTACCCATCAATTACCCTAACAGTTTTTCTTCATTTCTTTGGGTGCATTTGAGCTTGCAAACCCTTATTCATTTTTCTTTTAACAAAAAACTATTTAATTCTATCCTTATTACTTCCAAGGGATCAGATTGAACTATTGAGCTCCTTATTTATTCTCTACCTAACTACTGATCTTCCAAGATTAAACAGTTTGGCTAGATCTTTATTCTCTATCTATCAACATGAAATTTAAATCATTAAAGATAAAGATTAAGTAGTTTGACCTTCATGGATTGTGGCATTTTTGACAAGATGCACACAATGTTATTTTGCAAAGTGAAGTAAAAAGTAGTGGAATTTGAATTTTCATCACTTTAATGATCTATTTTATCTATTTTTTTTGTTTGAGGTTCATTTTTGATATTCTTTTCGATATTTTTTCTTTCAGTCCTATTATTTTTCTTTTAGGACTTTTACCCTCTTTACATTTTTTGATTTTTTAATATGGGAAAAGAATTTTTCAGAAAGAAAATTATGTACATATTACAAGAATAATCAAAGTCAATTCAAAATTCTGAATCCTATTATTATAGGACCCTAACAGTGGCTCCACATGGGGATGGCATTTCTTTGTGAAATGTCAAGAACTTTAAGATCAGTAGCCTTGAATTTTGACTGTGCTTTTGCCTTGGAACTATTTTATGAGCTCTGCATTATTCATACTTATGATATTTTGTCTTTCAAAGTTTAGGGCCTTCTCTCCGGGCTTCAACTTTGCAAGAAAAACATCCAATCCAATCTAAAATCTACAATGTTATGTACAATGAGCAAAGTAAACAAAATGAACTACTGTTATTATGGGAAATAGTAATGCTTCAACATTCTGCCATTAATAGGTCCACCTGACAGATCTAATCCATCCAACTCCTTCAAAAAGAATGCATTTTTACCTCTGTAACCATAAATAAAATAGTTACCTTTCCACAGGAAATCAAATTTACCATGTTTACCTTTCTCTTCTCTCCTAGAATCCCACTTAAGAACTTTGTCACCTATGTAAAAATAATCTTCCTTAGTCTTCTTGTCAAATATATTTTTAATCTTATCTTGGACAACTTGAGACTTGAGATAGACTTCCTCCCTAGTTTGCTGCAAGTGTATGGTTTGATTTATCCTTCTTGGATTCATTAGTTTCTACCTACAGTTCTTGGATCATCTTCATCACTGGTACTCCTAAAGAGGATGGAAAAACAACATCCATCCCATATACAGGTTGATAAGGGGATGTACCAATGGACTTCTTTGTGGTGCGTCTATCGTCCCATAAGACATTAAATAACCTTTTGTTCCAGATATTTTTATTGTCTTCTAGTAGTTTCTTGATGATATTAAAAAGGCTTTTATTGGATGATTTAGCAAGACCATTACCTTGAGGGTAATAAGCAGTGGAATGGCCAAGGGTAATGTGGTATTTATTACAAAAGTCAATGATATTTTTAGACTTGAAAGCAACTGCATTATCAGTAATGAGCTTTTGGGGGCATCCAAATCTAGATAGTATATTGTTTTCTAAAAATGAGATTATGACATAATTAGTGGCTTGCCTGGAAGGAATGGCTTCTATCCACTTAGTGAAATAGTCTGTGGCTGTCAAAATCCATTTGTGTTGGGCTGAAGAGGGTGGGTGAATTTCACCAATGAAGTCTAAACCCCATTTCTAAAAAGGCATTTCTATGGAGATGGGTTTAAGGGGTAAAGGTAGTAATTTTTTCTTCCCTTCAAATATTTGGCATTTGTGACACGAAGTCACATACTTTTTCACATCTGCAAAAAGTGTAGGCCAGTAAAAACTAGCTCTCAAGATTTTATCTGCAGGTGACTTCTAGTAAAGATGTCCTCCACAGACACTTGCATGAAACTCTTCCATAACTTTATCAACTTCATCTTTAAGAAAAAAATTCAATAAAATGCCACCACGATCTTTCCAAAACAGAGCATTATCTATGATACAAAATATCATTGCCTTTAACTTTAAAAATCTAGCTTTAGTTCTTGATAATCCACAAGGAGCTTATAAATTTAGTAATACAAATATGATATTTGCATACCATGGTGAATCTGAAAGGCTTCACTGATCTGTGGAGTCTCCATCTCTTCCTGATCATCTAATTGGGTAATAAAATTTATATCTAAAGCATGACAGCTTGATTCAGCCATGAGTTTGGCTAAACCTTGGCCTTTAATGATTTTGGTGGGCTTAATTTCCATGTCATATTCCAAAATGGTGGAAATCCATTTGCCTCTCTTACCATTAGGCCCATTATGAGTTAGAATGTCCTTCACTACTGAATTTGAAACATAAGAAATGATGTGTGAATATAAGATGTACACTCTAAAGTCTTTGATAGCCTTCACTAAGGCTAGTTCTGCTTTTCCATTATGTTATACTTTAAAGTGGAATCTCTTAGTGATTTGCTGAAAAAAAGCAATAGGCTGCTCAGAGCCCTGATCATTCTTCTACAGTAAAACTACAACAATAATATGCTTTGAAGCAAAAGAAAAAATAATAAAATATTTTTTGAAATCGGGACTTATTAGGACTGGTGTTCTTGTAAGGGCTTGTTTGATTGATTCAAATGATTCTTTGGCCTCTACTATCCATTTAAGTGTTGAGTCTTTTTTCAACATGTTATTGATTTATCTAATTATTTCTGCTAATTTTGAAATGAATCTTCTGAGAAAATTGATTTTACCTAAGAAAAATTTAATATTCCTACGATGGCTTATGTTCAAAATGGCCTCTATTCTGGCTGGGTCTATCCTAATTCCCTCTTTTGATATAATATTCCCTAATAGTTTGCCTTCTTCAAGTCCAAAGAGAGTCTTTTTGGGATTAAAAGAAATACCAAATTTCTTGCACTTGATGAATACTTGCCTCAGATGATCTAGATGTTCATTATCAGTTTTTGAAAATACAGTTGTATCATCTAGATAGGTTACAGGAAAATCATGAATTTCCTTGGTAAAAGCTATATCCATAGTTCTTTGAAAGGTGGCTCCTGCATTCATTAATCCAAAAGGAATTTTCACATATATGAAAATACCCCATGGAGTAGTAAATGCAGTCTTTGGTTGGTCTTCTGGTTGAACTAAAATATAGTTGTACCCAGAGAATCCATCAAGCAATGAAATCCTGGATGAACCAACCACCCTCTGTAGAATATGGTCCATCTTGGGGAGAGGGTAGTTATCTTTTAGGGACACCTTATTTAAGTTCTGGAAATCGACACAAAGTATGATTTCCCATGTTTTCTTTCTAGTGGGAACTAGGTTTGAAACCCAATCAGAATATCTGATAGGTGCAATTATCTGAGCTTCATACATTCTCTTTACCTCTTTTTCAATCAAAGGCATTAAAACTGGATTTATTCTCCTAAGATTCTGTTTGAAAGGTTTTTTATCTTCTTTTATGGGTATTTTGTGTTGTATTATGCTAGTGTCATAAGATTTCAGGTCTTCATAACTCCATGCAAATACATCTTGAAATTCCTTAAACATAGCTATATATTTCAGTTTTTCTTCTTGAGGTAAGGCTTTTGAAAGTTTTATGAGTTTAGGCCTTTGTTATGTTACTATATTGCATTCTTCTATATTCGATATTAATGGTTCCATCTTTGGTTTTCTTGCAACGTCATTTGAATCAAAAAGATCTTCTAATGGGGCTAATCATTTAGTTAAAAAGTTATTCTTAAGGTTTAAAATGTCAGAATCATCATTTGCTAATTCTTCTATTTCTACCTTTTCTAGTTTATCTATTTCTACTTGAGTAAATTTAGTGGGTTTAGTAAAATCTAAATTATTTACATCTATCTCACTGTCTATTTTATCATCAATTGTACAATTTGTGCCTATATTACAATTTTGGAATTCTCCCTCAGCAATCATAAAGTGATAGATTTGAGTATCCTGTGAAAAAAATTGCCAATATTTTAAATTGTCTAGTATATAGGCCTGTGTCTTACCTCTGTTGTATATTGGTGATTTGGCTAAAAAGGCAGATTACAGGTACTAGAAAAAGTTTCTAAACTGTGTGCTTGTATGTTTTGTTTTCTAGGAATAACAACAAAATCACATTCAAGCAATTCTTTGATAAGATCTAAAACTATTTCTCTATATTGGCTTAATCTAGGATTATTTACAAAATATTATCCTCTAATTTGTTTTACAATTAAATCAGAGTCTCTCATGATAAAAACTCTTTTGCCTCCTAAATTTCTAACAATCTGAAGTCCTAAAATCAAAGCTTCATACTCAGCCATGTTGTTTGTACATTTGAAGTTTAATAAAAAGGCACAACCTCCTGAATGATTGTTTTCCATGTTGTGAATCCAAAATCCTACTCTTGCTCCTAATATGTTCACTGATCCATCAAAATCTAGGTGCCACATTGATTCATGAAATATGTTCTCATTGCCTGGGAATTTCTTTGATCTGTGTTGTTCTCTATACCAGTTTTAGAATTACATAAAATGAATGAGTCCATATCATTAGGTGTAGAATAAATGGGATAATTTCTATGTCTTTCTACACTACTGACCATGTACTTCATTAGAGTCTCTCTGTAAAGTTTCTTGGGTTGGCCAAATACTGAAATAGTGGCATAAGACATGTCTAATTGTAGATATCCATGCAGTTTTGCTCCCCATGAGTGAGATAACAACATTCCATACTTAGGAGGGATATGAGCTACTACAATATCCATGACTATACTTTTTCCAAGGTATTGGACTAGAGTGACACATAAATCTTTGATTAATCCTAGACATTTTACTTTACTAGAATCAAATGAGAAAAGATCTTTATAAGGTCTAGTGATGTCTAAATTCAAGGTTTCCATAATGGCTTTTCACATTAAATTATGTGAAGCACTTGAATCTAGCATAGCATTATGTAAAATTTGATCATGAATAGTCAAGCTAATGTAGAAAGGAGGAACTCCTCCTTCTTGGTGTTTTCTATTTACCTCAGGACCAAAAATTAGTTCTGGTTGGTCATCACTCAAATTAACAGAGTCTTCTCCTTCATTTATGTTTAATGTGTCAGTGATCTATGATTTGTATAAATCATGCTCAACCAATTTTGTTAAAGGAATAGGTATCTTTAGTTTGGCAATTTCAGTTTGGATGTTAAATGGTGCTTGTGTTTTTCCTAACTGGATGACTTCTTCTTTACTAATTGCAATTTGGGTATGTTTCTCTTATTTTTCTACAGTTGGTTTTTCATTTTCTATTTGTGTCTCCACTGTTTTACTATTTTTTATCTTATTTTCAAGGACAATTTGAGTTGCAGTGGTAACTTTGGCAGTTTTGGAAGTTTCAGCAAATTTTTTGGTAGCAACTATTTTAGGATCAACTGATTTTGTATCAACAACAAATGTTTTAGAGCCAGTAATCATTGTTTTAGCAGAAGTTGTTGTATTAGCAACAACATGTTTTTGAGGATCAGCTGATGTTTGAACATTAATATCTGTAATGTCAGCAATTTTAGGATTGGGTGCAATTTTAGGACTAGAAATTTTCTGATTAGGATTTGAATTTTTCCAATTTGAACTAGGGTTTTGCTAGGTTTCCCTAGGGAGGATTTGCAGTACTTTGGTTGTAGGAGCTTCTACTGTTTTCTTTGTTTGAGTTTGGGCATATTTCTTAGTAGGGCCCTTTACATTTTTCTTACTCCTAAGGTTGTATTGCTTATGAACTTCATTAATGGCAAACTCATAACCTTGCTTGTAATCAAAATACTCCCCATATTATAATTGTAATTGTTGTAGTTCATATACTTCCTGTTCTTCTTATGTACGGAAAATCGTATTATCATATTTAATTCCCATTAGATTAATCTGAGTGTCTTCATGATCTTCGTTTTGGTGAGAACTTTGAGCATAGTTCTCTTGAAAAGGTGGTCTTATTGTTTGATCAGGTGCTGATTCTATAGAATTACCAATGTTGATGTTCTTCCTGAAATTGGGATTTCTTATTTGAGGACCTTGTTGTTGGTTATCCCACTGTGACTTCCTTTCCATATTGTCTAATATATCCATAATTATTTCTAATGTTTTTTCTAAGCTATCTACTTTTCTATCTGATGTAGATGTTTCCTCTTTTATTGTCACTCTTCTTTCATTTCTCAATCTGGCTTTCTTGGCTAAACATTTTGCTTCTACACTTACAACATTACTTTTCATCTACTCTAAGGTTTCTGGGTTTCTCTCTCTTAGTTGGTAAGCCATATTTGTATCAAATCCATCAAGGAATTAGATCAGGGTAGAGTCAGGAGGAGGTTTAATATTGGCAGGGATTGCATTGTAAATACTGTTATATCTTGTACAATAGTATTGAACTGTTTCATTAGGTGCTCTTTTTATGTTTTCAAATTAAGAAAAAAAATTGTAATGGATTCTTATTTTTCTCCCATATATTAAGAAACATCCTATGGAAAGCAACTAAATCAACAATACTACCAACAGGTAAACCTTTAAACCACTTCTTTACATCACCAGCTAAAGTTTGAGAAAAAAGTCTCATTTGAACATTTACTTTCAATAAGTGAAATGAAATTAGGATCTATTACACTATTAGATATGCGACTTTTTGATTTTGTTTTAAATAATGATTGCTCAAAAGCTAAATCAAATTCAATGTCTTGTAAACTTGATAATTTATTGGGAAGAGAATTTGCTTTGATAAATGAATTTTTATTACCTAAACTTTCTACTTTTTTGCTTTTCTTTAAAATTCAGTCAGGATTATCTACTATTACAACAGGTTTTAGATCAGGATTAGACCTGGTATAATATATTCTTTTGGAAGCTAGAAATTCAGTTTTTTAATGAAAATTTTTACTCACAACCTTCTAAAACAATCTTAAGGTGAAAAGATAAGTAAAAGAATTTCCTTTAAGATTAATTTTAAACACCGAGGACTGGTTAGTTTTCCAATATGGTCGCCAGGATGTTATCACTCCAATAATTCTCAAAGGGTTGTTTATTTTTTGGTTTTAAGAATATTAGAGGTAACCACAAACCTACTTTTAAGACTTAGGATCTACCCTTCCTAATGCTCAGAGAGGGCTCTCTCTATACGATTTATCTTTGTTGATTGTTGGGGCCCTTGTTTTGAAAATGAGACATTTTTGATTCACGGATAATAGGTGGCGGAGCGCAACCATGTAGATAGGGAGTTGTCACTGTTGCGGAGAGTTGGAGAGTAGGTGGCGCAACAGTTGCAAAAACTAGCACAGATGGCAAGAAGGAGCGAAAAGGACAGGAAGGGGAACTCCCAGTGGTTAGGGAGATGTGGAAAACAACAGAGTTGGAAAGGAGGGAAAACTGACAGTCGCGTTGGAAAAGGAAAAAATAGGCAATCAACCAGTGTAGACAGGAGGTTAGTGCAGTAAAGGGCTGAGGAAGAGAGCCACAAGAGAGCTCTGTTCTATTTGGTTCTATTCTATTCTATTCTGTAATGTTGTAATCAGTCCTTTTGTAATCAAATCTGAGGAGTAATGTAACTGTCTGCTATTGATAATGAAATATACTTCTACTTGGGTTTGATGTACTGAGTTCTGTGATAAACATTTGGTTATGATGAATGTATTGGCCGCTTTTAAATTTTAATTTTGCATCATGAATATGCTCATGAGTAGTATCTTGTGCAAAGTAGCTAAATCTGTTTGCAGTTCCTAGTTCTATCTGATTTTCTCTATAGTTGTGATCAGTCGATATCTGATCTGTTCCTAACCTTACTAATTTCACGACACCCCTCAGGTGAGACTCTCTACTCTTTGGAGTAGGGTGAAAATGCCAACATTGTTCTAGACTACTGCGGAAACCTTATTGGCCTCTATCCTGAACCTGGGTCTTACTCAAAGACCTTCTTTCTCACCAAAAAATGGTTCCGTTGCCGGGACATGAAATTTCATTTAGGAGCTGGATTACGGTATCATAGATCTTTGAGAGAGAAATACGAATATGGTGGGATAACCACTTAGATTAGTTCATAGTGTAGCAAGCTAAGTTGAGATAGCAGAGGGAGAAAAATGTTAAGGATCGAGTTCTATTCTCTGAATCTGCGAGTGATCTCTACGAAATTTTCTGGGGAAAGTTTCCAGAGGAACTCTATAATTGGTCGTGAAGACTACAAGTCAAGACAATCCAAGGAAACTCGTGTAAGATCTGTCGCAAGTGGTTGCACGTGGATCTGGTAGCACTCCATCGGTTAGATACCGATTTGATCCGAGCTGTTGATTTCTGGGTGCAATCTACCTTGGAAGGATATATAGTGGAATTCGCAGTTGAGTGTTACCAGTCCTTCTCAAAAGCAGAAGACATGTTCAGATTTGGATTGCAAGGAGAGTTGCTGAAGGATATTTCTTTGTGGATCAAAGATTTAATGGTAGATGAGGGATTGATGGAATTTCAAAAATATGAGATGGATAATAAACCTCCAATAATGGGGGAAGGAGCTGAGGGAGAGATGCTACAAGTAAGTTGGAAGGGGGAATAGGGATATGGATGCCGAGACCTCCAGTAGGTTGAGAGAGCGAAGAGCACATTGGAGGGCGTACATCACTGAGAAGTGGTGGGAAAGAGTGATGAAGGAGTTGGAGAAGCAGGAAAGTAGTTGACAGAACAAGGAGAAGGCACCACAGATGAAAAAGGAGATGGAAGGTCAGATGGGATCCCAAGGAATAGGAGGGACCTTCAAGGAATTCAGGCAAGTGTATAGGAGCCCAGCCCATAGAGATAATGGAGAAAAGTCCAACGTGGAGGACGCACACCCTGAGGAGATGTCCGATGTGGAGTTGCATGTTGCAATGGAGAAACTATTTCGAGAGGGGTCGGTACCCATAACTCAAGGTAACTCTATTCCCCAAAGTTCAAGTAGCTCTAGTCCTAACCTTCCCCTAGTATTCTATCAGCCACTAGGAGAAATTTTTGTTAAGTTACGAGGATTGAGTAAGTTGAAAAGTGTTCAGTCTACAACAGTAATACATACTAGCAGTAGTGCTAGTAATACAATTTCACAGCTAGGAAATAGAGGTTTTATTCTAGTACCATCCACACAAAGAAGTATGGCAAGATCATTTACTCGATACCCAGAGTTCTTTGGGAGAATCAATGATGATGTGGAGCAGCACTAGTATCTATGCAAAGCCATATTGAGGGCTCGACAAACACCAGAGGCAGTTAAGTTGATCGAGTTCGAAAATACTCTCCGGGAGAGAGCTCTTCGCTGGTTTATTAAATGGTCCGAAACTCATCCAAACCCAATGATAGATGATGTAAAGAAAGGATTTGTCAAAGAATTCAAGTTACCTCAGACAGATCAGTAGGGTTTATCAAAGATGTGGGAGATTAAATAGTGAGAAGGTGAAACTGCATGGGATCTGATGAGAAGGTTCAAGGATGAGGTTGAAAAACTGAGTTACCCAATCGATCCGAATCATCAAAGATATTGGTTTATCAAGGCCCTTCTTCCATTGACAAGAACTCCACTAACGCAACAGAATATTGATACATTACAAGATTCATTGGAGCAAGCCATGAAGATAGAGGCCATGGCGGGGTATCCGTAAGAGTTAAAAGGAGGGGCAGCAGCTCAAGACCCTTCCATATTGGGGTTACAAAATCAGATAGCCAGTCTAATATAAAATTTGAAGGATATCCAACCAATGCGACCTGCAAGACCCAATGTATGGTGTACACACTATCTCATGGAGGGACACGTAGTCACCGAATGTCCAAGGTCATGGGGGAAGAATACAGGGGCTTCAGCAGCAGGGACATAAGGAACTCCACCAGTAGGGGGAGTTGTGCAGATAAAAACTCAAGGGCTATATCCACCGCAACCCCACCACCCAGGGTTCCTTGTGCAACAAAATCAGGCCACAACTGAATACTGTGAAATACTCAAAAGCACTGGTCATCCACCCTGCCTATGCCCAATTTTGGAGAAATACTCCAATGTTCCAAACAACATATATTGTGAGTTATGTGCTTCCACAATGCACAACACAGAGCAATGTAGAGCCCTGGATGCACTGGAAGAATGATTGGACATGCCATCATATAGAGTGAATGAGGCTCCTAGGGGACGAGGAGGAGGCATGAAAGGAGGCAGAGCTGGAGGAAGAGGACCTGTAAAATGTTAAAATTGTGACCAAGAGGGCCCGTAGCCAGGGAATTTCCACTTCCCAGAAGACCATGGTTCTCTCAGTGTAGAGTCAATACACACGCAACTGAAGACTGCCCAGAGATAATTAAAAGATGGGAAGAAAGAGCCAGACAAAGAGGAGAAATTTTGGTAAATGCAGAGCCAAGAATAGTAGAGGCTCAGGCTATGCAGAATGTAGCCATAGTGACGTGAGGAGGAAAGCAAACAGGGGAAGATGCACAGAATACAGACCCGATAAATTTGATAAAGCCAACATCTCCAAAGCCAGTGTTCAGGCCAAATAGGCAGAAGAAATACTTTAAATAAGCAGTGGAAACATTTGCCCAACTTAGAGGGAGCAAAGGCATTGAGTTACCGCAACTAAAGGTGGACAAGGAGGAACAAAATAATACAAGCACAATGATTGAAGAATGGTTCCGACTATTTTTAAAAATTGTAACCAATGCATTGATGCTGGAGCAACTGAAACAAAATCTGGAGATGGTGGTGAAGGAAACCCCATAACTAGAGGAGGCAAATGATGCAACACAGAAATAAATACAAAGGAAATAAGAGAAGAACAAGGAAATAATTATGTGTAAACACTTAAGTCACGGGATTCCAAATTAAGGACACAATGCTTGACCTAGGGTCAGATGTAAATTTTTTTCCAAGGAAGACATGGGAAGCATTGGGGAGACCAAAGATGACACATTCACCAATCCAACTCCGCATGGAAAACTAGTACTGCATTGTGCCCATAGGTGGGCTGGAGGAGGTTGAAGTCAATGTTGCGGTGGTAAAGACATACATAGACTTTGAGGTGATAGACATCATAGGGGATAAGGATCCCTACCCACCATTATTGGGGATAGAGTGGGCTTTTGAGAACTATGAAGTGATCGATTTGAAAAAGGAACTAATGATATTTGAAGACAGGGAAGTCAGGGTCACTTAGCCAATCAACCCATATCAAGGACCCTGATATACAGAGACTGTCGACAACAGAGAGGATGCTCAACTTCTTGATCATATTTATCATATGACAGCAGGTAAAAGAGAATATTATATCAACCCAATAGTGGGGGGGGGACTGTAAGCTGTAGAAGTGTTCAGAGCTCAGTGTTGGGCTTAGAAATAGCCTGAGATGATTGGCATCAGGGGGGATATGAGACCAATACAAGAAGATGTGCTAATATTCGAAGAATCAATTGGATCGCAACTGAGGTAAGAGAATATTTGACTTTATCAAATATGAATGCTATAAATAAATTTATTGCCAAAATAGAAGATAAAGTACCAGTGGAACATAGAGTCCCACTCATGGATGTGGCTTTACAATCCACGTCAATAAGGTGGTGGAGCAACCACTGCAACTCTCTATCGTGATGGGACAGGGTTGCAGTAGTGTTGAGGGCCAGATTTAAGGAAGAGGAAGGACCACAATTCATTAAAAAATACCAGGGGGATTCTGACCCCAGTAAACATTTACAACATTGTGAGTACCAATGGAAGAAAAAAGGGTACCCAGAAGATCTGTGGGTACACAATTTTGTACATTCACTAGATTCGATTCCACAGGCTTGGTACCTAAATGAAGAGAAGAAAAGAGAAATGGGTACCTAGTGAGAAGTTGCAGATTATTTTATGCAATGATTTTCCTTGGAAGGAGAAACAAAACCAATCACATAGGCGTTGCATGCCATTAAAAGGGTACTATTCTTTCTAGAAATTTAGGAGGATGAAGAACAACCACTCCCAAAAAATAATGTCAGACAATCAGTAGCATGTAAAAAGATAAATAGTGAAATGGATGATGATGATCTAGAATATCTTAACATCTATATTTTTAAGAAAAAGAAGGGGAGTGAAATATTCAAGAAGAACCTACAAAAGAAGGAATTCATCTACTACTGTTGAAGACTAAGAAGCTAAACATCGAAACACTAGAAAAGCCCAAACTTGCGTCAATTGGTGACTACTGGGATGCATAAACGACTAAGGAGATATTTAATCTGCTACAGGAATATGAAGAATTGCTCCCATCCTTAGTTGCGGAGCTGAAAGGAATAAAAGGAGACATGGGAGAAATTCACATAACCTTGAAGCCCGACACAAGATCGGTAAAGCACAGACCATACCGTTTGAATCCAAGAGTGAAAGAGACAGTCAAGGAAGATACTGATAAAATGCTGAAAGCAGGATTAATATTTCCGGTAGAAGAAGAAGAGTGGGTAAGTCCTATAGGCCTACAAAGTAAAAAAGAAAGGTCTAAAATTCGAGTATGTATTGACTACAGGAGCCTAAACAATGCATGCATACATGATCCATTCCCCACTCCATTCAATGATGAGGTGCTCGACAATGTTGCAGGGAATGAAGCTTATTCATTTACGGATGGATTTTTAGGATACCATCAAGTAAGGATAGCTGAATAATATAAGAAGAAAACACCTTTCACAACCAAATGGGGATCAATTGCATATTGTGTAATGCCCCTTGGGTTGAAAAACGCACCGACAGTAGTTTCACAGATTGTTATAGCAGTATTTTGGGAATATATTCATAAATTCCTGGATGTTTATATGGATGATTGGACATTTTACAGCCTGTTAAATAATCATGCAATGCTGTTAAGGATAATGTTTGACATATGCAAAAAAATCCAGATTTCATTAAACCTTAAGAAGTGCATCTTTGCAATGCCCTTTGGGACGCTGCTAGGACATGTTGTTTGAAAACAAGGGGTTTACGTGGATCCAACAAAAGTGGCAGTTATAATCAACATAGAGTCACCGGAAACCATGAATTAGTTAAGGTCACTTCTAGGCCACACCGGCTACTACAGACAATTCATCCGCAACTACGCGAAGATAACAACCCCATTGGAGAAGCTGTTGTAGAAATCAGAGCAATTCATTTGGACAAACGACTATACTACTGCCCTCGATACACTGAAATAAAAATTGGCAAACATGCCCATATTAGTTCATCCTAATTGGGACAAGCAATTCCATGTCCATATTGATGCCTCCAACATTGCACTAGGAGTTGTTCTAGCTCAACTAGGAGATACTTCAGTTGATCACCCAGTTTATTTTTCAAGCTGGAAGTTATCGACAGCTGAAAGGAACTACACCACAATAGAATGAGAAGCTTTAGCAATGGTGTATTCCCTTCAAAAGTTTTGCCACTACTTATTAGGAGGTACATTAAAATTCTTCACAAACCATTCAGCTTTAAAGTACCTAGTTAACAAACCGGTTCTTGAAGGAAGGATCTGTAGATGGCTCCTACTATTTCAAGAGTTCACCTTTGAGGTGATAGTGAAACCAGGAAGAATGAATGTGGGTTCTGACCATTTTTCAAGGCTGGAAAATGGAGAAAATGGAGGGTCCCTGAATGATCAGCTTCTAAACGCTGATATTTTTAGATTATAAACCATCCCAGACTACTTAGACCAGATATAAATCTATCTGGCAATAGGACAATGCCCGAATGAATATACAGTGACTCAGAAAAGACATCTGGTAGTCAGAGCAGCAGAGTATCAGCTAATAGCGGGACAACTGTATAATAGGGGGTTAGACCAAGTCTTGCGGAGATGTGTCTTGGACCATGAAAGGGAAGATATACTATGCAAGTGTCATTATAGAGTTATGGGAGGACACGTTGGTGCAAAACCCAGTAAAATAAAGATACTGCAAGCACACTTATGGTGGCCCACAGTACACACAAACAGTAAAGAATTTGTAAAGAAATCGATGTCTTCCAGAGAACGGGATGTCCATCGCACAGAGATGAGCTACCACTTCACCCTGTAAAAGCATTACAACCATTTGAGAAGTGGGTCATTGATTTTATAAGACTGATAGCACCTGTCGCAAGACATTCGCAGGCTAGGTACATCATTACCGCAATAGACTATCTTACCAGGTGGGCAGAAGCGGTACTAGTGAAGGATTTCACGGAAGAAACAACAGCCAGGTTCATATTTGAAAATATCATCAGCATATTTGGCTGCCCCAGAAGTCTAACCATCGATCAAGGTACACACTTTATCAATGCAACGATCAAATCTCTGTTAGAAAATTTCATGGTACAACATCATAAGAGCAGTTCGTACCATCCTCAAGAAAATGGTACACTAGAAGCATTTAATAAGATTCTAGAAAAGGGACTAACGAATATTAGAAATTATGATCGAGATGACAGGGATGAGCGTGTACCAGCAACATTGTGGGTGTACAGGACAACTGTCAAAAGACTGAACAACCAGACTCCGTTCTAGCTAGTGTACGGGAGGGAAGCAGTAGCACCGACTGAATTTGTCATACCGAGCATGTTAATCGCGTCAACACTACATTTAACAGAGGAAGACTCATTAAAGGAGTGACTACATGAGCTATAAGAACTTGAAGAGGACAGGTTTCTAGTGGATTTTCATTAGATTGTCCAAAAATACAAGGATAAATCTTGGCATGAATGTCATATCAGACATAAAATTTTTACAGTTGGAGGAAATGTTTTACTGTATGAAAAAAAGTTCCAAAAGTTCCTAGGTAAACTCACAATGCATTGGCTAGGACCGTACCATGTGATTTAAATCTGAGATTCAAGATTAGTTTGGTTAGCACAATTGGACGACCAAGTATTACCAGGATGGGTGAATGGCGCACGCCTGAAGCCTTATCACGAGTAAGTTTCAATATTTCATTTTCCAATAACTCTTTCAACCGAAAAGAGTCAGTAGGGTAGAATATAGTAGGTAGAGTCAATAACTCTCTCACACCCTAGAAGAATATATAGGAATCCCAATAAAGCAAAAACTACAATAACAGAAAAAACTCATAGTTGCGATGCAGAGATCGCGTCGCAACCGATTGTGGTCGGGGGGAGGGTAGTATCCAGCGTGTCATCCATGTCAGAGCCAAACGCGTCGAACATCATTCCATCATCATGACCCATCATTCTCATATTATTTTGTAGGATTACCTATGTTTGAGAATTAATTGCCATAATTAGTATCATCCATACCGTAATAAATTTTCCATATTATGCCATAATCATTACCCATCACGTCTTCCCAAATCCCGAAGTCACAGTCAGCCATGTCAGAAAACACCTCATCGCAGTAACTAATTGCACGATTATAGCCACGGGGGAGGTAGGAAAAATTAATTAGTTATGGGGTCTTATCAACCTCATTTGTGCCGGTTACTTACATAATCTGCATGAAAGAAGAAAGCATGAGAATGCCAGAGAATTACGAGTTAGAACAAGAAACAATAGCAGCAACGAATGAAATATCATTAGAAGAAGTCTAGAGAGAGCATCCATTAGTAGGAATTTACAGAGAAAGATTAGGGGTAGCATTGCAAGTATACAGAAGAAGATCAAAAATGACCAAGGTAGCACCAGCAGTTGTTGAGCCCGAGATCGATGAGAGAATTCAAAGAATGGAATCACTGGTGGGAAAATATGACAATGCGTCGTTGGTCAACACAAACTTCACAGATTCTTACCAGTTTCCAGCAATGAAGAGGCAAGTTTATATAGAAAATTACGCTACTAAAGGAGGAGAAGAAGCAACAAGGCTACTTCCAGAGTTCAGAGGCATCCAATAGTCGAAAATTCTAAACCTGAGGAACCTCCCCATGTTCGGAACCAGAGGAGCCACGATGCAGTGTACAAAATTCCTTCTAAGAAGACTCCAGAATGGGTCACTATGGCTAGGGAGGGAGATACCAATGCATGCAGAAGATATTCACAGGATGACGGGGTTATCAACAAAAGGGAGGGATGTCTCCACAAAATTCTAGATAGTCTCCAAAAGAGCAAAGAAGGCACGAGATTGCAACTATTACAATAAATACGACACCAAAAGTGGAGGGAAGGGGGCGAAGATAAACCTCATAAACAACCCAGCAGTTAAGTTTTCCTGTTACCTGATTGCAAGCAAGACCATGAGACACTATAAAAAGGGTGAATGCAACTTGGACACCATTTCAGTTGCGGGACACTGCCTTGAGGGAACCCAAATGAATTGGTGTATGTTTCTATTGAATGAATTGTTCGAAGCCTGTGAGGACAACTATAAAAGAGCCACTGGGTTAATCTACTGCTACCTTAACATGGCGTTCACAATGTGGAAATAGACTTTCTCGGGGGTCAGATAGCCTGTGGAACTCATAAGTGGCCAGTTGTTGGTGATGAAGTTTACGCCTTGGAATATCTTGGGAGACCCCAGCACAAAAGAGGTAAATGAAGAGGCATTCAAATTTTGGTATAGGCAGATGGTGGACATAGTGGCGAGGAAACAAAGGGTCATGACGAGTTTGCTGGACAGTTATTCTTCTCAAATATGGTTCTAGGTCACACACAAACAAACCTACATCAAGCCCACCTGTGTGGATGAAACAACATTTAAAATGAGACTGTTGAAGTTTCAAGTGGATGAAAAGGCATTCCACACTGAAGTCTGCTCCTGGCCGGGGGTGGGAATGGAAATAAGAATCGAAGTCCATCACTACTCGTTCAAGGGCATGCAACCAAAAACACTACTAGGGGAGACACTAGATAAGACACTAAAAAGAGTGTCACGGCTGCAGCTAACACCAATACTGGAGGAGCTGGACACGAGAGTAAAAGGCTTCAATCGGGTAATGCAAACTCTCACCAGTGCTTCTCCCATGTTTTCTACTTTTTTAGAATTTCAGGCCTCAAATTCTGCATCACCCTCCATAGTTGCACCCATACTGACTGCACTACCACCCACAATGTTTAATTCACCCCTAGTAATAGCAGTAGTTCCATTAAAAAAGAGTAAGGCACCGAAACCACCTGTAGCTGCTCCTAAGGCCAAGAAAGCCAAAGTCATGGTGCCTAGGTAGGTGGTTGATCTCACTGAGGAAGATCAAATGAAACCTATGGTTACAGGGGCACCAATTCAAGAGGAGCCAGAGGTGCCCCCCCAGGTAACCACTAAGCTACCTATGTTCAATCCATTCTCAGTTTTGAATGTTCAAACTTCATCTCCACCCCACACTCATACATCTTCACCTTGCACTCACCATTCATCGCCTCACATGTCATTCACTTCCAAAGACCGTTCCACCTGCACTCCATCCACATCAGCAACCATTTTAGACCCAGTCAAGACAAAAGTAAAACAAATGGAGACAACTAGGTAGAGGTTAACTTGAGTATGGCATTGGTACCCGAGGTTAACCAACCCCTAGTTGGACAGAGCACTTTCGAGGACCTTTTAATTCACGGGGTATATTTTACCATAGATACAACGCCCTCAACCAAGGAGCTGAACCATTTTCATCAAGAAAATTTGATACTGCAACAGGTTTAGCCAACCACAAGTATGAATAACCCAGGGAATCAGATGCCGCAACAGAACCAACTGACGTCACCACATGAACACTCAGCGAGGTCAATAGCCAATGATCAACCACTCAGAGAGAGACTGCCGAACCAATATATGTTTGGGGCTGAGAGTATGCAGACCTGGGGCACATAACAACTATACAATTTCATCTAGCGTGCGGCACAACAGGTCGAAGGAATCCGCAACAATCTCCAGGAGAGGTTTGAATAGCAACAACTGAAGATTAGTGTGCTTACTGAAGAGCGTGACCAATTGAAGTGAGAAAAGGAAAGTCTGCAGGAGCAACTGGAGAAGGTGACAGATGTTTTTAAGGGTCTCTGGCCAACTGTGATAGCTCAGGATGAAAATGCACCAGGGGACATAACGGTTTGCACTATAGTTGAAAGGTTTATCCATGTGAAGACTGCTTGTGTGAATCTTAGCAAGGAAAATTAGGAGCTAAAGGATGCACTCATGATCAGACCGGCGTTGCCAGATCCTGCTGTCATATATGCTGAGAGGGTCACGGAGAAGCAGAAACAAGCAACTAGGATGCAGGAAACCCTGGGGACCACGGTGAAAGAAGCTTACAACCTTCTGAAACATTTGCACGAGTGTTCAACCTCACCAAATATGAAGGCTCAACCAATCTTGGCATAACTGTAGCAGGTCTCATAGGAAATAAAGGAGGCCACAGACCCCGTTGGAATTAACCAGCTGTACAATCAAGTGGAGGAACTAGAGACCAAAATACAGAATATTGAAGAGAATTTGGCTGCCACCAAGCAGGTCCTTCGAGAACTAAGGCAAACAGTAAAGAATATTGCAGAAACAATGCAGAAAATGGCCGCTGAGGCCAAAATAAAAATTAAGGAAGTATTTGGCAAGCTGCTGGCTGTTGCAGGATAAAAGGAAGCTGAAAAAATTGCCATAGAAACGGACCAGCTCATGAAGGAATGGCAACAGGCCATTACCGACTTTACCAAACTCAAATCTTCAGCATTGGAAAAGGTTATTGAGTAAGGGCCTTGTTTTGATAGGGAGAGGAAATAGAGAATATGGGGCCAGCCACAGAGGCAGGTGGACTAATGGAGACTGAGGCAGCAGAAAAGGATTGACTCGTGACGAGTCAATAGCATGTGGTCGGGGCCTGTTGGGGCCCTTGTTTTGAAAATGAAATGGTTTTGAGTTATAGATAAGAGGTGGCGGAGCGCAACCACGGTAGACAGGGAGCTCTCATGGTTTTGGAGAGCTAGAAAGCAGGTGGTGCGTCAGTTGCAGAAACTAGCACAGATGGTAGGAAGGAGCGAAAAGGATAGGAAACAGAACTCCCAATGATTAGGGAGATGCAACAAACATTAGAGTGGGAAAGGAGGGAAAACTGATAGTCGCGTTGGCAAATGAAAAAATAGGAAATAAACCAGCATATATAGGAGCTTGGTGCAGTAGAGGGCTGAGGAAGAGAGCCATAGGATATCTCTGTTCTATTCTGTTATGTTTGGTTCTATTATTATGTTCTGTAATGTTGTAATCAGTCCTTCTGCAATCAACTCTGAGGAGTAATGTAACTGTTCGTTATTGATAATGAAATATACTTCTACCTGGGTTTGATGTCCTAAGTTCTGTGATAAACATTTGGTTATGATCAATGTATTGGCCGCTTTTAAATTTTAATTTTGCATCCTGAATATGCTCATGAGTAGTATATTGTGCAAAGTAGCTAAATATGTTTGCAGTTCCTAATTATGTCTGTTTTGCTCTATATTCGTGATCAGTCGATATCTGATTTGTTCCTAACCTTACTAAGGTCACAACACGACTCGGGTGAAACTCTTTACTCTTTTGAGTAGGGTGAAAATGCCGGCGTTGTGCTAGAATACTGCAGAAACCTTGTTGGCCTCTCTCCCGAACTTGGGTCTTACTCAAAGACCTTCTTTCTCCAACATTGATTGTAGTTGATTTTAGGCTAGTTATGTAGGATTACTTGGGATTTGATTTTTGGATTTGGTTAGGTGGTGAAATCACTAGTTCAGATGGATAGATGTAGGTCTATATTCCATTGGGCTAATGGAGTCAAAGTGTCAAGAAACAGAAGCAAGATCAAGGTTCTAAAGGGAATTATTCACAGGGTAAGATAGTTTAGTCACTTTAGATCCTTAGGCTGATGGTGAAAATGGTTTCAATCAAGGTAAGAGAGAAATTAAGGGTTCTCAAATATGGATAATGAATGAAAAGACAGAGGTCAATCGAAACAAGGGAGAAATTAAGAATTCCCTAATCTGGATATCAGAAGAAAACATGTAAATGATAAGCAGTTCAAGACTGAGTGTAATTAAACATATTCCGTAATAACATTCCAGTTATATCATTTAGATTAAGCAAAATATGAGCATGTGAAAACTTCAGAAAGAAACAATTGAACAAATAGAAAGTACTTCACTGTAGTGGCCCAACACATGAGTCCTGTAATCTAATCTCTTTATTGCTTTAATCCAGTATGCTGACTTGAAATTGGTACAATCACCCTCAGGTTCTAGAATAGTACAACTATAGAAATGTTCAGCAATTCATCCACACTCAATACTTCGAAATGTGAAGTATTTATACAAAAAATCTTACAAAATATCCTAAAACAAACTTAGGAATTATTCAAGGAAAAAGAAATATCTTCATGCAAGAAGATAGGGACAACTATCTAACTAATGCAAGTTGTCCCTACTTTTAGTGATTTGTTGTTTAATTGTTGATATTTTGCTGCTGATTTGTCATTGATTGTTGCTCAACGAAGGCTGTAGTTAAGTGTCTTTCACACTGTCTCACTTTAAATTTCAACTCTATTTTGACTTTCACTTTGACTTTCAACTAATACACTTTAAACTCTGATACTCTTTCACTGTCATGTTTTCATTGCAAACTGTTACTGCCCTGTTTTATCTTTACAGCTCTGTTTTTACTACAAATTGTTTTCACAGTAAATTAGTCATTTTTTCCCAAAATTCTGCCTATGGAAATTTGATATTCACCACTCTTCTAAATATCTTATCTGCCTCCATATATTTTGAAAAAGTAGGCTTGTTGATGAATAAGTGTTTTACCTCATGTTATAGGTAAAATAAATTCTCAAAACTTCTGTAAAGTACCTTCCCTGTTGGAATTCCTTGTGAGGAAGGCAGGTTGGCTTGTTCCTTGGCCAATTCTCTCATATTTTTATCATAATAATCTTGTTTCATTAATTTGTCATGTATAACCAGTGGATTTGGCAGGCCTTTATGCCTCAAGAGATCAAAATTCACCATGAATCTAGTTATGGCAACCTCCATGTTTTGACATTTTTCTTCTAGCTGAATCATTAAATTCCTTTTTGAAATTACCTTCCTGACTTCAAGAATTGTATCTGTCTTGTCAGCTATGCCAATTTCTTCCAATTATTGTCTATTCTTTGAATTAAGGAATTTGATGATTTCATTAGCCTCCTCAGGTTTCATGCCAAGTTCTTCTTTTATCTTCTGGATGGCTTCTCCCACTGCTTTGATGAGATCTTTTTGTTCATAGATAACCTATATGGATGGCCAAATATCATTGAAAAATTCAATGATATTGGCCCAAAATTGTTGTTTGGCTTGTGCCATTGGTTCTTTCAATGTTAGATCTTTCTCCAACTTCTTCAATTTCTCATTCAACCTGTTTGCTTTCTGTTCTTCATTCTTGTGCATAATCTGGGCAAGTTTCTTTTCATCCTCTAGACTTTTCAGTTGTTCTTTAAGTCTGTTGATTTCATTTGTCTGAATAGACATGTCCTCAATTGCTTTAATTAACTTACTTGCTTAATTTGTAGACTATACTACTGTTGTTGATGATTATGTTACTGAAGTTGTTGATGAGGTGACAAGAAGTGTTGTAGCCATTGGGACTATAGGATCCAATGATTCTGCTAGTGTAGAAGGCACAACTATTGTGACTACATGAATTATAGTGGCAGGAATTTCTTCTCTGACCTTTTTCTCCTGGACCAACTTGTCCATTTCATTCTCCATTTCTTTTATCTGGGCAGTTAACTGAAGAATGAGGCTCATCATCTCGTCTTTCTGATTTGCATCCTGTAACGCTTCCTTTGCCTGAGGATTTTCAGTAGGAGGCAGTTTTAGTTGCTTCTTTAATGTAACAATGTCTGCATTCTTCTTCTTTATTAATTCTTCTGCAACTTTTACATTTGTTGGATCATATCCTACTTCAATAACCAAATATTCTGTTATCCTTAGCTTGTGAGGATGTCTTTTCTAATTTTAGCTGATCTTTGATGTTCACTATCTTAATTTCCTCACTAATTCTTGGCTGCATGTTGCTATTCAACATATTGACCATAGGATGAATGAAAGAATCAATGAACTCTGTGGAGTCTTTTATGATAATTGGAGTCGAAAATATAACTGACTGTGGGTTACCTTCAACATCAAGATTTTTAAGGTTGATGGTAAATTTCTCAGACTGAAAGTACAGAAACATGTGGAATAAAACTGAGGAATGCTTGAAAACACCTTCTTCAAGCATTTTGACCAACTGTTCATGAATATTATCAGCAAGGTATTGGGAAAAATTAAAAATGGTAGCAGGAGGCTGAAAAAGTGTGAAAGTAGATAGGAAACCCAAGGTTGAAGCATCAACATGTTCATCTGTAAAATAACCCAGAATGTAGGAAAACATTGTGATGATATGTCTGGTTCTCTTAGAAAACATTGCAGATGGGTAAGGAGGATTTGTCTTGGGAGTTTCTACAGATGAAGGCATGAAATTTTGGAATATCTAGAACCTCTTGGGGAAGTCCAGATTCAGGTATAACAGTGTAATATTTTCAATGGACAAAGGGGTTTCATTTGGTCTAGGTTGGATCTACAAAATTTGATTGATACACTTAGCTGTGACGGTGAATATAATTTCTTTTCCAAGGGTAATTAGGGCTCTCTCGTCAGGTAAATAGCAAGATCAATAGAGTCTAATCACTTTTGGGCACTGAAAAGTCCGTGGGAGAACATACTTTGGCAAATTAGACTCCCAAATGAAAACCTCATCTTCTTGATCTATGGATTTGTCATGGCTCCAATAGTGGAGCTCAAGAAGATTAAATTTAGTGTCTGTGTCATTAATATTAAAATATCTATAAGATAAAGGAGTATGTTCCACATCTACAATTGGAGGTTGCAGAGGATTTACAGTTATAATACTTTTGGAAGCCATTGTTTGTTTGATTTTAGTCAATTGATTAATCTTTGACTTAGAAAAAACTGATTTAGGCATTTAGGAGCACCTTAGAAAGATAATTTATAGTCTGTAGAGTGATTTAGGATGAAACAGGGGCTTATCTATGGTCTGCAATGGTTCAATTGATCCAATATTCAATCTCTATGATTAAAAACAGTCTCAGGCTTTGGGAATTCTTGTGAATGGATAACTAGGGTTTGCAGAAAAGGGATTGGAAGTCACATGAGGTTTATTTTAGTCTATAGAGGCTTCTAAATGATTCTATTACTTATTATTTTCTCGTTAGATTAAGAAAACAGGCCTAAACACTGAGGAATACCTAGAGAAATGAGGTTTTTAGTTTGCAGAAGGATTTTGAGGCAGCGGAGGTTCTCTGAAGCTCTTATGGTCTTTATAGTGCTTCAGATGAATTTTGTAGTGTCTTGTAGCAACAGTCTTGAATTCTGGTGAAAAAGGCTTGAAATAAGTTCGACAGAGTGATCTGGTTGCTCAGAAATAGGTTGGAAGTATTTCTTTTCGCAAAGGTGTAACATAAATGGTAAAAAGGGTGTAATGGGTGGCTATATGGGTTTTTAATCAATAGTGATTAAAACATTGAATGCACGGGTCAATTAACCGAAAGCAGTTTTCGCAACGGGCGAGAATACAACCCAATGATTTTCACATCGACCAAAGGTGGTAGGCGGTAAATATTCTAAGGATGTGATCGAATGGAAAAGCGCCATGTAGCCACGAGTGGAGCTTTGAAAACCACATATTTCTCAAGGTCAGGGTGTAGGTAAAGGTAATGCTTTCGGGGATGCAAAAAGGAATATGGGCCCTAGGATCTAATAGGTATAGTCTAACGGTTGGGAAATATCAAGGTTTGATCGAGATTTGATAGGCGTGGGGCTTGAGAATTTAAGCTATGCAGGTTATGCAAAATGGTTATAATATATATGCAAAGGGTTTATGTTACATGGGGTCAGGGTTTAATACATTACTAATGGGGTTAAGGTAAGTGGGACATTATAATAGAAATTAGGGGAATTTTGAGGTCTAACATGGACCTCCTAAGGAAAATGTATAATCAAAATTCACTTTATGAGAACCAATCACATTTTAGGGGATGACATCATCCCTAATGGTTGAGATGGCATTTCTTGAGTTAAAGGTACTTACTTGTCACATTCTCAATGGTGGATAAAAACTCATGGTTAACCATGGTAGTGCTCTAAGTACTTTTAAAGTCAAAGTAAAGTACTCATAATAAATGTCATTTCACACTTTTTGAAAAAAATATATTATTGTCATTTCATATTTCTTGAAAGAAACAATGCATATCCCTATACATTTATTATATTATATTATTTTATTTTTATATAGTATATTAATTACAAGTTATTATAAAATTTAAATAATATAAATTTTAATTAATAGCATATAATTACGAATTTATAAATTTATATTTATATTTTATTTTAAGTTATTTAAGTACAAAGGATAAATGCATTAGTTGTTCAATGATAATGACTTTTTCTTGAAAAGTTCATTCTTATTTATAGTCACATCAATACAATTTTTTTATTAATTTTATTTTGGTACAACTTTTGAATTGAATTTAACTATAGTTACATGGATTGTGGTGCAAAAAGTGAATTGAAAATTCATAAATATTATTTTATTGGTTTAGCTATTATTTTATTATTTCCTTAGAAGGCCTATTTTAGACTTCAAAATTCCCCTAATGTGAGATAACAATAAGTGGGCCCAAAATAAATCAAAATGTGCTGGAATTAAACTATAGGTTTAAAATAAAATATGGGTTAGGAAATATATATGTGTAAATTAATATAATATGGGTTTAAAAGGTATATAATGGGAGCTAATAATATCAAAGTTAAATGTTAATGATGTACACTAAAATTTCAAGTAAGTGCGAGATTGTAAAATACAGGGGGAATAATAATTAAAAAAAATACACTAAGGAAGGATATTAAAATAATATCAGGTGAGTTTATAACAGTGGGGCTCGACTTATTATTTTAATAATTTAAACTTAGGATAAGTGTATTTTAGGGGTTTTATGAATAAAAGGGAATCAGTAAAGGGTTTTTACTTTTCCCAAGGAAAATATGCAATTTTAACTTAGGGAAAGGGATTTTGTAAGGAAAAATGAGTGACTAATGGGGAAAATGTATTTTTACAAGGGGAATGATTTTGAAAGGAAGTTATTAAATGAAATGACCAATTTTCTGCTATCCATGCCTTCTGAAAACTACTTCTACCTACCCATCAATTACCCTAACATTTTTTCTTCATTGCTTTGGGTACATTTGAGCTTGCAAACCCTTATTCATTTTTATTTTAACAGAAAAATATTTAATTCTATCCTTATTACTTCCAAGGGCTCAGATTGAACTCTTGAGCTCCTTATTTATTCTCAACCTAACTATTGATTTGCCAAGATTAAATAGTTTGGCTAGATCTTTATTCTTTATCTATCAACATGAAATTTAAAGCATGAAAGATCAAGATTAAGCAGTTTTACCTTCATGGATTGTAGCATTTTTGACAAGTTGCACACAATATTATTTTGCGAAGTGAAGTAAAAAGTAGTGGCATTTGAATTTGCATCAATTTCATGATATATTTTATCTCTTTTTTTGTTTGGGGTTCATTTTTTATATTCTTTTTGATCCTTTTTCTTTCAGTCCTTTTATTTTTCTTTGAGGACTTTTACCCTCTTTACATTTTTTGATTTTTAATATGGGAAAACAATTTTGTAGAAAGAAAAGTATGTACATATTACAAGACTAATCAAAGTCAATTCAAAATTATGAATCCTATTATTATAGGACATTAACAATCTCAAGACTAAGGATCTAAGATTCTAGTAACCGAAAAGGAAACTAAATCATCCAGTCAACCTCCAGTATCGGCTCCTCCTGTTTCCAAACCATTACACATCGAGAAACCTAATCCTGATTTGGTAATTAAACCACCTGCCAAAGGTGTACTTTGAAAATCAACTTTCAATCCACATGCAAGAGCTGCTCATAATTACAATATTGTTGAACATCTGGCCATGTCCCCTTCAACAATGTCAACCCTTGAAGTGCTGTAATCTTGTCTAGATCAGAGGAAGTTACTATTATTAGCCATTGGAGTGATTGGTCCTCAAGATTCTAATCTTATGGTCTTTGATCTCGAGAATTTTGTACTTAGACTCCCGCACCAAATGGCTTTTCGAATTCTCATTTTATTCAAATCTAGGCAATTTTTTTTCACAGTAATTGACGAGGGAGCATCTAAGTGCATTATTTCCTTAGCCTATTGGAAAAATCTTGATTATCCACTAATCAAACAGTCACCCATGATTCCTAAAGCCTTTGATGGAAGAGGTTTTCGTCCATTTGGAATACTCCAGGATCTACCTATAGAGGTAGAAGGAAAAACCATTATGTTTGAGGTGGAAGTTGTTGATGTCCCTCTTGACTACAACCTTCTCTTAGGTCGAATTTGGTATTATGCTATGACCATTTTCATTTCATCAAGCTTTCGGTTAATCATTTTTCCTCATAAAGGAAATATTGCTAAAATTGATCAATTTTCTTATTCCGCTTCTGACCCTACCTCCACGGATAGTATCCAACATGTTAGAAAGACGGTTATCCCTTATGAAAATGTTGGAGTATAACTAGCTAAAGATTTCGTTCTTATGAGAACTTTTTCTATACCTGCTCCTAACGTACCTCTGACTATCGCCAATATCAATATGATTACATCAAGAATAATGCCATTTGATGACACATGGAATGTGCCTTTAGAATCTGAATTGGACTCTTATGGAAATGAGACGCCTTTAAGTCCATATGAATCGGCATATGTAGCGGTACAATATATTTTTGACATTTCATCAACTGATACTGATCAAATGAATGTGGTTAGTGAAGAGCCTTCTTCTCAATCAAGCTCAACCACGACATCATTTTCTGATCCTTTTAAACAAATGTTTTCAATTGATGAAAATATTCTGGAAATATTTTCAATGGATGAATTACCTTGGGATGATCTTCATCATCGATCCTCTTTTTTACTCGACCTTGATAGAGTCGAAAATGACTTTTCATCCGTCTTTTCGATTGATTATTTTGAGGAACCTCAAAATCCTATGTCCATTCTTCATGCGGATTCTGAGACAAACTTAGGAAATATTTCTATGACAATTCCCATTGACATATCATTCAAACAAGGAATAAATGAAAAAATTCATATAGGTGCTTCTTGCTTAATTGAAGAAATCAATATGTAAAAAGCCTTATTTCAGGATTTTTTAGACATTTTTTCCTGGTCTTATGAAGAAATTCCAGGTATTGATCTAAAGAAGACATTTGTGTTGATCCGTTGAAGGTTGAGGCCATTGTGAATCTACCTCCTCCTTCCACTCTTCGCCAACTCCAGAGTTTGCAAGGGAAAGCAAAATTTCTACATCGTTTTATCCCGAACTATGCAGAGTTAACTAAAGGTTTGACTCATTTATTAAAACATGATGTTCCATTTATTTGGGACGAGCTTGCTGATAAAGATTTTGATGCACTCAAACACATGTTGACCCATGCACCATTGTTGCATCCACTTGACTATCATTGAGATTAATTTTGTATTTAGCTGCGTCCTATTCCATGATTGGAATGGTTTTAGTTCAAGAGGATGAATCCAAAAATGAACATGTGATTTATTACCTAAGTCATAACCTTACCCTGACATAGATCAAGTATTCACATGTGGAGAAATTGGCCTTGGCAGTCGTTCAAGTTGTCCAACGATTCCGTTCTTACATACTGTTACGTAAAACCACAATGATATCTAACTTCAACCCTATGATGTACATTTTTACGAAATGATTTCTCTAGGGAAAATACTCTAAATGGATAGTTGTCCTGCAGGAGTTTTATTTGGAGTTTGAAAAATCCAAATCTAAGAGATCACTCGTTTTTGTTGAACTTATGTGTGAATTTCCCTATGCTGAATTTGAAACAGTGGTAGAGGACCATATTCCCGATGAATCTCTTTTTGTAATTAGTAAATTATATCCTTGGTTTGGATATATCATTATATATCTTCAAACCCAAACCTTTCAACTAGAAATTTCACGATCTGATCGACATAGAATTCGATACTAGTCTTAGCAATTCAATATTGTTGGTGACACTCTTTATCATCGTGGTGTCGATTATGTTTTTCGACGTTGTATAAATCATGAAGAAGCTGAAAGAGCTTTAAATGACTTCCATTCTAGAGCATGTGGTGGTCATATGTTTGGGTTTTCCATAACCCAAAATATATTGAGTGCTAGCTATTTCTGGCCGTCACTATTCAAATATTCTATTATTGCAGTTAGAAAATGCCACAATTTCTAGATTTTTGATCGAAAGATGTGTGCACCTCCAACTCCTCCTCACCCAATATTTTTCATTCCATTTGAAAAATGGGGCATCGATTTCGTCACATGTAACCCTCACTGGGCTAGGGGGCATGGGTATATTATTCTCGCTGTAGATTACTTTACCAAATGGGTCGAGGCGATGCCTACATTCACGACTGACAGTAAAACTACAACTATTTTCAAATTCAATCATGTGATTTCCAGGTTTGGTGTCCCTCAAGCTATCGTTACGAACCATTGTAGCCACTTTCGAAACATTATGATGACTGAACTTTCCGCTTAGCTTGGCATAAGCCATGATAATTCCACACCATATTACCCACACACCAATGGCCAAGTTGAGGCTGCTAACAAGGTTTTTACCAACATGATTAAACAGATTGTAGGAAATCATAAATCGAATTGGCATACCATGTTTTTTTTGCATTGTGGGCATACCGTACCTCTGCAAAAACATCCACAGGGTTTAATCCTTTTCAATTCATTTACGGTTTAGAAGTTGTTTTACCCATTAAATGTGAAATCCCACCACTCAAACTAGCCATTGAGTTGTTACCAGCTACCTCTGAAGATGAAAAATGTTTCTTATACTTAGCACATTTATATGAGACTCGCCGCACCACTGCATTAGCTGTAGAAGCTCATAAAAAATGTGTTAAGGCTATATTTGACCAAAGTGTTAACCCTCATATCTATTCAGAAGGTGACCTAGCCTTAGTATATGATCAAGCTCACAATAAACAAGACGCTAGTTACACAACATTTTTTCACCGTCCCTGCAATCCCTCGCCTCACATATTGTAGGGTCTTTCTCGTGACCTGTGAGCAGTATCATACTCTGCAAACACCTTCTTTGCATCCTTTTACATAAGGACATCATTTCTCCTGTTGAACATTTTTTCAAAAAGCACACAAGAACCTATGTTTTGGCCTTGGCGCGGGTAGCCAGTTCACCCCTCGTGCCAATATGGAGGATTTACACTAGAGCCCATGCCACTTGGCGCTCTGTCTCTGTGTAGTTCCCGCGCCAGCTATTTTAGGAATTTTTTTTAACAAAAAGAGGCATAAGTTTCCTTCTAACCACCTCAGGGATAAGTCACATGAAGTGGTTAAGTTGATCAACCAAAAATCTCCCTCTTTAGGTAGTGGTTTCCAACCCCCATGGGACACTCCTTGAAGATAGGTCTCCCTTCCATGATTATAGGGATCCTAACCTCTCCATCTCCCTCTATATAAACAGGTCTTCTCCCTTTATGAAAGCTCGCTGAACATATAGCCAATAAGCTGAACTTGGAGAAGAGATAATATAGATGAGTAATTTCTATAGAGAAGGTAGAACCAAGGAGAATTCTGTAGAGAGAGCCCTATCCAAATTCCCAATGAGCCTTTGTGAGACACACTCCACTGGAACCCTATTGGAGGAGACCACAACGTCGAAGCTTGGTTGTAATCTTCCTTTCTTTCATTAATGTACTTGACTATGGTGTTGGTTCCATCATTGTGTTATGTTTATTTAATGCAATTGATTTAGTCTTCTTCGACTGACTGGTAGTTATGAATGTGAAATAGTATGTTGTATATCATCATTGTTTCTTGTGTGTGTGCAGGTGTCCGAGCGTGAAAGCGATTGGATCGTGATCTGTCAAACCAGAAGCAAGAGGCAACTGCTCTTTCGATGAAAACAACAGCGTAGGACCTCTAGTAAGTCATCTATCGAATCACCGTCCATTCATTAAATAGGAATCGATATTATAGCTTGTCTCATTTGTGGCTAGACCCAATCTAGGGCTAGTGGGATTGCCTCTATCCGCAGAGGGGATTTACCTCCAAAACAAATTGGCGACTCCACTAGGGATTAGTGCGAGTTTTTCTTTCTTCCATTAGATCTTCTTCTTGGTCTTTGCTTACTTATCTTGCCTTTTCTGATTATTGTTGTTGAGTCTAAGACCCTTGTTCAGCCCCAGAGGATCCGATTTGACCTTTATTTTTCCAAAATTTTCCCTTTACCAGGGTTGATTTGATTGGCACGTTTTCCGATCTGACAGTTGCACCCACTGGTGCTTGCTAGTTCAGCACCCGCACCATCCCCTGTTTGGCACTGGTTACATCCAAACAATTGCGCCAATTCTTGTAGGTATTAGGGTTTACCTTGTTTTGGATTTTTTTGGTCAGTACTTGTGTTTCTGGGTGATTTCTTGACATGTTTTGGGTGCTTTGGGATTGTTTGTGATTGTGAACAACCTCCTTCCTTCAGTTGTTTGTCCGTTTCCTATCACCATCATAGCCTTAGGGTTTTTTAGTGCTTTGGTATGCTGAGCCTCCTGTAGGAGTCTGGGTCTTTTGTTTCATGGTCAACTTCATTCCTTGCTTGATTGCATTTGGCTCTCTTGATCCATTTGAGTGATTGCATTGGTTGAACGGTTCTTACCTCTTTCATTCAGTTGTGCTTCTTGTCACTCTAAGCATAGATTACACTACTTATATGGGTCTGTTTTGACATCTTTCTTCGATTTGAGAGATTGCAACATTGGTTTGAGTTTTGTTTTGTTTACTTTTGAGTTGATTGAATTGTTTCTCTTTGACTCTCACATTGACATTCTTGAACTAGTGTGTTGGTTTTTTTTTCATGTCATTTACTGCACTGTTTGCCCTATTACATGGAAAAATCAAAATAATTTTGTACTTGCATTCTTGTTTGGATTGTGGAATTGAAAATATTTCGTATAACTAGAATTGGACATTCTAGGAAAGATTTCTCATTTTCATTAGCTTGCATCAAATACTGCAGTGGATGCTTCTATGTGTTCTCATTATTTTCTATCGCTTGAAAACTCCTAAACTTTCTCCTAGATAGCTTTTCATTGAACGAAATGGTATTTTATGGCATGTAGCTTACATTTAGGGATTCGTGAGATTCAACATTCGGCAGGACCTTGGAATTGAAACATAAATACAAGATCAACTTAAAATTTATTCAATTAACCTAAGGCAACATTGAAACCTAACGAAAAATTTAGTGGTCTAAGTTAGAGATGTGTTCCGGTGTCTTTAAACCTAGCAACTATCGCTCACCATCTGGCTTCAGACAACACTAGTATGGACTTGCACTCCCCGTACCTTCGAGTATATAAAGGGAGACCCCTCTAGGTTGCAATCCTTTTATCCGTAGGAAGCTGAGTCTGCTGCCTTGTAACTGTGATACATCGAACACAACATTCGGGGAGACTACCTGCACGTACGTCAAGTCCTTGGTTAATTATTCTTTCATTTTATTACCAAGGTGTATATGGAAGTTCATGGGAACCTTGTACACCCTTTTACCTAAACTACCTGAGCAGTCATTTTTCGATCTTTACTGACTCCATAAATTTGAAAATATCATCGAGCACTTGTCCTTTCACTCTCGCTTAAACCTAAAAGAGACTAGAGTCATCTTTGACTGTTTCTTGACTCTTAAAACATGAAACAATAAATTTTTGGTTTCAATGTGGTAAAATAAACTACTTACGATTACATGCCCTTTAAAGTGTGATTACTTGGCCTGTCTTTGTTTGCCTTGGTTTTGATCCAAGTATCTTCTTTTCTGATATTTTTCCCTCTTTTGGTGTGCTACAGTCATAGTGGCGGAACCATTGGTTTTGTATACTAGTAGTCCTTTCTCGGACGATTCATCTGAAACTTCGCAAACCTCTAGGTATTCTAAGCTTCAACAGCCTATCATCCCATCAGAGTACCCCTTTGGAGAACTGGTTGAGTTCCATTGGCCTCTTTCAAACACTTGGTTTGGGATTGGGGTCGGGGAATATTTTCCCCCTCTCACATCGTGATCACCATTTTTGGCTGCTATCATACCTCCTAGCCCCCGTAGTCTTTTACAAGATCTCATGGTGGATTCATATATGGACTTATCTGGTCCTAATGGCAGTGAGGGAATTCCAGTTTCTTATGAAGAATACCAAATTTTCCTGGTTTGAAAGATCACGATGTGCTCGCTCCTTTTCAGAATTCAAGTATAAGGGCTTCACTGATTTGTTTGTCAAACTAGCCATGAGTTTATTATGAAAAGGAGAACAACCAAGAATTAGTGAGGAAATAAAAATAATTGTACTGTTATCTAAACACTGTAAAATAGGTGACTGGTACCTATATGAAAATCATAAAGAACTAAGGATATTTGGAGAAAACCTGGCCCCATATAAGTTGCCCAAATTTCTAACTATCAGAATTTTTGCATTGGAATATCTAAGGCATGTGTTAAATGCAGATGCAATAAATTTCATGGCTTCCAAGAAAAAGACACTGTTTAAATTGAAGAACAAAATTGGCCCATTTATAGTAAATAACAGGGATGCATTAAAGGAGATAGCAAAGAAATTGTCAGACTATAAGTTCCAAGAAATTTTTTATTGGAACTATGATCCACAAGGCATTATAAGTAACATAAGGATCAAATGCAAATTAACACCATTCATGCATGAGTCTAAACCAGAAATTGAGAAATTTTCAAATCAAATGGAATGGGTAGAAAATACATTGATTGATCCTACTGCCAATACAGAGAAGGAGAGACAGACAGATAATTCATAGGAAATAACAGTCACTAAGCAGACAAAAGATTCAAACAAAAGGACCAGGAATGAAGAAGGCTATTCAGTAGAGATCATTTCAGAAAATAAATTCAAAATTATTTACAACAAAAAGGCAAAAATGACTGCTGTTGAGAAATACAAGGCTATTGAAATCAATGATATAGATGATCAGCATATAGATAATGATGAAGCCACTATAATTGTAAATGAGACTATAGTAGAAATTCAGAAAGAGCAGGTGCTAACATAGGAACAGGGTAGAGAAAGGGTTGAAAAGCAGGTGAATTTAGAAGCTCTCTCCTCTTCCAAAGCAACAGAGGGAATAGACTCTAACATTCAGAAAAAATACAAACAGATCAAAGACAAAAATGAGGATATTAAAAATGAAGTTTATTCCCAATTTCTCAAAGAAAATCCAGGGAATAAAGACAGGTTTTTGACAGCTTTTGACTACTCCACAAATAAGATGATCATATCATTCCTTAAACCAACAGTTGAAAATGTAAAATCAGTTTCAGATTACACCAAAACATATGTAGAAATGGATACAAATAAAATACATGAATTGGATCAAATAGAATTTCATTGAAGAACCACAGAAATGCTTTATTCTAAAGTAGTAACCAAAACTATGAGTGCAACTATGCTACAAAAAACTGTGTCTAACTTGCAAAATCATATGAGTCTAGACAAAGCCTCTCTACATGCTAAGGACCTAAGGATCAAGTCCTTGGAAGATTTGGTTATACAGACTCGAGTAGATCCTTAAAACATTGAGGTTGCTCAAACACTCATAAAGCAAAAGAATGAAGACATTGCAACCTTAAGAAAACAATTGAAACTTCCATAGAATGAACATCCACAAGCCAAGGAAATCCTACAACAACAAAAATAAAATGATGAGATGATGTATTTAGTACTGAAAATGACTGCTCAAATCAAAGATATGGAGAATCAGATAGAGACCCTCATAAAAGAAAAAGAAACATTGAAAGAAACAAATATTTCTCCTATTCCTACAGTCATTCCAATGGTGAGTACAGTTGTTCCTTCTACACTGGCAGAGCACTTGGCACCAAAAAGAGTACTGGAAATTGTAGTGTGAGTACCATCTATAGATAACTCAGCAGTAGAGTAATAAAAGGACAGCATAAAAGAGTATCAGAAGTGAAGCACATGTTGAAGAGTGTAATTAGAAATATTGTCTTCCAAGCTATCTTCTAAAAAAGATATTTTTCCAAGTGCCAGGAAGCATCTACAACAATGCAACAATTAATTTTGATTAGATATATTAGTTATATTTTTTCTAGATAAGAGGACAACTTTCTAAGTTGTTAAGCAGCTATCCCTCTTAATTCGTAAAGGTATTTTTGTTTCCTAGAGTTATTCCTAGATTTTTCTAGGATATTTTGTACTAAACAATTTGTATAAATACTTCACTCTTTGAAGTATTAAGTGTGGAATAAATTTTGTCAAGACTACTATAGACATTTTTGCTGAATACATTGGAGTTTGTGTGAGCCGATTTGTAAAGTAGACTGGAACTAAGTCAAACAAACATGATAACTTAGGATTCTTGTGCTGATCAGATAATTCAAGTATTTTCTTGTTTTCATTGTTTATCTTTCTAAATTTCCATACATACATTTACTTGTTTTTTGTCTTAAATGATTGACTAGGAAATTTTATACAAGATTAGTGTCAAAAGCTCCCTATTTTTTACTAGTTATTCCTTGATATGTTTTTGCTGATATCCGGACTTAAGAATTATTAACTGCTCTTAGTCCCTTTTGACCCCTTTCTTTCATATTATTTTCTGCAACTTAAGGATCCTTCATTTCCCTTTTGTTCAAATCTTACCATTTCATCAAAAAGCCTATTTCCAAACCCTTTAAAGATCATTTACCCTGCCCTTAGTAAATTTACTCTTTTGACCTTATTTCCTAGCTTTGCTTGCCAAGAAAATTGACTCCATAGCCCAATGGTCTGGTAGATCCCTTTGTGGTTTACCTTGAAGTACCTTTTATTCCCACCAAACCTTCAAACTAAACTAATTGTCCAATTATAACTAGCCTAAAATCTTATAACAAAATCAATCTAAATCTTGAGGAGAGATCCCTCTCCGTAATTTAGGAAGGCTAGATCCTGAATTTAAAAAGTAGGTTCTTGGTCACCCCTGGTTTTCTTCAACTATAAATCCTCATCCCACAACCTGAGAATTACTAGGGTGATAACATACTGGCGACCATACTGGGGAGCTAACCACTCTCTAATTTTAAATTTTATCTTGAAGGAAGATTTTTAAATCTATCTTTTATACTTTAAGATTAACTTTAAAGGTTGTGGGTATTAATAAATAGACATTCTGGCTTCTAGGAAAACCTACTATACCAGGTCTAACCTGGATCCTAAGCCTGCTGTAATAGTAGATAATCCAGAACAGATTGGTAAAAATAAAAACAAAAAACAAAATGATAGTTTAGAAGCTGAAGTGCCCTTGAGAAAAGCCAATTCCTTACCCAAAGAATTAGTGAGTTTAACCGATATTGAATTTGATTTCAAGTTTGAAAATTCATTATTTAGAAATCAATCTGAAACTAATTTAAAGGAAACTGTTATAGATCCTGTTTTTACTTCTTTTGAGAATGAGGAACATAAAATTATTTCAGCATCAATAAAATCAGACAAATCTGAAATTCAAAGTCCAGTAGAAAGGGTTAATGTTACACGAATTAAAGACATTGATGAAGCTATTAAATTAGCCAATTTTTTGTCTCAATTTAAACCTCCAGTTTCTCAATTATACGCCACAATTTTTCTAGTAGCAGATTCAACTTTGTACGTTGCCACTTCATTTTTAGACTCCACTGTCAGTTCACCTACAAAACCTTTCAGTCCTGAGTTGCCCTTGCAGCCTAGGATCATATATTCATCATACCCTCAAGCCATTGCAAGTTCATCCACAGAACCATTTATTCCTAAGTTGCCTTTGCAGCCCAGGATAGTTTTTCCATCATTCACTCAGCCCATTACATCCACCAATTTTATATGCACTACATTTTTTCCATCCAGTTCTATAAATATATCAAAATATTTTCCAAGTTCTTCAAATCCAGCTTTTAGCACATCAGCTGTCATATCCAGCACTGCTCCTATAGTCACTGTTATACCTCCTAGTTCAGGAAAACTTCAAATCATGGCTGCAAGATATGGTCCCCTAGTTTTACCCCAAAACCTCCATGACATGCCCCAGAATTACCAAAAGGATATCCCATTATTTGATAATTTTTCACAAATAAAAACACAACAACATATCACCAGAATGAATGATTTTTGTGAAATTTATGAGATAGATGAGTCTGATGTCCGAATGAGACTATTTTCACAAAGTTTAACACGAGAAGTAAAAACATGGTTTAGAAATTTAGGTGTTGGTAGTATAGTAGATTTAACTGCATTTCATAGAGCTTTCATAAATAAATGGGAAAAGAAAAAGAATCGCCTACAAATTTTATCCAAGTTTGATGCTGTTAAAAGAGCTCCTAATGAGTCTGTCCAAGATTATTGCACCGGATATAACAGTGTTTATAATGCCATCCTTGTTGATCTTAAACCTACCCCCTATTTAGTACTTCTAAAATTTCTGGACGGGTTTGATCCAGACATGGCATATCAATTAAGAGAAAGAAATGCTGAAACTTTAGAACATATGCAACTAGGTGCTGTTGGTGTAGAAATCAATATCCTAGCCAAAAAAGCCAAACTTGGAAATGAAAGGAGAGTCACCATCAAATAAGAGAATTCAACCTTAGATGGTAAATTTGATCTTATTGCCAAAAATTTAGAAAGAGTAGTTGAGATATTAGACCACATTGAGAAAAAACCGCAATGGGATAACCAACCCCAAATCAGAAATCCCAACTGCAGAAAAAACAAAAATCTGGGAAAAGGTAAAGAACCTTCCCCAGATCAAAACATTAGGCTCCATTTTCAAGAGAACTACGCTGAAATTTCTCAAAACAATGTTGAGGATGAGGAAGACATCAACATAGTTATGGGCATAGATGAGAGTAATACAATTTTCCTCACTCAGGAGGATCAATAACTCTTTGAGCTTCAACAGTTCAAAGTAGAATTTGGTGAATCCTTTGACTATAATCAAGGTTATGACTTCGAAATCAATGAAATTAACAGCCAGTATAACCTTAGGAGCAAGAAAAAAAATGATCTTTCTACTAAAAACAATGCTCCAACTCAACAAAATCAAAACAAAAAGAATGTAGAGGCTCCAAAAAAAAAAATTTGCAAATTCTTCCAAGAGAGAACAAGCAAAATTCAAACCCACCTAGTCCTAAAAAACAGTCTAGTCCAAAGATTGTTGATATCAAAAATGAGGTGACCAAATCCTCCAAATATACCCAAAAAGATAATACTACAAAGGCCACTAATTCAACAAAAACAACAGTTACTGATCCAAAAAAGAATCCAGCTGACTCTAGATCATCAAATCCTAAGTATTTTGCTGAAAATTCCAGATCTGATAAAGCATCTGCTGCCACTCAAACTGTTCCTGAAAAAATAATCAAAGATAGTGGAAATCAAGAAACTCAAACAAAACATAAAAGAAAAACTCAAGCAAAAGGTAAAACTGCTGAAACTCAAGAAAAATCCACTCAGTTAACAATCTCAAAAGATGAACTTCTGCAGATTAGTAAATCTCAACCAACATTCAATATTCAAGCTGAAATATCCAAGTTGAAAATACTAATTCATTTAACAGAATTGGTAAAAAATGACTTGTATAAATCAACAATTAATGAAATTTTAAACATGAATGATGGTGAGGATTCAATTAATCTAAATGATGATCAACCCGAGTTAATTTTTGGTCTTGATGTGAATGGTACACATGTTGATGGAGCAATCCCTCCTTTTTACATTAGAATCACAATTCACGATCAAATATTACACAATGCAATGTTAGACTCAGGAGCTTCCCACAATTTAATGCCAAAAGCTATTATGGAAACTCTGAATATAGAAATAACTAGGCAATATAAAGACTTGTTCTCATTTGATTCATCTAAAGTTAAGTGCATTGGATTAATAAAAGATTTGTGTGTCAATTTAGTTTAATACCCAGGTAAAAGTATGATCATGGATATTGTAGTAGCTGACATCCCACCTAAGTATGGTATGCTTATTTCTCGCTCATGGGGAGCTAAGTTGCAGGGATCTCTACAACTAGACATGAATTTTGCTACTATCACAGTATTTGGACAACCAAAAAATTTTTATAGAGAAACTTTGATGAAATACATGGTCAGTAATGCAAAAAGGTTCATAAATTATCCCATATATTCAACCCCAACTGACCTTGAATCATTCATTTTATGCAACTCTGATAATGTTGATATCCAAATTGAATTGATTAACAGAAAACTTGAACCAAACAATGACAATATCTTTCATGAAGCCCTTTGGCATTTACATTTTGATGGCTCATTGAACAAGATAGGGGCAGGAGCTAGAGTATGGATCACCAACATGGAAACCAGTCATTCAGAAGGACATGCCTTCAGACTCAACTTTAAATGCACCAACAACATGGCAGAGTATGAAGCATTGATGTTAGGCCTCCAAATTATCAGAAATTTAGGAGGTAAAAGAATTTTAATCATGGGTGATTCAGAATTAGTCATTAAGAAAATAAGCAGTGAATATTGTTTTCATAATACTAGATTAGCCAGATATGGAGATGCAACAATTGACTTGGTTGATGATTTACTAGAGTCTAAGTTTGCTATTATTCCCAGAAATCAAAATGTGCAAGCACATTTTCTAGCAAATTTTGCTAGCACCTGTAATTTTCCTTTTCAACCAACGCATAGATATATTGCTGAAGTAAAATACAGACCCATTATTCCTGACAATGTTAAATGCTGGCAGATTTTCTTCGAAGATGAATAGATTTTGAATTTTTTGAATAGCAGGGAAGAATTTCAAAACTGTAAGATAGACACTGATGATAGTCTATATTTAGAATGTAATGTAGATGATAATTTTAACTGTGATATCAATAGTGTAGATGTACATAAATATAAAAAACCAACTATATTTACTCAATCAGATATAGATGACCTGGAAAAAATAGACATAGAGGAAATGATGGAAGATGAACTAGATTTGATAGATTTAAAACATAACATTTTACCCAGAGGTTTGACTCCCTTAGAAGACTTGTTTGATTCCAATGATGTGCCCAAAAGGACAAAAATGGAACCAGTCAGGTCTGATATTGAATAATGTAACATAGGAACGAATGAAAAACCAAAAATAATCAAATTGTCAAAATCCTTACCATCAGAAGAAAAGGTTAAATATGTAGAACTTTTGAAAGAATACCAGGATGTTTTTGCATGGGGTTACGAAGATATAAAAACTTACAACAAAGACATAATTAAACATAAGATTCCTTTGAAAGAAAATCAAAAACCTTTTCAACAAAAAATAAGAAGGATTAATCCAATTTTGTTACCTTTAATCGAAAAAGAGGTCAAAAGAATGTTTGATGCACAAATAATTGCACCAGTCAGGTATTTTGATTGGATTTCTAACTTAGTGCCCACCAGAAAGAAAACAAGAGAAATTTGACTGTGTATAGACTTTAGAAATCTCAATAAAGTGTCTTTGAAAGACAATTACCCCTTGCCTAAAATGGACCATATTTTGCAGAGGGTTGCAGGTTCTTCAAGGATTTATTTATTAGATGGTTTCTCTGGTTATAACCAAATTCTAGTTCATAAATATGATCAAACTAAAACTGCCTTTACTACTCCTTGGGGCACTTTCATGTATCTGAAAATGCCTTTTGGATTGAAAAATGCAGGAGCTACCTTTCAGAGGGCCATGTATATTTCCTTTGCCAAAGAAATCCATGAATTTTTAGTTATTTATCTTGATGATATTATTGTATTTTCAAAAACAAATGATGAACATTTAGATCACCTCAGACAAGTCTTTATCAAGTGTAGAAAATATGGTATATCCTTAAATCCTAAAAAGACTCTCTTCGGACTAGAAGAAGGAAAATTGTTAGGACACATAATCTCCAAGGAAGGCATTAGGATAGAACCTACAAGAATTGAAGCTATTTTGAACATTCAACCACCAAGAAACATTAAATAACTTTAAGCATTCTTGGGTAAAATCATTTTTTTGAGAAGACTCATCTCTAATCTAGTTGAAATCATAAAAGAACTCAACAATATGCTTAAAAAGGAATCTGCAATAAAATGGAATGTTAAAGCCAAAAAATATTTTGAATCCATAAAACATGCCTTGACAAAAGAACTAGTCTTAATCAGCCCTGATTATACAAAGGATTTCATAATCTTTTCATTTGCCTCAGAACATACCATAGCTGTTGTTCTATTGCAGAAAAACAATCAAGGTTTTGAACAACCAATTGCATTTTTTAGTAAATCACTTAGATATGTGCCTCTGAAATACAATATAATGGAAAAACAAGCTTTAGCCTTGGTCAAAGCTCTAAAAGATTTCAGAGTCTACATACTTCATTCCCATATCATTTTATATGTCCCCAATGCTGTAGTCAAAGATATTTTAACACACGAAGGATCTGATGGTAGGAGAGGAAAGTGGATTGATGCTATCCTTGAGTATAATATGTAAATTAAACCAACAAATCTCATTAAAGGACAGGGTTTGGCCAGATTGATGGCTGAATCTAATTGTAATTCTCTAGACATAAATTTCATTGCACAAATAGATGACCAGGAAGAGATGGCGACTCCATTGATCAGTGAGGCCTATCTAGACTCACCATGGTACTCCGATATTATATTTGTACTCATAAATTTACAAGCTCCTCCTGGATTAACTAAAACCAAATCCAGATTCATCAAACAAAAAGAAATGAGGTTTTGTATATTAAATAATGCACTTTATTGGAATGAAAGTAGTGGGATTTTACTAAATTGTTTATTGAAATGAGAGGCTGAAAAAATTCTCGAGGAATTTCATGCTGGTAACTGTGGAGGCCACTTATACTGGAAGAGTACAGCAGAAAAAATACTGAGAGTTGGTTTCTACTGGTCAAATTTAAGTTCTGATGTCAAGAAATTTGTTACCTCCTGTCACAAATGTCAGATTTTTGAAGGGAAAAAGAAATTATTGCCCTTACCTCTTAAGCCTATATCTACTGAAAAGCCATTTCAACAATGGGGGTTAGACTTCATTGGTAAAATCCACCCTCCATCCTCAGGCCAACATAAATGGATTTCAACTGCTATCGATTATTTTACCAAGTGGATAGAAGCTGTTCCCACTAGGCAAGTCACTGATTCAGTTATAATCTCATTTATAGAAAGTAATATTTTGTCAAAATTTGGATGCCCACATAAGATTATTACTGACAATGCATCTTCATTCAAATCCAAGAAAATGATTTCTTTCTGTCACAAATACCATATTACCTTGGGACATTCTACTTCTTATTATCCCCAAGGTAATGGTTTAGCCAAATCTTCAAACAAAAGCTTAGTCAATATCATTAAAAAATTACTTCAAGATAACAAAAAGACCTAGAACAAAAAGCTAGTCTATGCCTTATGGGTTGATATAATTACCACTAAGAAGTCTATTGACACTTCACCTTATCAAATTTTTTATGGAAGGGATGCAATTTTTCCCTCTTCCTTGGGTGTACCAGTCATGAAGATCATTTAGGAATCACAGGTGGAAACAAATGATATTCAATGAAGAACTAATGAAACCATACATCTCCAACAAACAAGGGAGGAAATTTATGAAAGATCACAAGTTTTACATGATAAAATTAAAAATATTTTTGACGAAAGGAGTAAAGAAGATGATTTTTTCATTGGAGATCAAGTTTTGAGATGGGATTCAAGAAGAGAGGACAAAGGTAAACATGGAAAATTTGACTTTCTATGGCAAGGACCTTATGTGATATATGGTTACAAAGGTAACAATTCTTTTTTCATCAAGAATTTGGATGGAACTGAACTTCAAGAAGGACCAGTGAATGGTAGGATGCTGTAACACTACTATTCTTCCAAATCAATCACCAGTTAGATCCATTGACTTTTATCAGTGTAAATATTCATTACAAGTGTGTAGATTAGATTGGAGATTTTATCTACAAAGTTGAAGCCCGAAGAGAAGGCCCTAAGCTTTGTAGTATAAATATCATAAGTATAAATTGTTGTAGAAATTAGACGATAATTACAGGATCATCAAGGTTAAAGTTGAAGGCTACTGATCTTAAATTTCTTGACATTTCACCAGGAAATGCCATCCCCAAGTGAAGCTGATGTTAGCAACCTATAAATGTAGGATTCATAATTTTGACTTGATTGATGATATTTGTGTAAATATGTACAAACGTTTCTTTCTGCTAGGTGTTTTCCCATATTTTATTTAAAAAAAAAAAAAAAAACAAAAACAAAAAAAAGGGTGAAAGTCCGAAAAGAAAATCAAAGGACTTAAAAAAAATAATATACCCCAAAAGAAAAAAGATGAATAAAACATGAAAGTGTGCAAGTCTAAATGCCACTAATTTTACTTTTTGCAGATGATTATGGCAGAGTGTCAATAAATGCCATAATCCATGATGAGTTGAACAGTTTAATATTGACTTATCATGTTTCAATTTTACTTTTTTTAGATAGAGAATGAAGAACTGTCATACAGTTTAATCATGAAAATTCAGTAGTTAGGTAGAGAATAAAAGAATCCAACAGTTTAATCTTGATTCTTGAATGAAATAAGTTTAGAATTAGATAGTTTTACTACTTTCAAAAGAATAAAATGTTGCAAGGTTGCTAGTTCAAATGCGCTTGATCAAAATAGAAAAAAAATGGTTAGAAGATATGATTGGGTAGGTAGAAGAAGGCGGGAAATCCATTGTAAATATCTTTCATCAGGGTACAATAACTAATTTCCCCTCCCCATAGCTATTTGACATTATAGACTGTCAGTCAAAGAGGCTCAGGGCATTTCCTTGACTTCTGTTGGGACCGAACCCAAGGCTCAATGACTGACTCGTTGAAAGTGTTAAGTTTCTATATTATTCCCAGAAATCACATCATTTTCCTTTCATGCATTCATTACCATGAAAAATCATAAGTAAAGATCCCATTTTTACTTAATGATGCTCAAAACCTCATTTGATTAACTTCCTACATCTCATGAAGCATAAAACCCTCAAAATAGTATTTTATCCTAAGGTGAAGTGATGAAATTATCATTATGAAAGCTTGGCTTTAAATATTCACTTTTCTTGGTTAAAATTGTATGTTTTGAGTATTTACTTTCCCCTATTCATATTAACACTTAACTTATTTATTAACACCCTATAAAAGGTCCTAGTCCTATTAATATAACTCCTTTTATTAATTATCCCAAAAAAAACCCTTATTATAAGATTTTTATGTCAAAGTTATTATTCACATGTTTAAATTAAAACTTGACAATACCCCTTTGACATAAAAACTATCCATAATTAAATATCCCGATCCCTTATAGTTTTGGACCTTCAAAAAATATAAAACTATATAATAAAATAAAATACGAAAATCAAAGTTCAAACCTTGGTTAAAACTTGTATTAACCTGCCCCCATACATTTTAAACATATATATAAACTCCTTTTATATATAAAAAACTCATTATCCAATACATAAATCTGACACCCTCGCATTCATCCATCACACTTCGATCATCTTCATATTCCTAATCCAACGGTCCACATTAAGCGCGATGAACCAACCTCATGCCCCACCATTCTCTGTCGCATTAAGCTGTGACCGTTGATCATCTCTATCAAATCAACGACACATCTTAAAGACCGATCCCACCTTTACTTTTCCCTGCAGCTCCCCAAGACATCTTGACCATTTGCATTGTCCATCTTAATCCAATGGTGCACATTCCTTATCGTGCGCCGAAAGTGATCGGACGAGCTTTGTCAAAATATACACGATAAAAGTTGTTTCATTAAACTGCCCATTGCTACGTGTCCAATTTCAATTGGATCACGTTCCAAAAGTTAAAAACAACTTACGGCCCAAAATTAACGTGATAACCACCGATGGTTTTCACATTCCAAGCAAAACCACCTCCCACCATTGACTGTGACTTGCAATAAATGATATGCATATTAATAAAAAAGAAGGTTTAAACCTTAGTTTTTCACTGTTTTGCGCATCATTTTCCCCCTCGCCTATTGAGAAAATACGACCAGACTCCGTTTTTTAGCTTTGCCGGTAAATTTGTCCCCCTGAAGTAGAATTTCACCGCAGATATTGTATTTAGAAAAATCCTGACGCTTCCCACTAAGCCACAGTGACCAGTTTGAAGATTGATACAACCTGGAACCCTTCTTGACCACCACAACACCTGCATAAGGTATTGCTCAGTGTTCCAAACCTTCAAGTTTACAAATTTAAAAGCAAAATTAAACAAATTTTACTGTAGAAACAAAAAATTGCTAATCTGAGAATGCCCAAACCTTGAAAAAATAGGGCAAACCCTGTCAATTTTTTCTTAGAATTTTCCATTTCCATCAAATCTCGTTTTTAAGAATTTTTTGTCCATCAAAAGACAAATTCCACGATTCAAAAGTTTTAAAAACACACTGAGAGCCATTGAATCCCATTTTCAGTCCTGTACATCTAGAAAACCTGTGTTTTCTATCTCAAAACCCTTGCCCAGATTTCCAAAATTCTCCTAGATCTGCTCAATTAGCCTATGTTTTCAAATTAACTAAGAAAACAATTTAATCTTGCTTAGTTTTCACCAAAATGACAAAAAAATAGATACCCTAAAACTAGAGGTCCAAAAGCCCAAAAATCTGCCTCAAGCAAGCTTCCACTTCCTCAACATTCAAAGATAAATAAGCCTACTCCAGCCTTAATAGCAAATTCAACCGAAGTAGTTAGATCTCTACAACCACCTGTTACTACTGAAGAAAGCAGTTCCCTAATTGATCTAGATTACAGGATTAATGATGCAACATTAGAATTCAATATTCTTGAAGTCCATAACTGGTGTTATGAGAAATTTATGAAGAAAATTGGAAATGACATACCTATATGAGAGTCAAATTTTCCTAAGTATGTGGTCCCAATCACTCATCCAGCTCAAGACCTGATTAGACTATGCCAATTACATTATGTCCTTGACCAGAGATGTATTGTAAACAAGGATAGGGAAGTTATGTTTTCTATAACAGCAGAATCCATTAATGAAATGCTTCAGTTGAGTTTTGATCCCAGAGTAGTGCCCCTATCCATTGAAGATTTGACTCAGATGTACCTAGATTTGGATTACCCTAAGAGGTTTTTAATTCTTCAAAACTTCATGCCTACTTATGTTGATTTCCCAAAAGTGAATCCATCCTATTCTACCTCTGATTTCCCTGAAGCTTCTAGGCAAATCATCTTTATGCTTTCCTTCATTCTAGGTTATTCTAATGATGATTTCACTGATGCATCAATTCTAGGTTTCCTTTCTACTTTATCCCTAGGGAAACCTTCTGCAATGATATTTAATTTTTCTAGATTCATTTCTAACAATATACACTATCAGTTGACCAAGATGCCTGAAGAAGGAGTGTTTAGATATTCATCATATCTATTTCATCTCTTCCTATTTTTCCAAGCATAAAAGTTTCCAGTTGCATTACAGAAAATGGATGTTGAAGGCAATCCTCTCTCAGTAGTATTTTGGACTTCATTTCTCAGAAAAGATGGAAGTGAATTCAACTATAAGGACTTCACTGATTTGTTTGTCAGACCAGCCATGAGTTTATTGTGCAAAGCAGAACAACCAAGAATCAGTGAGGAAATAAAAATAATTCTACAGTTATCTGAACATTCAAAAGTAGGTGACTAGTAACTATATGAAAATCATAAAGAACTAAGGATATTTGGAGCAAACCTGGCCCCATATAAGTTGCCCAAATTTCTAACTATCAAAATTTTTGCATTGGAATATATAAGGTAGGTGTTAAATGCAGATGCAGTAAATTTCACGGCTTCCAAGAAAAAGACACAGTTTAAACTGAAGAACCAAATTGGCCCATTTATAGTAAATAACAGGGTTGCATTAAAGGAGATAGCAAAGAAATTGTCAGACTATAAGTTCCAAGAAATTTTTTACTGGAACTATTATCCACAAGGAATTCTAAGCAACATAAGGATCAAGTGAAAATTAACACCATTCATGCATGAGTCTAAACCAGAAATTGAGAAATTTGCAAATCAAATGGAATGGGTAGAAAATACATTGATTGATCCTACTGCCTATACAGAGAAGGAGAGACAGATAGATAATTCACAGGCAATAACAGTCACTAAGTAGACAAAAGCTTCAAAAAAAAGGACCAGGAATGAAGAAGGCTATTCAGCAGAGACCATTGCAGAAAATAAATTCAAAATTATTTACAACAAAAGGGAAAAAATGAATGCTGCTGACAAAGACAAGGCTATTGAAATCAATGATATAGATGATCAACAAATAGATAATGATGAAGCCACTATAATTGTAAATGAGACTCTAGCATAAATTCACAAATAGTAGGTGCCAACTCTGTACCAGGGCAGAGAAATGGTTGAAAATCAGGTGAATTCAGAAGCTCCGTCCTCTTCCAAAGCAACAGAGGGAACATAATCTGACATTAAAAAAAAATACAAACAAATCAAAGACAAAAATGAGGAGATTAAAAATGAAGTTTATTCCCAATTTCTCAAAGAAAAGCCAGGGAATAAAGACAAGTTATTGACAACTTTTGACTACTCCACAAATAAGATGATCATGTCATTCCTTAAACCAACAGTTGCAGATCCAAAATCAGTTTCAGATTACACCAAAACAAATGTAGAAATGGATACAGATACAATACATGAATTGGATCAAATAGAATTTCATAGAAGCACCATAGAAATGCTTTATTCTAAATTAGTAACCAAAACTATGAGTGCAACTATGCTGCAAAAAACTGTGTCTAACTTGCAGAATCAGATGAGTCTAGACAAAGCCTCTCTACATGCTAAGGAACTAAGGATCAAGTCCTTGGAAGACTTGGTTATACAGACTCGAGTAGATCCTTCAAACATTCAGGTTGCTCAAGCACTCATAAAGCAAAAGAATGAAGACATTGCAGCCTTAAGAAAATAATTGAAAATTCCATAGAATGAACATCCACAAGCCAAGGAAATCCTACAACAGTAAAAAGAAAAGGATGAGATGACGTAGTTAGTACTGAAAATGACTGCTCAAATCAAATATATGGAGAATCAGATAGAGACCCTCATAAAAGAAAAAGAAACATTGAAAGAAACAAATATTTCTCCTATTCCTACAGTCATTCCAATGGTGAGTACAGTTTTTCCTTCTACACTGGCACCAAAAAGAGTACTGGCAACCGCAGTGTCAGTACAATCTATAGATACCTTAGCCACAGAATCATCAACAACACAGGTACAACAGACATAGTTAAATCTATGGAAGAAATGTCCCTTAAGAACAATTGGATCAATAATTTAAAGAAAGCAAATAAAGATCTCGAATCCTCATACAAGAATGCTTTAATCACATCTAAGGGACATGAACAGAGAGTAATGGCCTTAGAAGAACAAGTGAAGAGTTTACAGAAAGAAGTAAAATTCAGTGAATAGGTAGACATCAAAAAATACCTATGGGATAATATAATTCAAGCTATTCATTTACAGTGGCCCTCAATACAGAGTATCTATGAGCAAAGAGATTTATTGCAAGCATCACTGGCACAAATTCAAAAAACTAAAATAGAGCTTGTAGATAAACCATCACAAGCTATAAGGATTATTGGATTCTTGAACAACAAGAATAGAGTTGAATTGGAGTAATTAAACATTCATGACAAGACTGAAACAATTCTGCAAATCAGGAAAGTCCTAAACAAAAGAAATATCATGAACAACTTAGAAGAAAAATTTGAAGCCATGAACTTATCAATCACAAAATTCATGACCAAATACACAATGCTAAGCCAAGCAGGTCTTCCAGATATACATGGTTTCCATGAAAAGTTAATGATCTAGATTGATTATGACGAAAAGATCAGAGCACATGCCAAAGAACAGGTGAATAAACCTTTACCACAAGGTTCCCCAACTAGTAAGGTGGTCTTACAATATTTTGAAGATTTTTCCTTTTTACAGAATGAGATCAAAAACATGTTTGTTATAAAACCAAACTTTGCAAAATACACTGATGCTGATGAGAGTTATAGGAAGTTGAAAGGTATGAAAATACCCAGTGCAGAGCAGTGGCAAGAATTTACTGATTGGATATAACAATATGCAAACAGAGCAGAACAAGTGCAGTCAGGTTTTTCATTTTTACAGTTATCAAAGGGTAAATATTGCAGTGAAAGTGTATCAGGTGAATAAGCAGAGTCAAAGAGTATCCAAGAATAAAACAGTCAACTCAATTTTTACTGTTGTAATTCTTCATTTTACAGCAGTAGAGTAATAAATGGACAGCGTAAAAGAGTATCAGAAGTGAAACACAAGTTGAAGAGTGTAATTAGAAAGATTGTATTCCAAGCTATCTTCCAAAAAAGATATTTTTCCAAGTGCCAACAAGCATCTACAACAATGCAACAATCAGTTTTGATTAGATAGATTAGTTAAATTTTTTCTAGATAAGAGGACAACTTGCTAAGTTGTTAAGCAGTTGTCCCTCTTAATGTGTAAAGATATTTTTGTTTCCTAGAGTTGTTCCTAGATTTTTCTAGGATATTTTGTACTAAACAATTTTTATAAATACTTCACTCTTTGAAGTATTAAGTGTGGAATAAAATTTTTCAATACTACTATAGAAATTTTTGTTGAATACATTGGAGTTTGTGTGAGTCGATTTGTAAAGCAGCAGACTGGAACTAAGTCAAACAGATATCATAACTCAGGATTCTTGTGCTGATCAGATAAGTCAAGTATTTTCCTATTTTCACTGTTTATATTTCTAAAGTTCCATACATACATTTACATGTTTTCTGTCTTAAATTATTGGCTAGGAAATTTTATACAGGATTCATGTCAAAAGCTCCCTGTTTTTTACTAGTTATTCATTGATATGTTTTCTATTGATATCCGGACTTAAGAATTCTTAATTGCTCTTAGTCCCTTTTGAACCCTTTCTTTCATATTATTTTCTGTAACTTAAGGATCCTTCATTTCCCTTTTGTTCAGATCTTACCATTTCATCAAAAAGCCTATTTTCAAACCCTTTGAAGATCATCTACCTTGCCCTTAGTACATTTTCTCTTTTGACCTTATTTCCTAGATCTTCTTACCAAGAAAATTAACTCCATAGCCCAATGGTCTGGTAGATCCCTTTGTAGTTTACCTTGAAGTACCTTTTATTCCCACCAAACATTCAGACGAAACCAATTTTCCAATTATAACTAGCCTAAAATCTTATAACAAAATCAAGCTAAATCTTGAGAAGAGATCCCTCTCCGGAATTTAGGAAGGCTAGATCCTGAATTTCAAAAGTAGGTTCTTGGTTACCCCGGGTTTTCTTCAACTATAAATCCTCATCCCACAACATGAGAATTACTAGGGTGATAACATAATGGTTCTGGCCTCTTTCATTCAGTTGTGCTTCTTGTCACTCCAAGCATAGATTACATTGCTTGTATTGGTCTGTTTCGACATCTTTCTTCGATTTGAGAGATTGCAACATTGGTTTGAGTTTTGTTTTCTTTTCTTTTGAGTTGATTGAATTGTTTCACTTTGACTCTCGCATTGACATTCTCGAACTAGTGTGTTGGTTTTTTTTTCATGTCATTTAGTGCACTGTTTTCCCTATTACATTTAAAAATCAAAATAATTTTGTACTTGCATTCTTGTTTGCATTGTGGAATTGAAAATATTTCGTATAACTAGCATTGGACATTCTAGGAAAGATTTCTCATTTTCATTAGCTTGCATCAGATATTGTAGTGGATGTTTATGTGTGTTCTCATTATTTGCTATCGCTTGAAAACTCCTAAACTTTCTCCTAGATAGCTTTTCATCGAATGAAATGGTATTTTATGGCATGTAGCTTGCATTTAGGGATTCATGAGATTCAACATTCAGTAGGACCTTGGAATTGAAACATAAATACAATATCAACTTAAAATTTATTCAATTAACCTAAGGAAAAATTGAAACCTAACGAAACATTTAGTGGTCTAAGTTAGATACGTGTTCCGGTGTCTTTAAACCTAGTAGCTGTCACTTGCCATCTGGCTTCAGACAGCACTAGTACAGACTTGCACTCCCCGTACCGTCGAGTATATAAAGGGAGACCCCTCTAGGTTGCAATCCTTTTATCCATAGGAAGCTGAGTCTGCCTCCTTGTAACTGTGATACATCAAACACAACATTTGGGGAGACTAACTGCACATACGTCAAGTCCTTGGTTAATTCTTATTTCATTTTATTACCAAGGTGTATATGGCAGTTCATGGGAACCTGGTACACCCTTTTACCTAGACTACCTGAGTAGTCATTTTCGATCTTTGCTGACTCCATAAATTTGAAAAGATCATCGAGCACTTTTCCTTTCGCACTCGCTTAAACCTGAAAGAGACTAGAGTCATCTTTGACTATTTCTTGACTCTTAAAACATGAAACAATTTTTTTTTGGTTTCAATGTGGTAAAATAAACTACCTACGATTACACGCCCTTTAAAGTTTGATTACTTGGACTGTCTTTGTTTGCCTTGGTTTTGATCCAATTGTCTTCTTTTCCGATCTTTTTCCCTTTTCTGGTGTGCTACAGTCACAGTGGCGGAACCATCGGTTTCGTCTACTGGTAGTCTTTTCTCGGATGATTCATCTAAAACTTCGCAAACCTCTAGGTCTGCCTAGCTTCAGAAACCTATCATCCCTTCAGAGTACCCCTTTGGAGAACTAGTTGAGTTCCATTGGCCTCTTTCAAATGCTTGGTTTGGGTTTGGGGTCTGGGAACATTTTCCCCCTCTCACATTGGGATCACTATTTTTGGCTGCTATCATACCTCTTAGCCCCCATATTATTTTACAAGATCTCATGGTGGATTCAGACATGGACTCATCTGGTCCTAATGGCAGTGAGGGCATTCTAGTTTCTGATGAAGAATACCAAATTTTCCTGGAAGACATCCATCAAGAGCCTGCTCAATCTTCGCCATCGGTGTCGCTTCCAACTAGATATAGGTCTTTGGGTCAGTTTATAGCCGGTATTTCCTCCATGGCAACATATACTTCATCGAGGGGGCTAGTTCTCCCATCATTAGGGATGTCACCGATGAAACCTATCTCGTTGACACCTTTTTTTACGTCTGTCCCCACTAGGCCTATTGTCTGTGTGGCTGCATTGGCACCGGTCGTCACCGCTTAGTCGTCAGGATTTTTGGCTTCGGTAGAGACTTCGATTGCCATGGAAATCCCTAACGGCCTTTATTTTGAGGAGTATCGGCTAGTTGTTCAGCAGCAAAGCTCCCAGAATAATCAGTCCCGTCAAGATTCCAATCGTCCTTATTTTTCTCATTATGGCGCGGATGGTACCCTGATTTATTCACTTCCGTTTCCATATGATGAGCACGGAAACCCTATCTATTTTCCTGCTCCTGAGGCTTATCAGCTCATTTTCGGTTTTAGGCCTACCTTGCCTGTGCAACCTTCTAACCAACAAGGACAACCTTTGGTTCAGAAAGGGTATGCTTTGGACCCACAAGGACAACCATTTCAGGGACAACCTTCGGTGCAACAAGGGTATGCGTATGACCCACAAGGGCAGCCCTTACAGGGACAACCTTCGGTCCAGCAGGGATTATTTTATGGCCCGTAAGGGCAGCCTTACAATCCTCAAGGTCAACCTTTACAAGCTCAACCCGTGGTCCAACCAAGGAACCTTAAGGACCAGCTGGGAAAATGGTATATAAAACTGGACCTTTATACGGTCCTGGGGGGAAAATCCATCCATCTCAACCTTTGGTGCAACCACAACAGCCATATTTTCCAATTGGTCCAAATGTTGCACAACTAGGGCCATCTTATGGTCCTGCCCCAGGTCAACCTGGTTATCAGGCCCAACCTAGCCCACCGCAGCCATTAGGCCAACCTGCTTAGCAGGGGAAACCTGGTGGCCCTCATCAGTCAGGTCAACCTGTTCAGCCAGGACAACCTGCACAGACAGTTCACCCTGCTTAGCCACCGCTCTACTCTATGCTTCAGTCGAATCAAACTTTGCACCTAACCTATCCAGCTCAGCATGGCCCTACTTATCAGCAACCCGTTCGACCCCAAGGCCGTTATTACCCTCAAGGTCAATATAGAATGGTATACAATGCACCTCAAAGTCCTACTTATTTCCCTCAATCGCCAGGCCATACTTATATTCCACAACAAAATCCTTATGTTGATCAATCAAGACCCTCGTATACTTAGAATCAGTATCCTGGTTTTCAGCCCCTGTATCCTGGTCCTCAGCTGCCATATCAATCGAATTATCTGGCTTATACCCCTTATGGTCTGAACCCCTCAGGACAAAACCAATGGGGGCATAGTTACATTCAACCAGGATGGAATATGGGTACGAGTCCTTATTGGGGACCTGCTATGCCTTTCAACCCTCAATTACCCTTTCTCGCCATGTTGGAGTTACTGGATGTGTCCAAATTGACAAATGATCCAATTCTTCATAATCCATATTGGCCTCTGGTTCCAACGAAGGTTCCTGGTGATGTCCCAAGTTTGAGGGAAAATCTAGAGAAGACCCCCAAGCACACGTCATGACATACCATTTATGGTGTTCTTCCAATTATTGGGTGGATGACTCTATTCGACTCCGTATTTTCCAGCGCACTCTCACCAGGGCTGCTGGTAAGTGGTATATAGAACTGCCTCATGGTATATTTCAATATTTCAACACTCTCGCTATGGAATTCCTTACTCATTTCCAGTTTTTGGTTCATTATGAAGCCAGGACGCATCTCCTAACATCCTGGAAACAGGACCGGGCTACCCATATCTCAGACCACATTCATGAATGGAGACAGTGTTGTCACCTGATCAAGTTTGAAATTCCTGATCAGCTTCTTACTCATTGTTTCACTACCTCTTTTGTCAATTAGATTGTGAAATACATCACCATGGGGGCATTTGTAACCAAAGAACAAGCCATTGCTCGTGCCCAGCACCTTGATTTAGTGTACTCTCAATCGGGCATATTGTATGCCATCTTGACTGAGGCTCCATGACCTAGGACCTCTAAAGCGCTGGCTACCCCATCGGTCGACGACGTTATTGGTTCCGTGTCTTAGACTTCACGCAAGTCTTCCAATGGGAAGAAGAAATCAAATTCTTCCAATGCTTCTGCTCCTCAGACTACCCTGGATTCTGGTAAAACCTCGGAGGTCAACGTTGTTCAGGCTAATCCCGCAGACAAGAATTCCAAGGGGAGAAAGAAGGGAAAAGGTAAGGCCAAAGCCGATGCCCCAAAACCAGAATCGTATAAACCTCGTGCTGATGATGGTTCACAACGAAAGCCGAAGTATCCTGTCTGATTTGTGATGAGGAACACTACACTAAGGATTTTCCTAGACGATCCGAGGTTAGTCAACTACTCAAATGCGCTAAGGGAACTCTGATGATCCTTAAAGAAACTTTCCCATCTCAGCAAACTCAGATGGTCGATCAACCTGTGCCATTTGCACCGTTTGGCTCTCAAGTGTTTATGGTAAACAGTTCTGCACCCATTTCCATTGCTACTTGGTCGAAAGATTATGCTGGATCATTCTAGGTAGCCGGGAAAGAGATCGCTGATGGTCCTTCTCCCCCACCTGCCTCTGGTCCTCTTGATATTTAAAGGACCAGTGTTGAACCCGTTGTACGACCACCTTCTAAAGGTGTTCTCCGAAAATGTTCCTATAATCCTAATGCCCATGCTTCTCAGCATTACAGTATTGTTGAGGATTTAGCATAGGTGCCATCTGCGATGTCCACGTTAGAAGTGCTTCATAGTTATCCGTCTCAATGGAAAGCGTTGTTATCCACGATCAACGGAATTGATCCTGCTAATTCTAGCCTTCTCTCTTTTGATTTAGATATTTTTGTCCCCCAAATTTTGCACCAGATTGCGCTTGTCATACAAGTCGGCATTAACAGTCTCAACATCCATAGAGCCATTGTGGATGAAGGTGCATTCACTTGTGTCATGTCGTCCGCTTGCTGGAAAGCTATTGGCTCTCCAGATCTCACTTTGTCACCCAATGACCTTGAGGCATTTGATCGAAGGGAATCGAAACCCTTGGGTGTTCTCACTAGCTTACCGATCACATTGCAAGGAAAGATGGTCAATGTTGAAGTAGAAGTCGTTGATGCTAAACTCAATTATAATATTCTACTCAGTCACATTTGGACTCACGCTATGCTGTGTGTTCTGTCCACCCTCTTCCATCTTCTAAAGTTTCCACATGAGGGCAAAATCATTACTGTCGTTCTTTACCTCTTCTTCTGAGAACAACGTGCCATACGTGGATCAAATTCCTTCTCTCCCCGATAGTGTAGGGCTGGGTATTTTCAAAGATCCTGCCCTCATGGGTATCTTTCACCTTCCACCACCAATTACCATTCAAGTTAATATGATCTCTCAGTCGAATGACCCATGGATCGTCCCTTTACTTGAATAGGTTGATTCATTTGGGGATTCAATTCCACTTAGTCCAATTGAAATCAATTATTGTGAGCTTATAGCTGCATTTAATTCTCCCCCTTCTGAAGGTGCCCCTTTGAGCATGGATCTCGACGTTTATTCTCAATCCCCCTGGCTCAGCGATGCGGATTCGCCTGATGCTTTGAAAGAAGTGTTTCCATCCATGAGGCTATAATGGAAACCATGTCTCTCAGAGATCTACCGTGGAGTGATGGGCATCATCGCTCCTCGTTTATGCCTGACCTCGGGGAAATGTCTAACTATCTTGAGCATTTTACATGTCAAGTTCCTTCTTCGCCACTTCAAACACCTATCTTGACTCATGAAGTCTTCGCTGAAGGTAACTTGGGAAACATCACTCAGACGATGCCTATTGATATTTCCATGAAACTGAGAATTGTCAAGAACATCCATGTGGGAGTCACTTTCTCTTCCAATGAAGTCCAAGTGTAAACTAGCCTCTTTCGCGAATTCTGTGATGTTTACGCCTGGTCTTACAAAGAGATGTTTGGAATTGGTCCCAGTATTGTGGTGCACGAGATTCCCACCTACCCAGGTGTGAAGCCTATTCACCAACATCTGCGTCCAGTGCATCCTCAGAAAGACGCCACCATAAAATATGAAGTTGAAAAAATTCTTAAAGCGGGTTTCATTTATCTGATTCCCTTGACAGAGTGGGTTTCTAACAATGTTCCTGTGGATAAGAAGTAGGGATAAATTTGTGTCTGTGTTGACTATCGCGATATTAATCAGGCCTATCCTAAGGATAACTATCCCACCCCTTTCATCGATTAGATCATTGATGATTGCGCGGGGAGTGAGATTTTTTTGCTTATGGACAGTTTTTCTGGCTATAATTAGATCAACATTCTTCCATCCGATCAACACAAGAACACTTTTATCTATCCCTGGGGAACATTCGCGTATAAAAAAATCCCTTTCGGCTTGAAGAATGTTGGGGCTACGTTCCAGCGTGTGATGTCTTATGCCTTTCACAATATTTTTCATATTGTTCAACGATACCTGGATGACCTTCCGGCTCATTCAGATGCGTGAAAATACCACCCGGAGCATCTTAGCAAGATATTTCTTCATTGTAGATGCTACAACATTTGGCTCAATCTGCATAAATGTGTCTTCTACGTCGATTCCGGTATACTTTTAGGGTTTATCGTATCTAAATACAGAATTCACCTTGATCCGCTTAAGGTTGAGGCTATTTTTAATCTCCCCTCTCCATCCTCGTTACACCAGCTACAGAGTCTCCAAGGGAAAGAAATTTTTTTATGTCATTTTATCTCGAACTATGCCGAAGTAGCCAAGGGATTCACACGAATTTTAAAGCAGGACGTCCCTTTCTGTTGGGATGAGATTTCTCAACAATATTTTGATATGCTTAATACGTTGCTTATAAACGCTCCTCTATTACGTCCTCCGAATTATCATCGTGATTTCACCCTCTATATAGCTACCACCTTTAGTACGATTGCCATAGTTTTGGTTCAAGATGATAACGACGATAATGAGCATGTCGTTTATTACTTGTCTCGGAACCTTCTCGACCCTTAAACATGTTACGCACATGTCGAGAAGTTAGTGTTGGCTGCGGTCTAGGCCATTCATCGTTTTTGTCATTATATCATTTTACGCATGGTGACCGTGATTTCTGATTATAACCCCATGACTATATTCTGTGTTGGAAATTGTTGGGGGGAAAATACTCAAAGTGGATCATTATTCTTCAAGAGTTTGATTTGGAGTTTACTACATCCAAATCAAAGAAATCATTTATTTTCGCTGATTTGACTTGTTCTCTCCCCGCCTACTCTGCTCCTTCTCATTCTGAGGATCATATTCCGGACGAAACTCTTTTCATGATTAACACCCTTGATCTGTGGTACGGTGATATCATCGTGTATCTCCAAACTTCTACTTTTAGGTTTGAGTTAACAAAATATTTCTGACGCCGCATTTGGCATCAGTCGCAACCTTATCGTATTATCGGAGATACCCTCTATCATGTTGGAGTCGATTCTGTACTCCACTGATGTCTAAACCCCGAGGAAGTTGAGAAAGTTTTAAATGACTACCACAGTGGTGCCTATGGTGGTCACATGTCTAGTTATGCCACTGCATAGAAGATCCTTCGTGCTAGCTATTTCTGGTCATCCATTTTTAAGGATTGCATTGTCACAATATACAAATTTCATGCGTGCCAGATATATCAATGAAAGATGCGTGCGCCACCTGTTCCTTTACACCCTTTCATTACTGTTGGTCCTTTTACCAAATGGGGCATCAATTTTATGACATGTAACCGTCGTTCGGATGGGGGGCATGTGTATATTATCGTCGCCGTCGATTATTTCACAAAAAGGGCCAAAGCAATGCCTACACTAGCTGCGGATAGTAAGACAACAACACACTTCATATTCAATCATGTTATTACTCGGTTTGGTGTCCCTCAGGCCATCATTAATGATCATGGTTCTCATTTTCGGGACTATATGATGGCGGAGATGATGTCTAAGTTGGATCTACGTCACGACAGCTCAATGCTTTATTACCCTCAAGCTAATGGCCAAGTTGAAGCCATAAACAAAGTCCTTGTTACAATGCTTCAACGAACAATTGGGATCCATAAATACAATTGGAATCTCATGTTGTTTTCATCTCTTTGGGCTTACCAAACGTCGATTAAGAGTGTGACCGGATTTACCCTATTTTAGTGGGTGTATGGTCTAGAAGCTACTCTTCTGATTGAATGTGAAATCCCTTCACTCAAACTAGCTCTAGAATTACTGCCTAATACTTTGCCTGAAGAAGAGCATCTTCTTTGCTTAGAGAGATTGGATGAAACTTGTCGCTTAGCTACCTTGGTCATCGAAGCACAAAAGAAGAGAGTCAAAGCTCATTTTTACCAAAATGTTTCCCCTCGTTCTTTTATCGAAGGCGACCTCGTTCTCCTATACGACGAAGCTCATGATAAGATGGGGGAAGGTAAATTCCAACTGTTACATATTAATTTGTCACCGTTCCTGTAATCCCCCATCCTGCACATTGGAGGGCTTATTCTGTGACCTATGAGTAGTAACATGACCTGAAACCACTTTCATGGCATCCCCCTTTACAAGGACAATCATTTCCCTAAAGACAATTTCCTGTGAAAAACCCTAAAAATATCCTTTTTAGCTTTAGCGTGACTAGCCAGTTCAGCCCTCGCACCAATAGGGGAAATCCACCAAAGAGGGCATGCCAACTGGCGGTCTGTCCCAGTGCATCACCCGTGCCAGGATTAATAAGGAGTGTTTTTAAAAAATAAATGGTAGAAGTTTGATTCCAACCAACTCCTGAACGAGTCTCTAAAATGAGTTGGGAGGTTTGGCTGCGGATCTCCACGTAGGGGAAGTGGGTTTCCACCTATCATGGAAGCTTCCTTGATGATAGGGCCAATCCCACTATTGTAGGAATCACAAATCCCCTTCCAACATCTATATAAGCTTGTCATTTTCCCTTTGCAAGCTAGCCTAAATAGAGCTGAATCAATTGTAAGGAGATTATCATCAGACAGCCGAAGAGAGAGAGATTTGTCCTTTTCCCGATGAGCTTTACCGAGACGTACTCCTCTGTTGACCCGCCGAAGGAAGATCCAGCGTCAGAGCTCAGGTTGTATCGTTCTTTGTTCTGATTAATAATAAATGACTTTGATTATGGTTCCATTCAGATGTTCATGTTTTATGTTATGAGTTGTATCTTCTCTGGCTGATACATAATTGCATGTATTACGTTTTACACTTGTTTGTTTGTTGTTTCTTCTTGTACGTGCAGGTGTTTGATCGCATTGAGCGGGAGAATCGTGATCTGCCAAAGCAAGGGACATAAGTGCTATCTTCTCCACAAACGACGATAGCGTAGGACTTAAGGTAGGCCTCTTGTTGCATCTTGGTCTTTTGCAATTAAGAACTTGCGTCTTAGTGTGACTCGGTTGTTGCTAGACTCGATTTGGGCTAGTAGGGATCGCCTCTGTCCGTAGAGGGGATTTACCTCTCCAAAAAACTGGTGACTCCACTGGGGGGACATTGATTGGATTTTTTCTTGTCTTTTCGGTTGATTTTGGTCTTTGCCTGCTTGATTAGCTCTCGTGGTTTTCTCTTTTTCAGTGTTAAACTGTTTTTTAGCCTCACCATCCCTGATCTGCTTCTTGATTTCTCTCTTTCAATTTTTTTCCATTAGTAAAATCGACTGGCGCGGTTTTTTCCCTGACAGTCGCACCAGCTGGCGTGTGTTTCCAATTTATCACCCGCGCCAATCCTGTTCTGGTGCTAGTTGCAGCCTGACATTCATGCCAATCCTGTAAGGTGCTAGGGTTTGCTTCTTTTTGAGCTTTCTGAACTTGGTCTGTGGTTTTGGTGTCACTTTTTCCACTGCCTGAGTGTTTTGAAGCCCTGTTTGATTGACTCTGACCTTCATCCTTTGGATGTTTTCCCTCTTCTATCGATTTTACATTCTATCCCTAGGGCATCTAGGTGCTATAGTGTGTCAAGCCTCCCATGGGAGTTTTTGGTCCTTGTTTGATTAGTCAATTTTATTATTGCTTCTTTGCATTTGCTCAGTGGTTGTCCATTGTTTTATTGCATTATTTGAGTGATTGGCTTATTCTTCATTCAAATTCCACTTTGTCTCATTTTGAGCCTAGATTTCATAGTTCATTTGAGTCTTTGGGATTTCTTTTTGATTTGAGGGACTTCTTTGTCAATTTGAGATCTGATTGTGTGTTTTGCGTTGAGTGAAATTTCTTGTCTTTCCTATTTTGCTATCACTTCTCAAATTGTTCTTTTCATTAGTTTTCATTTTGTTTAGTGCACTTTGCTCTTAAACATTGAAAAAAAAAAAAATCTCTTTTGCTCTTGATTAGTTAATGTAAATTGGATCTTTTCTGTGATTTAGTGATTTGTAACTCTGAAAGAAAAGCTTTTATTTTTCATTAGCGTGCATTAGAGACACTAGTGGTTGTTTTGTGATCATTTTGTTATTGTGTGAAAGCTCTCAACCTTCCTGTAGTTAGCTATTCATCGAACGAAATGATACGTTGTGGCATGTAGTGTGCATTTAGGAGATTTTGAGACATAACATTTGGTAGGGCCTGGAAATTGAAACATAATTGAATATCAACATTAAAATTTATTCAATTTACCTTAAGGCAACATTGAAACATTAACGAAATATTTAGAGGTCTAGGCTAGTGACGTGTTCTGGCATCGTTAAACCTAGTAGCTGTCGTTCGCCTCTTGGCTTTAGACAACACTAGTATGGACTTGTGCTCCCCGTACCGTCGCGTATATAAAGGGAGACCCCACTAGGTTGCTATCCTTTATCCATAAGAAGCTGAGTCTATCGCCTTATACCCGTGATACAATAGACACAACATTCGGGGAGATTGCCTGCACGTACGTCAAGTCCTTGGTTGATTTCTCTTTCATTTTGAAACCAAGGTGTATATTGCAATTCACGGATATTTGGTACACCCTTTGCCTAGATTACCAGAGTAGTCATTTCGATCTTTTCTGACTCTATAAATTTGAAAGGATCATCAAGCGTTTTTCCTTTCACGCTTGTTTCAAAACTAAAAGAGATAGAGTCACCTTTCATCCATTTCTTGACTCTTAAAACATGAAACGGTGAAGTTTCTAAGTTTCAATGTGGTAAAATAAATCACCTGTGATCACACGCCCTGTTAGAATGTGCTTGTTGGCCGTTTGATTGTGTGCCTTGATTTTTTAGCCCGTGTGTTGCGTTTGATCTCTTCCTTTTGTCATTACTGTCACGGTGGCGAAACCCTTAGTTTTTCCTACTGGTAGTTCGTACACAGACGATTCATCAAAGGTCTCTCAATCCTCTGCTGAACCTCAGCAGCCCATCATTTCCGAGTTTCCCGACGGGGGACCGGTTCTGTCTGAGCTTCCCTTTGGAGGACTAGTTGAGTTCAATTGGCCCTTATTCGATGCTTGGTTTGGATTCAGAGTAGAGGAACATTTCCCTCCTCTTACATCAAGTTCACCTTTTCTAGCTACTGTTATTCCTCCTATTCCTCACCGTTTGCTACAAGATCTAGTGGCAGGTTCAGATATGGGCTCATCCAACTATTCTCCTAGTGAGGAAATCCCCACGTCTGGTGAAGATTACCAGTTATTCCCTGAAGACAACCCCGATTTATCTATCATGTCTTCACCCAGTCCTTCACTTCCAGTGGGGTATAGATCCTTAAGTCAGATTATGACTGTTGTCACCTCTATGGGGATATCAACTCCTTCTACGAGGTCGATTATTCCTTCATTGGGGATGTCTCCCAGGACACCCATCACATCATCCCCTCAGGTCACTTCAGTACCCGTCAGGCCCACTGTCTGTGTGGCTGCATCTACACCCACTGTTACCACGTAGTTCATAAGGACTACGTCCCTTCTCGAAGATGTCTACATAGCATCTGCTATGCTGGAGAACATTTCTCCTGAAGAGTATCGATTGTCCCTACAAAAAATTAAACCCCAAGGTCGGTCAATCCTCCCAAGATCCCAACCGTCCGTATTTTTCGCATTATGCACAGGATGGTACACCCATTTAAATTTTTCCATATCAATACGATGAGCAGGGAAATCCTTTACGTTTACCCGCTCCAGATGCTTATCTTCATGGTCAATGTTTTTTGTCTAACTAGGCTAGCAACCTTACAACCCGCAAGGACAACCCTTTCAGGGCCAACCTTCGAGCCAGCCTGGTTAGCTTTATGACCCGCAAGGACAACCCTTACAAGGCCAACCTTCGGGCCAGCAGGGGTTGTTATACGGTCCACAAGGATAGTCCTACAACCCTTCAGGTCAACCTATGTAGCCTCACCCTATGGTCCAACCAGGGCACCCTCAAGGACCCACAGGTCAACCGGGGTACCAATCGGGGCCGTTGTACGATATTGGGGGGCAAGTCCAACCTTCTCAACCTATGGTGCAACCTCAGCAACCTCAGTATCCTATTGGTCTGAATGTTGCACAGTCAGGACCCTCTTATGGTCCTATTGCAGGTCAAACCAGTTATCAGGCACAACCTGGCCCCATTCCACCACCAAGCCAACCGGCCCATTCGACACAGCATGGTGTCCCACATCAGCCAGGTCATCCTGAACAACCTGTGCAACCTGTTCACCCGGGTCAACCTGTTCAACTAGGGCAACCCGTTCAGCCAGGTCAACTTGTCCAACCAGGCCAGCCTGCACATCCTGTCAACCCTGCTCAATAGCTGATTTACTTGATGCCACAACTGAATCAGCTGGTGCGCCCTACTCATCAGGCTTAGCAGGGCCCCACCTATCAGTAGCCCACTCAACCCCAAGGCGGTTACTATCCTCAAGGTCAATCTCGACCGAATTATAACCCGCCCCAAGGTTCTAATTATTATCCTCAACAACCAGGCTATACCTATACTCAGCAGCCAAATCCGCATACTGCTCAAATGGGGCCGACATATAATCAGGGTCCATATCCTAGTTATCAACCCCCGTACACTAGTTACCACCAACCGTATCTGATTGGTTATACGGTCTATACCCCCTATGGTTAGAATCCTTCGAGGCAAAACCCATGGGGGCAAGGATATGCTCAACCAGGGTGGAGTATAGGTACAGGTCCTTATCGAAGGCCTGGCATGCCTTTCAATCCACAGTTTTCGTTCTTGGCTACCTTGGAGTTACCGGACATTTCTAAATTAACCAATGATCCGATTCTTCATAATTCTTATTGGCCTCCGGTTCTGACCAAGGTACCTGGCGACTATCCTAAGTTTGAGGGTAAAGCTGGAGAAGACCCCCAAGCTCATGTAATGACCTATCATCTGTGGTGTTCATCCAACTCTTGGGTGGATGATTCAATTCGTCTACATCTCTTCCAACGCACTCTTACTGGCACTGCTGCTAAGGTATATATAATTACCCCGTGGCATATTTCAAGACTTCAATATGTTAGCCATGGATTTTCTGACTCACTTCCAGTTACCGGTTCGTTACAAAGCCAGGATGCATCTCCTGACTTATTTGAAGCAGGATAAAGACACCCACATATCTGATCATATTCATGAGTGGTGACGTCGTCATACATTGATCAAGTTTGATATACCAGATTAGCTACTGACTCATTGGCTCACCACCTCCTTCATTAGCAAAATCACTCAAGATATTGCTATGGGGGCATGTGTGACTAAAGAACAAGCCATCGCACGTGCCCAGTACCTTAATTTGGTGTACTCTCAGTCTGGCACGCTGTATGATATTTTTACTGATGCTCTACATCCAGGAACCTCTAAAGCTCCACCTACCCCAACGGTGGATGGTGTCATTGGTTCTGTTTCTCAAAATTCTTGGAAATCCTCAAATGGGAAGCAAAAGTCCAATTCTTCCAATAATTATGCTCTTCTCGCCCCTCCAGATTCTAGCAAGACTGCAGAAGTCAATGCCGTTCAAGCTAATCCTATGAAAAAGGCCTCCAAAGGAAAGAAGAAGGGCAAAGGAAAATCCAAACCCGACGCCCCAAAACCAGAGTCTTCTAAACCTCGTACTGATGACGGTTCCCAATGTAAACTGAAGTACCCATGCCTTATCTGTGAAGGAGACCATTATACCAAAGATTTTCCCCGAAGATTTGAAGTTAGTCAACTTCTGAAAGGCTCCAAAGGGACTCCGACAGTTCTTAAAGAATCGTTCCCATCTCAGCAGACCCAGATGGTTGAGCATCCTTCACCATTTGTACCATTTGGGTCCTAGATCTTCATGATAAATGGTGCATCATCTATCTCAATTGCTACGCGTTCGAAGGATTATGCCAGACCATGCCAGGTAGCTGGGAAGGAAGTCATGGATGGCCCACCTCCCCCACCTATCTCTAGTCCTTTGGAAATTGAGAAGCCCAGCGCTGAACCTGTTGTGAGGCCACCTTACAAAGGTGTTCTGCAAAAATCTTCCTACAACCCAAATGCCCGTGCCGCTCAGCACTACAATATTGTTGAGGATTTGGCACAGGCACCTTCTTCCATGTCTACATTGGAAGTTCTTCAAAGTTTCCCATCACAACAGAAAGCTCTATTGTTTGCAATCGGTGGAATCAATCCCGCCGATTCTAATATTCTCACCTTCGACCTAGAAAATTTTGTCCCTCGACTTCCACATTAGATTGCTGTTGTTATACAAGTCGGGATCAACGGCCTCAATATTCATAGGGCCGTTATAGATGAAGGTGCTTCCACCTGTGTTATGTCATCTGCCTGTTGGAAGGCCATTGGCTCTCCGACTCTTACATCGTCTCCCAATGCCTTAGAAGGATTTGATGGTCGGGAATCAAAACCCCTGGGTGTTCTCGAGAGTTTGCCGATTACGTTACAAGGGAAGACAATCAATGTAGAAGTAGAAGTGGTTGACGCCAAGCTTAACCACAATCTGCTTCTTGGCCGCAGTTGGACTCACGCCATGCTATGCGTGCCGTCCACTATTTTCTGGCTTCTTAAGTTCCCTCATGAGAGAAAAATTGTTACTGTGGAACAATGTTCCTTACGCGGATCAGATCCCCAATCCCCCTGACAGTTTAGGACCCGGTCTCTTCAAGGACCCCTTCCTCATGGGTATTTTTCCCGCACCACCACTGCACACTGTTCAAGTTAATATGGTCTCTTGGTCCGGTGACCCTTGGATCATCCCTTCACCTGAACACGTGACCTCTTTCGGAGAATTGATGCCGTTAACTCCTGTTGAGATCAATTATTGTGAAATTTTTGCTGCATCTCATCCTTTTCTCGAACATGCCCCTTCAAGCATGGCTCTAGACATATATTCTCAATCCTCTTGGCTCAGCGATGCAGATTCGCATGACCCTTTAAGATAAGTTTTCCCTTCCGATGAAGCTATTGTTGAAACCATGTCTCTTGAAGATCTTCCATGGAGTGATGGACACCATCGTTCCTCATTCATGCCTGGCCTAGGGGCAATGTCTGATTGTCTAGAGCGCTTTGCATCTCAAGTTCCCCCTCCACCTCTTCAAACACCGATATTGACTCATGAGGTCCTTTCGGAGGGAAACCTGAGTAATATCACTCAAACCATGCCGATCGACATCTCCGTCAAACCGGGGATAGTCGAGAATATTCATGTGGGAGTTACTTGTTCTCCTTAAGAGATACAAGTGTATACAAACCTTTTTCGCAAATTCAGAGATGTTTTCGCGTGGTCCTATGAAGAGATGCTTGGGATTGATCCTAGCATAGTCGTGCATGATATTCCTACCTATCCGGGTGCAAAATGAGTGTGTCAACGCCTACACCTAGTGCATCCTTGAAAAGCTGCAGCTATTAAGGCAGAAGTTGAAAAAATTATTAACATGGGTTTTATCTATCCTATTCCCCTCACGGAATGGGTTTCAAATATTTTCCCTGTAGATAAGAAGTAGGGCACTATACGCGTTTGTGTTGATTACTGAGACATCAATCGGGCCTGTCCTAAGGACAATTACCCCACTCCCTTTATAGCTCAAATTATTGATGAATGCGCGGGGAGTGAGATTTATTCCCTTATGAATGACTTCTCTGGGTACAATCAAATCAATATTTTACCTGCTGATCAACAAAATATTGCCTTTATTTGTCCATGGGAAACCTTCGCTTATAGAAAGCTCCCGTTCATTCTAAAGAATGCTGGGGCCACCTTCCAGCGTGTTATGTCTTATGTTTTCCACGACATACGCCATATCGTTCAGCCATATCTGGATGATTTGCTGGCCCATTCAGCTCAGCGTGAGGACCACCCCTAACACCTCTGCTAGATTTTCCTTCGCTGCAGGCGCTACAATATTAGGCTCAATCCTTATAAGTGCATCCTCTGCATAGATTCTGGCCGTCTTTTGGGATTCATTGTCTCTAAAGATGGAATTCTCCTTGACCCCCTCAAGGTCGAGGCCATTGTTAACCTCCTGTCCCCTTCCTCGTTACATCAACTGCAGAGTCTACAGGGGAAAGCTAATTTCCTACAACACTTCATTTCGAATTATGCAGAAGTGGCCAAGGGCTTTACGCGTCTTTTGAAACAGGATGTTCCCTTCCATTGGGACGAGGATGCCCAAAAATCTTTTGATAAGCTTGAAACGTTGCTCATCAACGCTCCGTTGATACGTCCTCCCGACTATCATCATGATTTCACCCTTTATTTGGTCGTTGTGTTTAGCATGATAGCTATGGTTTTAGTACAGGATGACAGTGATGGAAATGAACACATAGTTTATTATCTATCTCGCAATATTATCGACATGGAAGCATGATATGCTCATGTCGAGAAGTTGGCGCTCGCCGCGGTTCAGGTCATTTAGCGATTCCGCCACTACATCCTATTGCGTACCGTAACTGTGGTTTCGGACTGCAACCCCATGACGTATATTTTGTCTCGACAATTGTTGGGGGGAAATTACTCCAAGTGGATTGTAATCCTTCAGGAGTTCGATTTAGAGTTCACCACTGCTAAGTCGACAAAATCATTGGTTTTCACTGATCTGATTTTCTCTCTCCCAACAGACTCCGTCCCATTGAAATCTGAGGATCATATCCCAGATGAAACACTCTTTCTTATCATTACTCGTGACCTATGGTACCATGAAATTATTGTGTATCTTCAAACATCCACGTTCCGGTCTGAATTGACAAAAGATGCTCGAAGTCAGATTCAACATCAATCTCAACCATACCACATTGTAGGAGATACCCTGTACCGTGTCGGAGTTGATTCTGTGCTCCGCCGGTGCTTGACCCTGGAAGAGGTTGAAAGAGTCTTGAATGACTGTCACAGTGGCGCCTGTGGCGGTCACATGTCTGGATATGCCATCACCCAGAATATTCTGCATGCGGGTTACTTATGGCCCTCTATATTAAAAGATTGTATCGTTGCAGTCCGAAAATTTCATGAGTGCCAGGTCTTTCAGCGCAAGATGCATGTGCCACCCCTACCCTTGCATCCTGTCATTACCGTAGGCCCTTTTATGAAATGAGGCATAGATTTTATGACATGTAACCCTCACTCGGCCGGGGGGCATGCTTATATAATCGTCATCGTAGACTACTTTACTAAGTGGGCCAAAGCGATGCCTACATTAGCTGCCAATGGTAAGACAACTGTCCAATTTATTTTAAACCATGTTATTATGCATTTTAGAGTCCCTCAGGCCATTTTTATCGATCATGGCACCTATTTTTGGGATTACATGATGGATGAGCTGACATCAAAGTTGGGCTTACGCCATGATAGCTCAACGCCATACTACCCCCAGGCGAATGGCCAGGTTGAGGTTGTGAACAAGGTTTTTGTCACAATGCTTCAATGAACGATTGGTATCCACAAATCCAACTGGAATCTCCAATTGTTCTTAGCTCTCTGGGCTTATCGAACGTCTGTAAAGAGTGCAACCAGATTCACACCTTTTCAATTGGTGTATGGTTTGGAAGCGACTCTCCCGATTGAATGCGAAATTCCTTCTCTGAAGTTGGCTGTGGAAATATTGCCTGACACTTCTCTAGAGGAAGTGTGTCTCTTGTATTTGGAACGATTGGATGAAACTCGCTGCTTAGCTGCCTTGGTCATTGAGGCATAGAAAAAGCGGGTCAAAGCCCACTTCGATCAATCAGTTTCTCCTCGTTCTTTCGTTGAAGGAGACCTCGTCCTCCTATATGACCAAGAACATGATAAACTTGGAGTAGGAAAATTCTAGCCCATGTGGCATGGGCCCTATATAGTTAAACGAGTATTAAAAAATGGGGCCTATGAGCTTATCGACTACAAAGGAGTTCCCCTGGCACAGCCTAGGAATGGGTTGTACCTCAAAAAGTACTACACTTGAGTTATTCTCGTGTGGTGTGTGTATACATAAGTGAGTGTTTTCATTTTTGTGCATGTGTGGTGTGGTGTTCTTTGTAAGTGTCTTTCTGCTGATTGGGTCTTCCTGATTGTCTAGATGTCTATTACTCCTTTTTTCGGTTTCGCTGATGGTGCCGCCCGCAGTACCAGGAATTTGTCCTCGACAACCTGGGTAATCTACAATCCTGCTGGTGAGTTGGTTAATTTGCAAGGTGTTTGTCTAGGGCCTACCACAAATAATGTCGCAGAATATAGTGCCATTTTAGAATTATTAAATGAAGTTGTTAACCTCGGTATTCATGCATTACTTGTGTATCTAGACTCACATCTTGTAGTATTACAACTTAACAGTCATTATTCAGTTAGAAACCCATCCATTTTGCGTCTGTATCTATGTATTCGTTTACTGGAAAGAAATTTTGATTACATTACATATCAAAATATACCCAGATACATGAATGCATTAATAGATGCAGTAGCTAATTTGGTTTTAAATAGACATTTGCGCAACTTGTAAAAAACATCATCACATGTAAAAAGATCCATCCAGAAATAGATATATATATGTTGAATAGTTTGCAGTTTGTGTACATCACATAAAATAAAAAATATACATGTCTGTCTAATAATAGCCGGAGACAACATGTCTCTCAAAAATATGCATATAAAAAGCCCTAGATGGCTAATCAGCGTGGTGCTCGTGGTAACATGTCACCGCGCGCACCAATCGCCTCAACAGTCGATGGAGGCGACTAGGCACCCCCACAGTGTGTCGCTGGTAAGCCAACGGGACATCTTCCAGCCGTGCATAGTCCGAGATTCCTCGGGCGATGCCCTCCAGGTTCTGGATCAGCTCACTCCCTTCGCCGCCCTCAGCTTGTGGGTCATATGTGTGAGGGGTCCTTCGTGCAATGGGCGACATCCACGCGGGCCTCTCTAGGCCAACGTCTGCATATACATAGAACTGTTGTTAGAATAGGCATGTATCACAAAAAAATCATAAATACATAAAAAATAAAAAAGAGTCATACCTAGCTCCTCGTCCCAGTCCTCCCCCTCCGGAAGTGGAAGATCTGGGTCTCCTGTGAAGTTGGTACCTGCGTAGGGCCAATCCTCAACTACAATCAGCTGATGCCATAACCATACAAAAAACTCAGGCCTCCAGGACATCTGATGGCCTCCTCCGAACCTGGGCATAAGTGCTACCCATCGAGCCATCCTCGGCTCCCTCAATTACGGCTCAGAGACTATCACCCCTTGGCCCTAGAAAATTGGTAATCTTTCCAGAATGAACGACACTAGAATGGAACCATACCCAAACTTTTTTAGTTTGGCCTTCTTGCACTTTGTTAGCTGTCGTTTGATGTTTTTTGTCACGGCAGTGGCCCAATCGAAAAGTGTAGGATTCATGCATTCGGAAGCTATTAGGAGTTGCGCTTTGGTTGCCTCATGCGGGGCCTACGATCCTGTAGCTCGTGTAATGGTGTGAAGCACTACTCGGAGTGCTAGATCACAGACTGTGTGGATGTCTAATTTCCCACTGCCCGATCCTGTTTTTTCCCTTGGGCACACTCTCACCATTACCATATCCATTTTCTCCCTAGAAGGTCTGTTGCCCGTCATGATTGGCACTGGGCCTCTGCGCGAAAATCTGGTTATGAAATAAACATTAGAGACTTCGAGTGATAGTACTTGGTCTCGGAGTTTGAACACTTCTTCATTCTCATCCCATATGCTAACCAAATACTACATTAGCTCAGGTTGAGATCTTAAATATGGTGTGAGTAAAAACTTCTTGAGACCACAGTCCCAGAGGGTGTTCATGCAAGCTTCATTTTCCATGGCCATTTCGTCCTCTTCCCCATGTTCCCTCTCCTTCCACTCAATCACCATTGTCGCTGGATATCTGCACCAACATGGTCAAAAATACCTTATTAGATCTCTGTAACACTTAAAAATTCATTTGAGTGGCTCACATTTTGGTTAATTAACGTGGAAAATTGAGTTGTGCCATTGGTGTGACCCCTTTGCAAAAAGGAGCCAATTGGCACAGGTCCGTGCCTGATACCTGTGCCAATTGGCCGAGCCCTAAATTTTCAAAAGGTTTCCCTAGAGGTCAAATACACAATGGAAATTTACAAAAAATGAATCAAAATAAAGCTAAGGGGAGCACCTCTTACCTGGAACGAACAAGAATCTAGATGATGAACTGGATTATTCACAATCACTGCCGCAAGTTCGCACACCAAAAACTCACTGTTGCTCTCCAAATGAGGTAAAAAGTAAAAGTAAATATGTTTTTACTATTTGTGGCATATTTATAACTTTTCAAAGTCAAATTAGGTTTTGAAAGTAATTTTCCCAATATTTTAATATATTTTGGCGAAAAATGGATTTTACACTCGATTTTATGCGCAACAACAGGTTTTTACGTGACTTGGGCAGTGATACGACTTGTATTTTATACTTTTTCGGACTTAGTAAAAACACGAAAAAGTAATTTCTGGAGTCATCTTTCAACTCTTTTCTGACTCTCTAAACATGAAAATATTGCCGAGTCCCTTGTAGTTTTGATCTCGTTAAAGTGGCTGCGAAACGACATCTACCCAGTATAAATTTACCCCTTTTTCAGGCTGGAATAGATTATTTATGAAAAAGGAATACCCTAGCCTATCATGACTAGGAGGTTTTCTCAGACATAGTTTTCTACCTTTTCGGATCTGAGGAACTATTTACGAAAAGGGACCATTGGAGTTTACTTTTCTGCTATCTTTTCAAACTCTCTAAACATGAAAAGACACTGAGTTCTTCCTTTGTTAGACTCGTTAAACTCTAATGACATCGGATCCAGTCATAATGACGATATTCAAGTTTCTCCTTCCTAGGGCTCATTAAATGTACTAGGATGGATTCGTCTGAAAGACGAAATTACATTACAAGCATATGCTATCCCCTTCAAGCTTGTTCTAAAAAATAATTGGGCTACTCACCAGAAATGGTAGGGAAAAATGGGACTGGTATCATCGTTGTGTCGGCAGTATGTCGCTCTTGAACATGGCACTTGTTTGCATTCGTGTCAGGTTGGGGACATCTCATCTCATTATTTGTTTGCCTCCATGGGTTTGGGTATCCTTTTTGACCTCTCATTTGATTTTTGCCTCGTCATCATGACCTCTGCTCTTTTGATTTCAAATACTGCCAAATCCACTTTCGTGCCGCCGATATGTTCAAGAGAAGTTGACCTCTGCAAGTTTCAACCTTCCTCTGATTCTCATATGATCCTGATTCACAAACATTATTTTCCTCTGTCTCGCATCGATGATGTGGGAAACACTATGGCCCACCTTTGATCAAGGTCACTTCTTGTTGAATTTAGCTCATTATCTAGGAAGTTGATCTGCAGACTCCCTTCCAGTACCTTGGAGCCTGCATGCCTCAATGGCAGGTTCTTCGCATTCGACGCAAGGTTTTCACCATTGACCTTCGATCGGATGATTCCGCGGGTGTTCACGCCAGCTTACTGTTCACATTCCGTGGATTGTACCTATAGTAACTTGGGGGCCATTGTCATTATTGGTGGTTCCTCTCGCGTCTGTTAACAGCTTTCATCATTGGCTGGTAATTAGACGATGTTCTTGCATGTTCGACTTCAGCTCATTTATTCACATGCTTGAACTTGTACTTTGTTCTGGTCGAGATGGAGCGCAAGACCCTGGATTTTGTCTGTTGAAATCCAGGTTGTGATTTTGTGGATTATTATGATTGGTTACATGGCTCATTGATTGGATGGCTGCGACCATACCTGTGTTTATTTATCAATCCTTACTGGATGGTTGTGTCCATGCCTTGGATCTTGATTACTGTATACTCTGTTATGGATGGCTGCGCCCATACCACATATATATCATGTATTTGAGATATCATTTGTACTTGTCTATGTAGGTTTTCCAACGGTAGTGTTTTCAGTTGGGTGTGTTCTCGTAAAACATTTCACCCCTCTCTCTCTTTTGGGCCTCATGCTTTAGGGGGCATCTGTTACACAGTAATTTGTCACCGTCCCTGCAATCCCCCATCCTGCAAATTGGAGGGCTTATTCCATGACCTGTGAGCAGTAACATGACCTGAAACCACTTTCATGGCATCCCCCTTTACAAGGGCAATCATTCCCCTGAAGACAATTTCCTGTGAAAAGCCCTAAAAATAGCCTTTTTAGCCTTGCTGCGACTAGCCAGTTCAGCCCTCGTGCCAATGGGGGAAATCCACCAAAGAGGGCGCGCCAACTGGCGCTCTGTCTCAGTGCATCACCCGCGTCAGGCTTAATAAAGAGTGTTTTTAAAAAATAAATGGTGGAAGTTTGATTCCAACCAACTCTTGAACGAGTCTCTAAAATGAGTTGGGAGGTTTGGCTATAGATCTCCATGTAGGGGAAGTGGTTTTCCACCTATCATGGAAGCTTCCTTGAGGATAGGGCCAATCCCACTATTGTAGGGATCCAAACTCCCCTTCCACCATCTATATAAGCTTGTCCTTTTCCCTTTGCAAGCTAGCCTAAATATAACTGAATCAATTGTAAGGAGATTATCGTCAGACAGCTGAAGAGAGAGAGAGATTTGTCCTTTTCCCGACGAGCTTTACCGAGACGTACTCCTCTGTCGATCCGCCGAAGGAAGATCCAACGTCAGAGCTTAGGTTGTATATTTCTTTGTTCTGATTAATAATAAATGACTTCGATTATGGTTCCACTCAGATGTTCATGTTTTATGTTATGAGTTGTATCTTCTCTGACTCATACATAATTGCATGTATTAGGTTTTATGCTTGTTTGTTTGTTGTTTCTTCTTGTACGTGTAGGTGTTCAATCACATTGAGTGGGAGAATTGTGATTTGCCAAAGCAAGGGACGGAAGTGCTATCTTCTCCACAAACGACGACAACGTTAGGAACTTGTCACATCTTGGTCTTTTGCAATTAGGAACTTGCGTCTTAGCGTGAATCGGTTGTTGCTAGACCCGATCTAGGCTAGTAGGGATCACCTCTGTCTGTAGAGGGGATTTACCTCTCCAACACCAACCCATGTGCCATGGGCCCTACATCATCAAACGTGTGTTGCAAAATGGGGATTATGAGCTTATTGATTATGAAGGTTATCCCTTAGCACAACCCAAAAATGGGTTGTACCTCAAAAATTATTATGCTTGAGTCATTCATGCATGATATGTGTATATAGGTGATTTTTTCATTTTTATGCATGCTTTGGTTTGATGTGCTTTGTGAGATTTTTTTCTGCTTATTGGGTCTTTTTTGTTATGTAGATGTCTATTTCCCCTTATGTCGGTTTCGTGGATGGTGCTTCCCGCAGTACGAGGAACTTGTCCTCAGCAACCTAACCTACAAGGTATTTTTCTAGGACCAACTACGAACAATGTCGCTGAATATAGTGCTATTTTGAAACTATTAACCGAGGCAGTTAACCTCGACATACGTGCATTGCTTGTGAATCTAGATTCACATCTTGTTGTTCTTCAACTTAACAGTCATTATTCAGTTCGAAACCCATGTATTTTGAGATTGTATTTACGTATTCATTTACTTGAAAGACATTTTGATTTCATTACATATCAACATATACCAAGACGAATGAATACATTAACTGATGCAATAGCTAACATTGTGCTAGATAGACATTTGCGCAATTTATAAAACATCATCATATGTAAATAGACCCATGTGGAAAATCCATGTATATATATATATATTGTTTGTTTGCAATGTGTGCATAATAAAAACCCAAAAAAATATATGTTTGTTTCAGTTACATCGCGAGACAACATTTCTCTCAAGATGTGTGGAAATAAAAGCCTAAGTGCCTAATCGGCGTGGTGCTCATGATAGCATGTCATCACCCATACCAACTACCTCAGTAAGTGGTGGATACGACTCAGCACCCCTACAGTGTTCCTTTGATAGGCTCGAGGAACATCATCAAAATGAGCATATTTTGGAATCCCATGGGTGATACCCTCCAGGTTCTGAACTATCTCCTCATCACTGCCCTCACCATGACGATCAAAATCGTGAGGAGTTCACCTCGATATCGACGAAATACCTACAAGTCACTTTGGGCCAACATCTGCATACATATAAAATTAACTGTCAGAACATGCATATATACTAAAAAATCATAAACTTGTGAAAATAAAAAACGAGTCTCACCTAGCTCTTCGTTCCAATCCTCTTCCTTTGGGAGCGGGAGGTCTGGATCACCAGTGAGGTCTGTACCAACATAGGGCCAATCCTCCACAAAAATCAATTGTTGTCGGAGCCAATCGAAAAACTTTGGCCTCCAGGACATCTGTTGGCCACCCCTTGCTCTAGGCATCAGCGCAGCCCATCGGGCCATTTGTGGTTCTCTGGGTGGTGGCATTGGGACAATGACCTCCTAACGCTGGAATATGGGTAATATTTCCAAGAAGAACGATACCAAAATAGATCCATACCCAAACTGCTTCAGTTTGGTCTTCTTTCACTTGGTGAGCTGCTGCTTAATGTTAATAGTCATGGCCTCTACCTAGTTGAAGAGAGTAGGGTTCATGCACTCTGAGGCAAGAATCAGTTGTGTCTTTGTGGCCTCATGTGGCACTTGCGATCCTACAGCCTGCATGGTAGAGTGAAGCACTACTTTTAGTGCCAGATCAGGGATGGTTTGGATGTCAAATTTTCCACTCCCTGTTCCTTTTCGTGCCCCTCGACACACCTTGTCAATCACCATTCCCATGCTTTCCCCGGAAGGACGGGTATCGGTTAAGATAGGGACTGCACCCCTACGCGAAAATCCTGTGATAAAATACACATCAGAGACTTCAAGTTCAAGTTCCTGATCCCAAAGCACAAACTTTTCTTGATCCTCGTCCCAAATTCTTATCAAATATTGAAGAAATTCGGGCTAAGCTCGGAGGCACGGTGTCAGGAAGAATTTCTTTAGCCCATAGTTTCTGAGGGTGTTCATGCATTGTTCATTCTCCATGGCCAGTTCATCCTCCTCATTGCGTTCTCTCTATTTCCACTCAATTACCATATTTTCTACTTAGTACCTGCACACATTGTTCATATGAGCATTGTAAGTCTCCTTAGGCATGGAAATTTGCAAGAAAATGGTTGCATTTTCTTTAAATTTAGGTGGATTTTGGGTTGCGTTGTTGGCACGACTGTTTCACTAACAGTTGCGCCAATGGGAACGACCCTTGTGTAAAAAATGGGCGATTGGCACGAGTTCGTGCCCGAAACCCGCGCAAACCACGATGCCCTAGTTTTGACAAATCCTCCCCTAAATGATTCAAAATGACAAATCAAGGTAATAAAATTTAGCTCAAAAGATGGAAAATGATGTCGACTCTTAACTGAAACTGACAAAATCAAGATTGGCTCACTGGATTGCTTGTAATCGTCGCCACAAGATTGCAAGGAAAATGGGTCACTGTTGCTCTACAAAGAGGTAAAAGTGAAAAGTAAATAATTTTTACCACTTATGGCATTTTATAACTTTTCAAAATCTTAAATTAGGTTTTAAAACATATTTGTCGATTATTTTATCATATTTTTGAGGAATACGTTTTGCACGCGTATTTTTGTGCAGCGACAGGTTTTCACATAGTCATGATGGAGAAACAAGTTGTATTTTATACTTTTTCAGACTTGGTAAAAATACGAAAAAGTCACTACTGGAGTCACCTTTCAACTCTTTTCTGACTCTTTAAAACTGAAAATATTGCCGAGATGCTTGTTGTTTTGAACTCGTTAAATTGGTTGCGAAACGATATCTACCCAGTATACGTTTACCCCTTTTTCAGGCTGGGATAGATTAATTATGAAAAAGGAATACCTTAGCCTATCATGACTAAGAGGTTCTCTCAGACACAATTTTCTACCTTTTTAGATCTGTGAGACTATTTATGAAAAGGGCCTTGCTGGAGTTTTCTTGTCCGCTTTCTTTTCAAACTATCTAAATATGAAAAGATGTCGAGTGTTCCTTTGTCAGACTCGTTTAAAACTGATGACATTGGACTCTGTCGTTATGATGTTACTTGAGTTTCTCCTTCCTAGGGCTCGTAAAATGTACTAGGTTTAATTTGTCCAAAGGACAAACTTACATCGCAAGCACATGCTATCCCATTCAAGCTTGTTTTAAAAAATAATTGGGTTACTCGCCAGAAATGGTGGGGGAAAATGGAACCAGATTGTAGTCGTGTTGGCAGTATGTTGCTCTTGAACATGGCGCTTGTCTGCATTTGTGTCGGGTTGGGGACATCTCATCTCGTTATTTGTTTGCCTCCATGGGTTTGGGTAATATCTTTTTACCACTCATCTTCTCTTTGCCATGTCTCCATGACCTCAGATCCCTTGATGTCAAATACTGCCAAATCTAGTGTCATGCCACCGATATGTTCAAGAGAAGTTTGCTTCTGAAGTTTTCAACCTCCCTCTGATTCTCTGTTGGTCTTGATTCACAATCATCACATTCCTCTGTCTCGTGTCGATGATGTGGGAAACATTATGGCCCACCTTCGATAAGGTCACTTCCTATTGACTCCAGCTCATTATCCAGGAAGCTAATCTAGAGACTCCCTTCAGCTACCTTGGAGCCTGCATGCCTCAATGGCAAGTTCATCTCATTCGACGTAAGGTCCATATCATTGGCCTTCGATCGACTGACTCTGCGGGTGTTCGACGTTAGAGCACTGTTCACACTCTGTGGATTGTACCTTTCATATCTTGAGAGCCATTTTCATTATTGGTGGTTTCTCTCACATCTTTTAATGAATTTCATCATTGGCTGGTAATCAAACGATTTTCTTGCATGTTCGACTTCAGCTCGCATATTCGCATGCTTGAATTTGTACTTTGTTCGGGTCAAGATGGAGCGCAAGAATCTGGGTTTTGTCTGATGAAATCCAGGCTGTGGGTTCATTGTGGATTACTATGACTTATTACATGTATCTTTTGATTGGATGGCTGCGACCATACCTGAGTCTCTTTGTTGATCCCTACTGTTGGATGGCTGTGTCCATACCTCAGATCTTACTTTTTATGTACTCTATTATGGATAGCTGCGCCCATGCCACATGTCATGTATTAGAAATATCAGTTGTATTTGTACTTGTAGGTTTTTTGATAGCAATGTCTGGGCCAAACACATTCTCATAAATCATTTCACCCCTCCCTCTCTCTCGAACCCCATGCTTTAAGGGGCATTTTTTACACAACATTTTGTCACCATCCCTGCAATCCCTCACCCTTCATATTGGAGGCCTTTCCCATGACCTGTGAGTAGTGTCATACTCTGCAAACATCTTCTTTGCATCCTTCTGCATAAGGACATCATTTCTCCTGTTGAACATTTCCTCAAAAAGCACACAAAAACCTATGTTTTGGCCTTGGCGTGGGTAGCCAATTCACCCCTTGCACCAATATGGAGGATTTACACTAGAGCCCGCGCCACCTGGTGCTCTGTCTCTGTGTAGTGCCCACACCAGTTATTTTAGGAATGTTTTTTAACAAAAAGAGGTGGAAGTTTCCTTCTAACCACTTCAAGGATGAGTCACAGGAAGTGGTTAAGTTGATCAGCCATGGATCTCCCTCTTTAGGTAGTGGTTTCCAACCCCCATGGGAAACTCCTTGAAGATAGATCTCCCTTCCATGATTATAGGGATCCTAACCTTTCCCTCTCCCTCTATATAAACAGGCCTTCTCCCTTTATGAAAGCTAGCTGAACATATAGCCAAGAAGCTGAAATTGGAGAAGAGATACTATCGTTGATTAATTTCTATAGAGAAGGTAGAACCAAGGAGAATTCCATAGAGAGAGCCTCGTTCAAATTCCCGACGAGCCTTTGTGAGATGCGCTCCACTGGAACCCTGTTGGAGGATACCGCAACATCGAAGCTTGGTTGTACTCTTCCTTTCTTTCATTAATATACTCGATTATGGTGTTGGTTCTATCATTGTGTTATGTTTATTTAATGCAATTGATTTAGTCTTCTTCGACTGACTGGTAGTTACGAATGTGAAATATTATGTTGTATATCAACATTGTTTCTTGTGTGTGTGCAAGTGTCCGAGGGTGAAAGCGAGCGGATTGTGATTTGTCAAACTAGGAGCGAGAGGCAGCCACTCTTTCGACGACAACAATAGTGTAGGACCTCCGGTAAGTCATATATTGAATCTCCATCCATTCGTTAACTAGGAATCGATATTATAGCTCATCTCGTTTGTGGCTAGACCCACTCTAGGGCTAGTGGGATCGCCTCTGTCCGTAGAGGAGATTTACCTCACCCAAAATTGGTAAATTTGAACCAATGTGGCATGGTACTTATATTGTTAAGTGTGTGCTAGCAAATGGGGCCTATAAATTAGTTGATTATGACAACATATCTTTAGATAAGCCCATAATGGTCTCTACTTGAAGAGGTATTATGCATGATTTTTCGTGTGAAGATATTCTTTGTACATTAGTTACATTTTATAAGTGTGCCTTAGATGAGTTATTTTGCTTGACGAGTTTTCGATACTTTTGCTACTTATCTTGATTACTCTTGATACTACGGATGTCGACGTTCCCTCAGACCTACATTGGCTTTGCTGACGACGCCTGTCGTAGTACAAAAAACATATCTTCTACTGCTTGGGTTATCTATTCACCCGTTGATGAGTTAATTTCTATTCATGGGATTTTCCTTGGTCAAACAACGAACCATATTGCAGAATATAGCAGATTCATTGAGCTATTATTTGATGCCATTGCATTTGGCTTTCAATGTTTGATTGTTAGGTAATATTCACAACTCATTGTATTACATTTGAACGATGTTTATGCAATCAAGAATCTATCTTTGTTAAGAATGTTTTTAAGGGTTCGTCTCTTAGCAAGATAGTTTGATTACATTGAATATCAACACATTTCAAGAAATTTAAACACATTAGATGATGCATTATCTAATAAAGTTTTAAATAGACATTAGCAATGTTGAAAGTAAAACAAAATAATATTTAATCCATATTGAACAAGATACTCGGAGATTGAAAGTAGTAATATCATTAGGTCAAAATAGTTGTGTGTCAAAAAATATTACATCATCTGTAATCATAGGTTTCAAACACCCTATGATCTAAAAGATACTGATAAAAAAAAAATGCCAATCTAAATCGACCATCATCTATCCATGATGATGATCATGGTAGTAGAGTATAGTGCATGCAACTCTATGTAGATATTGCCTGAATGGACCTGGAACCATAGTCACATGCCTCTGGTATCTGAGAGGGAAATCATTTGTCCCAGTCTCGAGATGTCAATGGTAAAACTCTCTAGGTTGTGTTTTAACTCTGCAAGGGCCTCTGGTACATCAATTAGAGGTGGAGTTGTCGCTATAGGTTATGCATCTCGTTTTTCAAAATGACAAAGCACCGTTGGTAGTGTTGGGTATGCATTTTAATGTTTTTATCAGTATTGGACGATAAAAATATCAAATAAAAATTAGATAACAGAAAGACTCAAAATGAGACATTTTATCTAAAGCATCCCACTGTGTTCCAGGTGGGAGTGATGTGTCGGGGTCACCCCTAAAATCAACCCCAGCATAAGGAAAATATTCAATCATGAATATTTGGATCCTAAGCCATACTAAAAGCTGAGGAGTATATCGAACCACAGGACCACCATTGCCACCATGGAAAGCCATCATTGAAACCCATTATGACATGCGTGGTTCCCTCGGTCCCGTTGGATCCATTAACGACAGCTAAGGTACCATGAGCGGAATCCCCTCCAAAGCGAAAGATATGAGAATGGCTCCATAGTCGAAGTTCTTTAGCTCCCCATTCTTTGCTCTCGTGAGTTTTTCTTTCATGTTGACTAAAAATCATTCGAACCAGTTGAAAATTGTTCCCCCGAAACACTCAACAACAGTCTGCATCTGTGCTTTGGTAGCCACATGAGGAGCTGCACCACCACATAATCGGGTAACTGTAAAATCAATGATTTTAAGGTCTAGTCATTCGATAGTCTTTATGTCAATACAACCATCCTTCAATTGTGAATCCTGTGTGCAATATTGCACCATATAAGAAGCAGTAGGCAGTCCCCCTAGTCGTGTCCTGAATAAGGAAATGTATCTTCCTCTTCGGGGTCAACTAGTGAGGAAATAAATATTCTTTGTCTCGATCACAATCTTGTGATCCTCGATGATGAAATTTTTTTCCTGAACATCCCATGCATTGACCAGCCAGGTCATGAGTTCCACTTGTGCTTTCATTCCTTGTATTGCCCAAAATTTGTATAAACCATATTTCTTCAACACAAAAAGTGTTCCTGTGCTATCCATATCTTCATTATCATGCAATTCATGCTCTCTTTCTCTCCACTCAAGCATGATTGGTTGCCTATAAAAAATCATTTAGGAACATTAGAAATTTTTTGAGAGAATTTGGAGCCATTTTTATGGATAAAAATTTAATTTTTGAAAACCCCACGTGCTTGCACAACTTTATTCATAAACAATGCATTTTTGCGCACAATTTATATATAAAAACCGTGGTGGCACAATGATTTTTTATGTTAAAAAATCATCGGGGTGCACGTGTTTTGCCACAAAAAACCTGTGCACCCTCGAGGGTGCATTATAAAACCTTGTTTCCTCCAAAAAAATGATAAAAAAACTTAAATTTAAAAATTAAATGGATGAAAAGAAAGACAAAAAAGAGATAAAATACCTGGAACTGACGGTTTGCGAAATGATTTGCTGGTTCTCTCGATATCTTCTTTGGAAGATTTATGGTAAAAACTCATTTTCACTACCATGGAAATCAAAAGATAAAAATGATTTGTTTTGACCTTTAGAAGTTAAATTTTGAATTTTTTTACAATGATTGAGTGCATACAATTATAATTTTTTGAGTTTTTGTGCAGAGAATAGGTTGTGCCTGAAAATGAATCATTTTGAAAATGAGTAAACTTTTATCACTTTTTCGGGCTCTCAAAAAATACAAAAAAGTGAAACTGTGGAGTCCTCTTTTAAGCCATTTTCAAACTTTCTAAACATGGAAAAATCACCGAGCACTTGACTATTTGAACTCGTTAAAATAAATGAACATGCATATATTCAGTATAAGTTTGCCCCTTTCTGAGACTGAACTAAACTAATTATGAAAAAGGTATACTTTGACTAAGCATGGTCAATAGATTTCTCTCCTACATAATTTTATCCTTTTTCAGGTTTGAGAGACTGAACTTACGAAAAATAACATTACGAAGTTTACTTATGTTTTTAATTTGACTCCCTAAAATTGAAAAACACTGAGTTAATCCTATGCTAGACTCATTAAAACTAAATAGTGAAGGACTTGTTGATTACAATAGGACTGAACCATTCCTTCTTAGGGTTCATTAAAAATACTGAGATGGAGTCATATAAAGGATGAGCTTACATGACAAGAAAATGTTATCCTCCTCAAGCTTGACAAAAATAAATAGGTACTTGCAAGTAATGATGGGGGATAAAGTGAGAAAAATAATCCATATTTTATACTTGTTTTTAAAAGCAACATGTCGCTCTTGAACGTGACACTTTGTCGCACTCATATATGGGTTGTGTAATCCTTTTGTCTTACAGTTAATCAAACCTCATTGAAATTATTCAGCTGGTTCTGGGTATTATCTTTAATTCAAATGCTGCCAAGTCATTTACAGTGTCGTTATGTGTTCAAGAGAAAGTTCAACTTCAAATTCACTATTCATTGCAAACATTTTTCTGCATTCGCGTTGACCATCCTCGAGTTAATACTTGCAAAACATTTCTTCAAAACTTGACATAATGGTTTCGTGTCGTAGACCCTCCTATGACAGATCAATTTCTATTGACATCAACTCATTTTGTAGAAATTTGATCTAAAAATCCTATCAGTACCTTGGAATCTGCATGCCCTAATGGCAGGTTTATTGCCTTCGACGACAGGTTTCAATCATTGACCTTTGATCATATGACTCTATGAGTGTTCGACTGCAAATCATTCATTTAAATTTCATAGATTGTACTGAATTAATTTGAGATACATTTCCATTATTAGTGGTTTCTCTCACACTTGTTAACGATTTTCATCATTGACCGGTAATCAAGTGGTTTCTACCATGTTCGACATCAAAACAATCAATCACATGGATAGATTCGTACTAGTTCGAGAAACAGAAATCAAGACCTTGTATCTAGTTTCAACCATCAAGACTATGAGGAGTTATGTATTCAAAATACAATAGACTTATTCATAATAGATGGTTGCGCCCATACTGTGTCTACTTTTGATGGAATGCTATATTAATATTTGTACCAAAACATTTATTTAGTTTTTCTCTAAGTATGGGAATGCCTACCTCAGTGATGATTATATATTTGCATTAAATTTTTCTTACAGGTTTTCGACCAGTGTCTCCAATCCAATCCTTGGGATGATAAAGCACTTCACTCTCTTGAAAAACTTTCCCAGACTCTACACTTTAGGGGGCAATCTGTTACAGGTCATTTTTTCACCATGACATTTGACTGTCAATATGGATCTATCACCACCCATATCCATGTTTCCTTAGAAGTCAAAACATTTATGTTCTCGAACAAAGTCTTGAAAAATGGAAAAAAGCTATTTAAAACTCTTAAAGGTTTCTTACACAATTTTTGTGGCCATTTCCTGCGCATGCGCTAATACTTCCTCTATTATCCGCGACTATTGCCACTCCATTCTCCCATAAAAACTGCACACCCCCATGAAAGAAAGTAAACATGAAAAAGTAACTTCTAGAAGCCTAGTTGGGAAAATATTCTTCCAACTAAAAGCCTCTTGAGTCGCGCCAGTTCGAGCTATATCCCTCCACTCATGGAGATTATCCCCTTGGATAAAGGAACCCTAATCCCTTCCTTAGAGGATCACATGCCTCTCTTGATGGACCTGAAAATTCTTCAATCTATCCTATAAATTGAGCTAAATATTTAGGGTTAGGGTAGTTGGTATAACCTACAATTTACTTAGTACATCATGTATTTTACTTGGTGAAGTTGTTTAAATTTTTTACATTGAATATTACATCATTGTGCATAAGAGTTCGTTGAAGACAAACCTGTGTTGGTCATTCTAGAGAGGAAGGCTTGTCAAACCAAGGAGCAAGATTGTGAAGGCATTCAAGAGAAATCTGTACAACATCAAGGCTCAGGTTGTAAGATTTCTCTTTATAATTATTGAGAATACATATGGATCTATTTTTCTCATTGTGTTGTTTTTAGATTCATTGAAACAATGTTAATTCTTAATCTCCTTGATCATTAAGTTGAACTGGTTTTTTTGATTATTATATATTGCAGGTGTTTTTGATTCTTTACTTGTTTTCATTTGCAGGTTCTTCTCAGCATTGAAGGATTTATTTGGAGCGAAAGGAAAAGTCTACAACAAACATCTCGTTGAAAGGTAGGAGCATAACCTCCTCATTTCTAAGTTATAATAATCTGAATGCTAATAGTTTAGAGAAAGAGGTATTCAAATGGTTTTTTGTTTCTTGTTATCTGTTGGGATACTAGGGAGATCACCCTTGTCTGCAAGAGGGATTTATCCATAAAAATTTCCACTCTTCCGATGAATGAATTCATTTAACATGCTCATTTTGACTCTCTCTCTATTTTCAAACCCTATACACAATAGCAAACTAAAGTATGTTCTTAAGTATACCTACCTAGCCTCATCCTTGCCTCTGCAACTGAACCTTTGAAATCAAACATAAAACCTATACCTAGTTCCTTGAATGTCACTCCTATCTAGAAAAAAATCAAAACAAACAAAACCCTAATTCATTGAGATTATATCTAGCCTAAGATCATTACATATCGAGTCATCTCATTGGCTGCAAAATTGACATTGAGAGAGCCCTCTCTGGTTTTGGTAGGGCTAGCTACCAGACCTAAAGTTTGGTTTGAGGTTACCTCCTTCAGTTCCATTCTCAGCCTTGGGAAATGAGGGGGAATGATAATATATTTCATTACAGGTTTTACGATGACATCTAGACAACATGATTATATTATGGTGTGGTGGACATGTTGACAAAGGTAGCACACTTGATTCCCGTAGAGTCTGCTTATTAATCTAATGATGTAGCATAGGTATTCATCAAATATGTGGTGAGGTTACATGGTGTTCCACGGAAGATTGTATCTGATAGGGATGCTAAGTTCACTTCCAAGTTTTGGAAGGAGTTGTTTGCAGGTTTGGGGACAAATTTGGCCTTCAGAACAAATTATCATCCACAGACAGATGAACATATAAAAATATATTAGAGGACATGTTGAGGATGTATGTGATGCATCAAGAAAGGATATGGGAGGAGTACATTTCGTTGTTTGAATTTGATTATAATAATGGTTATTAGGAGTCACTGAGGATGAGTCTGTTTGAGGCACTCTATGGGTGGAATTATAATTCTCCCATTAGTTGGAGTGATCTAGTGATCATGGTGTTGATAGGACCAGACATGTTGGTAGATATGGAATAGGATATGCAGGTAATCAAGAAGATAAAGGAAAAACAAGATAGGAAGAAAATTTATGCATATCTGAACAGGATGTTTAAGGATTTTTGGGTTGGGGATCAGGTGTATTTGTGCATCAAGCCAAAGAAGAGATATTTTAGGATTGGATCATGTGCCAAGCTGACACCTTGGTTTTGTGGGCCTTTCAAGATTCTTGAAAGGATTGGAATAGTAGCCTATCGACTTGCACTGCCTTCGAAAGTGAAAGTACATGATGTTTTCCACATGTCATTAATTAAGAAGTATGTTAAATATGTTGATCATTTTATTAACTAGTCTATATTGTAGGTGGATCTAGAAGGATAATTCCATCCAGATGAAGCTACATGGGATATGGTAGAACAAATTCGAGCTATGTATCCTTCTCTATTCACTGGTTGAGCGAATGTTTTTGTTATATGTTTTGGTGTGATGTTTTGGTAAATGTACATATGTATATGGATGTAAATACCTCCATGAGTTGTGTTATAATGATTTAATAAATGGTATGGGTGTCATGTCATTATGATTTTCATGTTGTCATGTTGGTTTTCTTCTGAGCAGACCAATCATTGTAAATAATACAAGAAGTTAAGTGTAGGAATTTGAATAACTGATATATTATTCACCGAGATTCTCCTGATCACACACTATTTTAACTTCATGCACAATACAAAATCTCTTCTACCATTGATCATTAATTGAGGAAATAAAAAAAAATCGCATGCGCACATTAAAACCATAAACAATCACACATATGAACATAGTATTTTATGGGAAAGCTTAAAGCTGAAAACACCCAAATATCTGTATATTATATTTCATAGATATCATGTAACAATAATTATACAAATCTCCTCACAAGCTCTCAGTATAATCTCCAATTGCTACACGCTAATCAAGCCCGATCTAGCAAATCACATGCTCCAATATCTGCCACCTGATAGCCTGCCTCTATTGCGCAATCACTGCTGAAGAATGGCTCTGAATGAACTCGAATTGGTCCAGCCTTGCTCACACAATCCTCATTGGCATCTCCAATCACTAGTTGTTGCAAATCATTCAATAGTATAGTCACAACTGATAGTCACACTGCTCTTTCACCTACCTCTTCACTGGTCTCCACTAAAACTATCCATGCACTGTAGTTAACTGATGTATTCTTTAGTTGATTAATGAGTTAATAATTAGTGAATTAACTAATAATTAATTCACACCACTCTCACTAGTGTATCAATTAGTTAGACTAGATACAACTAGCTCAACTATGTTTAATTCAGTTAAACTGAACACAACTCCATCAAATACCTCAATAAATCCACAAAACTCTGTCACATGAGTTCTCACTGAAGTATCCATGCAATAGCTCCACTTAACCCTCGGGAATAGCGTAATTCCTTCTGTTAGCTCCTGTTCCACATTTGTGCACTTAACTGAAGTGCTCCAAGAGAATAAGATAATTTTTATAGTCCAAATATTATTAAGAGTTAATAATATTCGACATATCTATTTTTAGACTGGAAATCTAAAAATAGATTCCGCCCAATATGTCTAAAAATAGAAGTCCATCTATTTTTCCAAGTTGACCAACCATCCACAAATAGCATCCTACAACTCATAGAACATGATCGACATGTCTAAAAATAGACATAGTCTAAAAATAGACTGTGCGCCAAAAATAGCCTGCAGGGCCACTTAGTGAAGGTGACTTCTTTCCACTAAGCTCATCATCTTGTTGAAATCTCAACATTAAGTTATAAAGATCCATGGGCAGTATGTTTTTCTTTCACCTTTCTTGTTGGTTGTAGGTGACATTGAACACCGAGGATGGTGTTCCCCTGATGGAGAGCGTTATGTAATAGGCGTGGTAAAAAATTCCATGTAATAAACTTAATAAAGGCAAAATAATAACCATGGTCATGGGACACAAATTCGAAGCTGAATTTTGGGTGAAAACATCCTAGTGTGGGTGTTAATTTGATTTATTATGACTAAGAAAATAGGCAAAGGAAATGGAAAATTATTTGGAAAGGAATGAGGCATTATTAGCATTTTATTTATGAAAATAATTAAAATTAGGAGAAGAGGAAGGTGAAAAGTGGCAGGTTGCATGTGAGAAGGAAAATGAAGGAAAATAATGGAAAATGTAAGAAAAAAGAGGCCTCATTAATAAAAAAAGATTCTGAGGATCAATTGGTACCTATTGTCAGTTCAATTTTGGGAGTTGTCTCTCTCTCTCTCTCACTCACTCTTGAACACTTAGAGTTTTCTTGAAGCACTCTAACACTGGATCAAGGAAAGGAAAGGAAGGAACAAGAAGGAAAAGGGAAGAAAATATCAAACAAGGAAGAGTATGATCAAGCAACTACAACAGGATTAATTGCATGTATCCATTTTCATGTGTGATTTCCTTGCTAGATTTGGCATGCATGGTGTAATATTACTAAATTAGCATACAACTAATTAGAATATTAATTTTTGATTTTTCTCTTAGATAGAGAAATAAGAGGGTATGGAGACCCATAAATCTCCTTAGTAGGAATAAAAGACACTCCTAGTGTGAATGGAGGTCAAATATAAACTCGATTGAAGACCCTTAGGTATGAAAAGGGGCTAGAGTAGGTTGAATAGGTCAAATTTTGATGCAGGAGCATCAAGGCCATTTTTCATTTGTAAATATGTTAGAAAAGGGGGTGTGACATTTTTAATATTTTATTAATTAATTTGTCATTTTTAATAAAATAGGAGATAAAGTGAGGATTATGTAAATATTATTTTATTAATTAAAAGGATATGAGAGAAATAGATGATGAGCAAAATTTGGGATTAGGAATTCTATGTATAGGACTTTGTTGAGTCCACACCTAAAATATAGATTAGTTGAGGATTAGGTGGAAAGATATTTTGAGTGAATTAAATGCATTATCTATGTATAAATATGAGTGGTTTTTGAGAGGAGGAATGGTTGAAGAGAGAGTAAGGGTGTGAGTAGAAAGCGGGTTTCTACTTGCAAGCCTTCGGGCAATAGTAAAGGGCCACAGATCTCGAATATCTGGCCAACAAGAGTTTGTAAGTAATTTTGTTCTGTTCAGATTATATATATTGTGTGATTGATGAATTTGTCTTGATCTTGATTGGATCGATACCATTGAAGTTGTTGAGATTGTGCGCATAGCTGAAAGGTATGTTATTTACTGTGTTGAACCTTGAAATGATCGATTCCGCATAAAAAAGATCAAAATCAAACTTCAATTATGAAATCGAAGTCAAGGAAATTGTGTTGAATACATAGCTGTGAAAATTTCAATGAATCTACGCAAAGAACACTAAGTTCAATAGTAATGAATGAATCGAGCAGAATTATGGTTTGAGTGATGGAATTGGAAAGCAATTGTTTTATCGTTTAAATGGTAAATTCATGAAATTGAGTTTATGTCTTCAAGGAGGTGAATTTGAATTCTATTGATACTCGTAGATCATATTGAAGTGAAAGGGCATGCGAGTCCAAGTAAATGGCTTGAATATAAGTTAAATTTATTATAATGAATTTAATGTAGCTGAAATCGATATCATTCATGTTAAGTCATGGGAAATTATAATTGTTAAAAATGCGGTATGATGATCACGAGAGGAATAATCATGGCTGCATTTATATCGACCTTTGGGAAATCGATTTCCAGCATGGGTAATTATATGAAAGGCGCAATTTTAGAATCGATACAATGTTCAGAGTTTAAGAATGAAGTAAACAGCATTGGGAGCCTGCGTTACTGGTTAGATGAAAGGGATTATTAAAGCATGTGAAAGGCGAATACACAGAGAGTGTCTAATTCTGTTCTGTAAATGTTGAGTTCTGAAATCGATTGAATTGTTTGATGTTTTATAATTTAATGATTCGATTTCTGATAGCTTTGACAGGGTTAATGATTGTGTTGGCAATGGTAAACAGTCATGTGATAACCGAACACCATCTTTAAGTCGCGCAATTGAGCGTATCGGGAGATATGAATCCCTTTACAGTTCGATCCATAGCTCAGAAGAAGATGATTTTGATGAAGTTTCTAGGCAAGAAAACAAGCTTGGAAATTGCGAGACTAATGCTGCATTAGCTTCCGCGGAAGAAGCTTTGGCACTATCCACATGGACTGTAGCCACAGTTTGCAGGACTCTCTCCCTTGAAAGTTTACTGGCTTTACTTACTGGAACGTTGCTAGAGAAGCAGATAGTGGTTACATGTCCAAATCTGGGCATTCTATCTTCAGTTGTGCTCTCACTTACTCCAATGATTCGCCCATTTGAGTGGCAGAGTTTATTGCATGTTTCCTATTTTACCAAAAGCAATGCTCGACTTCCTAGAAGGTGTGTGGTAAGGAGCTGAAGAGCGGAGCCATGGAAACAGGAAGCTAGAACGGAAGGTAAGTTAATTGCCAGGTTCTAAATTTTAATATCTGGTTTTTTGCTGATGATTGCCAAATTCGAGTTGTGCGTTGCAGTTTGAAAGAGGACCGAAGAGATTGACAAGGTGATCTGCTAGAAGTTGAAGGCAGAAATTTGAAATGTAAATACAGTGGATATTGAAGGGGATTTTGACTCCGCTGGTTCTAATTGGTAATGGTTGAATTGCATACATTGAATATGGGTGAATATGGGTGATAATGAAGAGACAAGGGCGCACATCATTTTGAAACTGCTGAGTGAGATTTGGTGGAGAATTTAAATAAATGGGAGTTTTATTAAAGTCTTTTCTTAAGACTTTTGAAGGAGTATATGTTGAATTATTTTGAGCCACCTGTTTGTAAAAGCTTCCGCATAAATGGTAAAGCATGAATTTGCCAGTGATTGAGATTAGTGATTTGGGTGTAAATATTGAGAAGCAGGTTTATATGCATGGTACACTAAGATTCTGGGTTTGCAGGCCCTGCCTGCATCATTTTTGGTATCAGAGCTTGGCTCTATTGAAATGAAGATGTTTGTTTTCTGAATGAGGACATAAGGTTTTGTTGAGAACTAAAGTGTGTTTTCTTTGAATGTGTGATGAATGACTGAAAGGAAGCTCAGATTTTTAAATTTGATATGCAAGCTACACAATTGCCGTGAACATGATCACAAAAACGAAGGGAGGACAAGATCATGCAAGATCTTAAAGGTGAGGTGATTTTCTGATTGGAAATTTGAGATTAAGTTTATGGTTGCAGATAAGATGATGGTAGTGAACCTGACATTCAACTAAAGGCTGGATAGGGAGAAGAGGTGATGGAAGTGAACTTGACATTCAGCTAAAGGTTGGATAGGGAGGACAATTGCAGTGTCCTAAAGAAGAAGGTGAGTTGAAGAGATAGCCTAGAGAGAGAGCAGAGGAGAATGCTCAAGAGGTTCCAGAGGCAGTGAACCAGTACTTACCAAAAGACTGAGTGAGGAGAGCTTGGTGAGGTAAGTGGCGGCAGGACAGGAGAGCTTGCTGTTGCAGAGGCTAGTGCAACTCATAATGAGTGAGAAACTCATAGAGAAGATGATCATGGAGGATCAGAGAAGAGGTTCAGAGGAATGCCATAGAGGTAAGATGACTGATGAGGTCAGAGAAAGAGAAATTGCAGTAATGAAGGTACAATTACAGGTACTAGAGGAATGGCTGCAAGAGCAAGAAAATCAGAATAGAGGATAGATCTTTCCACTGAATGGAAAGAGAGTGATTTGGAGACCATTGCCGATGAAGTTGAGGCAAAGTGTGATTGCCTTATTGAAGAAAGAACTTAGAGTTCTTGAGCTAGATATGGAATTTGAAGATTCCATACGCAGATCTGTTCAAAGGGAAGTATTGGAGGAAGCAGTCAAGACTGAAAAGTCTTGTGGTTTTAAAACTGATGAGTTGTGTATGTTTGTAGGTATAGCACAGCGAGACGAGCAAGTTTTAGAGTTTTTTCAGGAGAGAGAATTGAATCTAAAGGCTGTTCAGATCGATGCTGAGGTAGCAAGATCTCAGGAGGAAATGAAGACAAAGGAGTCTAATCAGAATGTTGGTGCAGAGAGGGAAGGACCAGCTGATGTTTGGTTAAGAGCTGGTGAAGGTATACAAAATTGTGTGAAGTTTCTGAGTTCTACTCCTAATGAAATTGTTGAGTTGTATAGAAAACTAGATCTTCATAGAAGAGAATTGGAGAGATAGAGGACTTATGTGCAGGATAATTTGCTGAGGAAGCAAGGCAGGAAAGTTTTCATGAATGACAATCATGAAGCAGATGATGGTAAGAAAGCGAGACTAGCTAACAGTATCATGGTGAATGCAAATCAACATACTGATGTGCTGACAAAGGAGTCGGGAAGGAACTCAGAGCAACATACTGGAGTGTTGCCAAAGAAAGCTGAGGAGAAATCCAGTGAAGATTTTCTGAGTCCTGAAGAAGACTTGGAGCTGCGGATGACTGAATCAACAAGTGAGACCATTGGGTCTTGTGAATTTGATGCTGACAATTTGATTGTGTTTACAGGTGATGCAGAAGACAGTCCATCACTTGGAATTGTCTTGGAAGAAGAAGAACTGTTGCAGGTAGAAGATGAGATAGGGATGTCTCATATGCAGAGGCTTGTTACCATGGGTGATAAGAAAGAGTTGGCTTGTCTGAAAAGCCAAGAGAAGACTGGTGGACAAAATTTTGGAGCTGCTATAGTAATACAGGATGAGGCTACAATATTGGAAAAACTTGATTTGATTGCCAGAATCAATCAAGATGATGATGGACAATTACTGAAAATTTTCGAAGGGGAAGATGGAGGTTATGCTGGAGTTAATTTGCAGCATGTTGATGAAATGCTAAAATGTTTGTTGGAGACATTTGAACCAGACAAAGAAGTTGCAGATGAAATTGCAGGTAACGAGTAAAAGAATGTTGCAGAGGGACATGAAGTTTGGGAGGCAGCAACATCCATAGTGACAGCTAGAGCAACATGTGGGGTAGCATCTGCGGGAGTAAAACCAATGTTAGCAACATTTATGGTGGCAGCTGAAGGAACATCTATGAGGGCACTGAAGCCTTGTGGTTTTTATTCTAACAATTGTTTTGTGAGTACAGGTTTTATTGAAGATGCTGGAGAAGGTCTATTAGACAGAGAAATTGAACTGATGAGGCGGATGATGATGAAAGTATTTTGGAGGAGGCCAGCATCAGTAAAACAAAGGGGAAGCAGCAGAAGAAAGATAGCAAAAGATTGTGAAAGAATAGTCAGTGGAGCGATGCAACATAAAGTGTGGAGACCTGAAGAAGAACATTAGAAAGAAGCAGCGGCAAGTAGAAAGTTACAACACAAGATATTGGATCCAGGCATACACAGATCCGAACACATGATCAGGCGATCATGATTAATTTTAACGTTGGGAGTCTGATGCAGGAGCATCAAGGCCATTTTTCATTTGTAAATATGTTAGAAAAGGGGGTGTGACATTTTTAATAAAATAGGAGATAAAGTGACGATTATGTAAATATTCTTTTATTAATTAAAAGGATATGAGAGAAATAGATGAGGAGAAAAATTTGGGATTAGGAATTCTATGTATAGGACTTTGTTGAGTCCACACCTAAAATATAGATTAGTTGAGGATTAGGTGGAGAGATATTTTGAGTGAATTAAATACATCTAGCAAATAAGGAGAGTGGTTTTATAGAGGGAGAATGACACTTGAAGGGCTGGGAAGAGAGAGTAGGTGTGAGTAGAAAGTGGTTTCATTTGCAAGTTGAAATTGTAAGGGCTACGTGACTAATATTTGGCCAAATAAGAGTTTGTAGTAATTTTTGTTCTCCGTTTTATTTACACAGTACTGGAGCAAATTTGTCTTGATATTGATTGGATCGATACCATTGAAGTTGTTGAGATTGTGCGCATAGCTGAAAGGTATGTTATTTACTATGTTGAACCTTGGAATGATCGATTCTGCATAAAAAAAATCAAAATCGAACTTCAATTATGAAATCGAAGTCAAGGAAATTGTGTTGAATACATAGCTGTGAAAATTTCAATGAATCTATGCAAACACTAAGTTCAATAGCAAGTAATGAATGAATCGAAGGTTAAACCTTTGTTTGGTGGAGTGATGGAATTGAAAGAAATTGTTTTATTGTTAAATGGCAATGTCCAACACGAAATTGAGTTTACGTTCTCTGCGTAGAGGTGAATTTTGAATTCTATTGATACTATGTGATTGGCATGTTTGAAAGGCCGCAGAGTCCAAGTAAATGTTTGAATAGAGGTTAAATCTCTATTATAATGAATTGAATGTAGTTGAAACTGATATCGATTCATGTTAAGTCAAATGGAAATTATAATTGTTAAAAAAAATGCAGAAGGGTGATCAGCGTAGAGGAGGGCTGAATCATAAGTGGTATTTTATATTGACCTTTGGGAAGTCAATTTCTAGCATGGGTAATTATATGAAAGGCGCAGTTTTAGAATCGATACAGTGTTCAGAGTTTAAGAATGAAGTAAACAGTGTTGGGAGTCTGCGTTACTGGTTAGATGAAAGGGATTATTAAAGCATGTGAAAGGAAAATACACAAAGAGTGTCTAATTCTGTTCTGTAAATGTTGAGTTCTGAAATCGATTGAATTTTTTGATGATTTATAATTTAATGATTCGATTTCTGATAGCTTTGACAGGGTTAATGATTGTGTTGGCAATGGTCAATAGTCATGTGATAGCCGAACAACATCTTTAAGTCGCGCAATTGGGCATATTGGGAGTTCTGAATCCCTTTACAGTTCGATCCATAGCTCAGAAGAAGATGATTTTGATGAAGTTTCTAGGCAAGAAAACAAGCTTGGAAATTGCGAGACTAATGCTGCATTAGCTTTTGCGGAAGAAGCTTTGGAACTATCCACATGGACTGTAGCCACAGTTTGCAGGACTCTCTCCCTTGAAATTTTACAGGCTTTACTTGCTGGAACCTTGCTAGAGAAGCAGATAGTGGTTATATGTCCAAATCTGGGCATTCTATCTTCAGTTGTGCTGTAACTTATTTCAATGATTCGCCCATTTGAGTGGCAGATTTTATTGTTTCCTGTTTTACCAAAAGCAATGCTTGACTTCTTGGAAGGTGCGTGGTAAGGAGCTGAAGAGCGGAACCATGGAAATAGGAAGCCAGAACAAAAGGTAAGTTAATTGCCAGGTTCTAAATTTTAATATCTGGTTGTTTGCTGATGATTGCCAAATTCGAGTTGTGCGTTGCAGTTTGAAAGAGGACCGAAGAGATTGACAAGGTGATCTGCTAGAAGTTGAAGGCATAAATTTGAAATGTAAATACAGTGGATATTGAAGGGGATTTTGACTCTCCGCTGGTTCTAATTGGTAATGGTTCAATTGCATACATTGAATATGGGTGAATATGGGTGATAATGAAGAGACAAGGGCGCACATCATATTGAAACTACCGAGTGAGCTTTGGTGGAGAATTTAAATAAATGGGAGTTTAATTAAAGTATTTTCTTAAGATTTTTGAAGGAGTATATGTTGAATGATTTTGAGCCACCTGTTTGTAAAAGCTTCCGCATAAATGGTAAAGAATGAATTTTCCAGTGATTGAGATTAGTGATTTGGGTGTAAATATTGAGAATCGGGTTTATATGCATGGTACACTAAGATTCCGGGTTTGCAGGCCCTGCCTGCATCATTTTTGGTATCAGAGCTTAGCTCTGTTGAAATGAAGATGTTTGTTTTCTGAATGAGGACAGAAGGTTTTGTTGAGAACTAAAGTGTGTTTTCTTTGAATGTGTGATGAATGACTGAAAGGAAGATCGGATTTTTAAATCTGATATGCAAGCTACACAATTTCCATGAACATGATCGCAGAAACGAAGGGAGGACAAGATCATGCAAGATCTTAAAGGTGAGGTGATTTTCTGATTGGAAATTTGTGATTAAGGTTATGGTTGCAGATAAGATGATGGCAGTGAACCTGACATTCAGCTAAAGGTTGGATAGGGAGAAGAAGTGATGGCAGTGAACCTGACATTCAGCTAAAGGCTGGATAGGGAGGACAATTGCAGTGTCCTGAAGAAGAAGGTGAGTTGAAGAGATAGCCTAGAGAGAGAGCAGAGGAGAATGCTCAAGAGGTTCCAGAGGCAGTGAACTAGTACTTAACAAAAGACTGAGTGACAAGAGCTTGGTGAGGTAAGTGGCGGCAGGACAGGAGAGCTTGCTATTGCAGAGGCTAGTGCAACTCATGACGAGTGAGAAAATCATGGAGAAGATGATCATGGAGGATCAGAGAAGAGGTTCAGAGGAATGCCATAGAGGTAAGATGACTGATGAGGTCAGAGAAAGAGAAATTGCAGTAATGAAGGTACAATTGCAGGTACTAGAGGAATGGTTGCAAGAGCAGGAAAATCAAAATAGAGGATGGATCTTTCCAATGAATGGAAAGAGAGTGATTTGTCGACCATTGCAGATGAATTTGAGGCAAAGTGTGATTGCCTTATTGAAGAAAGAACTTAGAGTTCTTGAGCTAGAGATGGAATTTGAAGATTCCATACGCAGATCTGTTCAAAGGGAAGTATTGGAGGAAGCAGTCAAGACTGAAAAGTCTTGTGGTTTTAAAACTGATGAGTTGTGTATGTTTGCAGGTATAGCATAGGGAGACGAGCAAGTTTTAGAGTTTTTTCAGGAGAGAGAATTGAATCTAAAGGTTGTTCAGATTGATGCTGAGGTAGCAAGATCTCAGGAGGAAATGAAGACGAAGGAGTCTAATCAGAATGTTGGTGTAGAGAGGGAAGGACCAGCTGATGATTGGTTAAGATCTGGTGAAGGTATACAAAATTGTGTGAAGTTTTCGAGTTCTACTCCTAATGAAATTGCTGAGTTGTATAGAAAACTAGATCTTTATAGAAGAGAATTGGAGAGACAGAGGACTTATGTGCAGGATAATTTTTTGAGGAAGCAAGGAAGGAAATTTTTCATGAATGACAGTCATGAAGCAGATGATGGTAAGAAGGCGAGACTAGCTAACAGTCTCATGGTGAATGCAAATCAGCATACTGATGTGCTAACAAAGGAGTCGGGAAGGAACTGAGAGCATCATACTGGAGTGTTGCCAAAGAAAGTTGAGGAGAAAGCCAGTGAAGATTTTCTGAGTCCTGAAGAAGACTTGGAGCTGCGGATGACTGAATCAACAAGTGAGACCATTGGGTCTTGTGAATTTGGTGCTGGCAATTTGATTGTGTTTACAGGTGATGCATAAGAGAGTCCATCACTTGGAATTGTCTTGGAAGAAGAAGAACTGTTGCAGGTAGAAGATGAGACAGGGATGTCTCATATGCAGAGGCTTGTTACCATGGGTGATAAGAAAGAGTTGGCTTGTCTGAAAAGCCAAGAGAAGACTGGTGGACAAAATTTTGGAGCTACTACAGTAATACCGGATGAGGCTACAGTATTGGAAAAACTTGATTTGATTGCCAGAATCAATCAAGATGATGATGGAAAATTACTGAAAATTGTCGAAGGGGAAGATGGAGGTTATGCTGGATTTAATTTGCAACATGTTGATGAAATGCTAAAATGTTTGCTGGAGAAATTTGAACCAGAGAAAGAAGTTGCAGATGAAATTGCAGGTGACGAGCAAAAGAATGTTGCAGAGGGACAGGAAGTTTGGGAGGCAGCAACATCCATAGTGACAGCTAGAGCAACATGTGGGGTAGCATCTGTGGGAGTAAAACCAATGTTAGCAACATTTATGGTGGCAACTGAAGCAACATCTATGAGGGCACTGAAGCCTTATGGTTTTTATTCTAACAATTTTTTTGTGAGTACAGGTTTTATTGAAGATGCTGGAGAAAGTCAATTAGACAGAGAAATTGAACTGATGAGGCGGATGATGATGAAAGTATTCTGGAGGAGGCCAGCAGCAGTAAAACAAAGGGGAAGCAGCAGAAGAAAGACAACAGAAGATTGTGAAAGCATAGTCAGTGGAGCGATGCAACATAAAGTGTGGAGACCTGAAGAAGAACATCAGAAAGAAGCAGCGACAAGTAGAAAGTTACAACACAAGATATTGGATCCAGGCATACACAGATCCGAACACATGATCAGGCGATCATGATTAATTTTAACGTTGGGAGTCTGATGCAGGAGCATCACGGCCATTTTTCATTTGTAAATATGTTAGAAAAGGGGGTGTGACATTTTTAATATTTTATTAATTAATTTGTCATTTTTAATAAAATAGGAGATAAAGTGAGGATTATGTAAATATTCTTTTATTAATTAAAAGGATATGAGAGAAATAGATGAGGAGCAAAATTTGGGATTAGGAATTCTATGTATAGGACTTTGTTGAGTCCACACCTAAAATATAGATTAGTTGAGGATTAGGTGGAGAGATATTTTGAGTGAATTAAATGCATTATCTATGTATAAATATGAGTGGTTTTTGAGAGGAGAATGACAGTTGAATGGTTGAAGAGAGAGTAAGGGTGTGAGTAGAAAACGGGTTTCTACTTGCAAGCCTTCGGGCAATTGTAAAGGGCCACAAATCTCGAATATCTGGCCAACAAGAGTTTGTTAGTAATTTTGTTCTGTTCAGATTATATATATTGTGTGATTGATAAATTTGTCTTGATCTTGATTGGATCGATACCATTGAAGTTGTTGAGATTGTGCGCATAGCTGAAAGGTATGTTATTTACTATGTTGAACCTTGGAATGATCGATTCTGCATAAAAAAGATCAAAATCGAACTTCAATTATGAAATCGAAGTCAAGGAAATTGTGTTGAATACATAGCTGTGAAAATTTCAATGAATCTATGCAAACACTAAGTTCAATAGCAAGTAATGAATGAATCGAAGGTTAAACCTCCGTTTGCCGGAGTGATGGAATTTAAAGCAATTGTTTTATTGTTAAATGGCAATGTCCAACACGAAATTGAGTTTACGTTCTCTGCGTAGAGGTGAATTTTGAATTCTATTGATACTGTGTGACTGGCATGTTTGAAAGGGCGCAGAGTCCAAGTAAATGTTTGAATAGAGGTTAAATATCTATTATAATGAATTGAATGTAGTTGAAATTGATATCGATTCATGTTAAGTCAAATGGAAATTATAATTGTTAAAAAAAATGCAGAAGGATGATCAGCGTAGAGGAGGGCTGAATCATAAGCGGTATTTTATATCGACCTTTGGGAAGTCGATTTCCAGCATGGGTAATTATATGAAAGGCGCAGTTTTAGAATCGATACAGTGTTCAAAGTTTAAGAATGAAGTAAACAGCGTTGGGAGTCTGCGTTACTGGTTAGATGAAATGGATTATTAAAGCATGTGAAAGGCGAATACACAGAGATTGTCTAATTCTATTCTGTAAATGTTGAGTTCTGAAATCGATTGAATTGTTTGATGATTTATAATTTAATGATTCGATTTCTGATAGCTTTGACAGGGTTAATGATTATGTTGGCAATGGTCAACAGTCATGTGATAGCCGAACACCATCTTTAAGTCCCGCAATTGAGCGTATCAGGAGTTCTGAATCCCTTTACAGTTCGATCCATAGCTAAGAAGAAGATGATTTTGATGAAGTTTCTAGGCAAGAAAACAAACTTGGGAATTGCGAGACTAATGCTGCATTATCTTCCGCGGAAGAAGCTTTGGCACTATCCACATGGACTGTAGCCACAGTTTGCAGGACTCTCTCCCTTGAAAGTTTACTGGCTTTACTTACTGGAACCTTGCTAGAGAAGCAGATAGTGGTTATATGTCCAAATATGGGCATTCTATCTTCAGTTGTGCTGTCACTTATTCCAATGATTCGCCCATTTGAGTGGCAGAGTTTATTGTTTCCTGTTTTACCAAAAGCAATGCTCGACTTCCTAGAAGGTGCGTGGTAAGGAGCTGAAGAGCGGAACCATGGAAATAGGAAGCCAGAAGAGAAGGTAAGTTAATTTCCAGGTTCTAAATTTTAATATCTGGTTGTTTGCTGATGATTGCCAAATTCGAGTTGTGTGTTGCAGTTTGAAAGAGGACCGAAGAGATTGACAAGGTGATCTGCTAGAAGTTGAAGGCATAAATTTGAAATGTAAATACAGTGGATATTGAAGGGGATTTTGACTCCGCTGGTTCTAATTGGTAATGGTTCAATTGCATACATTGAATATGGGTGAATATGGGTGATAATGAAGAGACAAGGGCGCACATCATATTGAAACTACCGAGTGAGCTTTGGTGGAGAATTTAAATAAATGGGAGTTTAATTAAAGTCTTTTCTTAAGACTTTTGAAGGAGTATATGTTGAATGATTTTGAGCCACCTTTTTGTAAAAGCTTCCGCATAAATGGTAAAGCATGAATTTTCCAGTGATTGAGATTAGTGATTTGGGTGTAAATATTGAGAAGCAGGTTTATATGCATGGTACACTAAGATTCTAGGTTTGCCGGCCCTGCCTGCATCATTTTTGGTATCAGAGCTTGGCTCTGTTGAAATGAAGATGTTTGTTTTCTGAATGAGGACAGAAGGTTTTGTTGAGAACTAAAGTGTGTTTTCTTTGAATGTGTGATTAATGACTGAAAGGAAGATCAGATTTTTAAATCTGATATGCAAGCTACACAATTGCTGTGAACATGATCGCAGAAACGAAGGGAGGACAAGATCATGCAAGATCTTAAAGGTGAGGTGATTTTCTGATTGGAAATTTGTGATTAAGGTTATGGTTGCAGATAAGATGATGGAAGTGAACCTGACATTCAGCTAAAGGCTGGATAGGGAGAAGAGGTGATGGCAGTGAACCTGACATTCAGCTAAAGGCTGGATAGGGAGGACAATTGCAGTGTCCTGAAGAAGAAGGTGAGTTGAAGAGATAGCCTAGAGAGAGAGAGCAAAGGAGAATTCTCAAGAGGTTCCAGAGGCAGTGAACCAATACTTACCAAAAGACTGAGTGAGGAGAGCTTGGTGAGGTAAGTGGCGGCAGGACAGGAGAGCTTGCTGTTGCAGAGGCTAGTGCAACTCATGATGAGTGAGAAACTCATGGAGAAGATGATCATGGAGGATCAGAGAAGAGGTTCAGAGGAATGCCATAGAGGTAAGACGACTGATGAGGTCAGAGAAAGAGAAATTGCAGTAATGAAGGTACAATTGCAGGTACTAGAGGAATGGCTGCAAGAGCAGGAAAATCAAAATAGAGGATGGATCTTTCCACCGAATGGAAAGAGAGTTATTTGGCGACCATTGCAGATGAAGTTGAGGCAAAGTGTGATTGCCTTATTGAAGAAAGAACTTAGAGTTCTTGAGCCAGAGATGGAATTTGAAGATTCCATACGCAGATCTGTTCAAAGGGAAGTATTGGAGGAAGCAATCAAGACTGAAAAGTCTTGAGGTTTTAAAACTGATGAGTTGTGTATGTTTGCAGGTATAGCACAGGGAGACGAGCAAGTTTTAGAGTTTTTTCAGGAGAGAGAATTGAATCTGAAGGCTGTTCAGATTGATGCTGAGGTAGCAACATCTCAGGAGGAAATGAAGACGAAGGAGTCTAATCAGAATGTTGGTGCAGAGAGCGAAGGACCAGCTGATGATTGGTTAAGAGCTCGTGAAGGTATACAAAATTGTGTGAAGTTTCAGAGTTCTACTCCTAATGAAATCGTTGAGTTGTATAGAAAACTAGATCTTCATAGAAGAGAATTGGAGAGACAGAGGACTTATGTGCAGGATAACTTGCTGAGGAAGCAAGGCAGGAAAGTTTTCATGAATGACAGTCATGAAGCAGATGATGGTAAGAAGGCGAGACTAGCTAACAGTCTCATGGTGAATGCAAATCAAGATACTGATGTGCTGACAAAGTAGTCGGGAAGGAACTCAGAGAATCATACTGGAGTGTTGCCAAACAAAGCTGAGGAGAAAGCCAGTGAAGATTTTCTAAGTCCTGAAGAAGACTTGGAGCTGTGGATGACTGAATCAACAAGTGAGACCATTGGGTCTTGTGAATTTGGTGCTGACAATTTGATTGTGTTTACAGGTGATGCAGAAGAGAGTCCATCACTTGGAATTGTCTTGGAAGAAGAAGAACTGTTGCAGGTAGAAGATTAGACAGGGATGTCTCATATATAGAGGCTTGTTACCATGGGTGATAAGAAAGAGTTGGCTTGTCTGAAAAGCCAAGAGAAGACTGGTGGATAAAATTTTGGAGTTGCTACAGTAGTACCGGATGAGGCTACAGTATTGGAAAAACTTGATTTGATTGCCAGAATCAATCAAGATGATGATGGACAATTACTGAAAATTGTCGAAGGGGATGATGGAGGTTATGCTGGAGTTAATTTCCAACATGTTGATGAAATGCTGAAATGTTTTTTGGAGACATTTGAACCAGAGAAAGAAGTTGCAGATGAAATTGCAGGTGACGAGTAAAAGAATGTTGCAGAGGGACAGGAAGTTTGGGAGGCAACAACATCCATAGTGACAGCTAGAGCAACATGTGGGGTAGCATCTGCGGGAGTAAAACCAATGTTAGCAACATTTATGGTGGCAACTGAAGCAACATCTATGAGGGCACTGAAGCCTTATGGTTTTTATTTTAACAATTGTTTTGTGAGTACAGGTTTTATTGAAGATGCTGGAGAAAGTCTATTAGACAGAGAAATTGAACTGATGAGGCGGATGATGATGAAAGTATTCCGGAGGAGGCCAGCAGTAGTAAAACAAAGGGGAAGCAGCAGAAGAAAGACAACAGAAGATTTTGAAAGCATAGTTAGTGGAGCGATGCAACATAAAGTGTGGAGACCTGAAGAAGAACATCAGAAAGAAGTAGCGGCAAGTAGAAAGTTACAACACAAGATATTGTATCCAGGCATACACAGATCCGAACACATGATCAGGCGATCATGATTAATTTTAACGTTTGGAGTCTGATGCAGGAGCATCAAGGCCATTTTTCATTTGTAAATATGTTAGAAAAGGGGGTGTGATATTTTAAATATTTTATTAATTAATTTGTCATTTTTAATAAAATAGGAGATAAAGTGAGGATTATGTAAATATTATTTTATTAATTAAAAGGATATGAGAGAAATAGATGAGGAGAAAAATTTGGGATTAGGAATTCTATGTATTGGACTTTGTTGAGTCCACACCTAAAATATAGCTTAGTTGAGGATTAGGTGGAGAGATATTTTGAGTGAATTAAATGCATTATCTATGTATAAATATGAGTGGTTTTTGAGAGGAGAATGACACTTGAATGGTTGAAGAGAGAGTAAGGGTGTGAGTAGAAAGCGGGTTTCTACTTGCAAGCCTTCGGGCAATTGTAAAGGGCCACAGATCTCGAATATCTGGCCAACAAGAGTTTGTAAGTAATTTTGTTCTGTTCAGATTATATATATTGTGTGATTGATAAATTTGTCTTGATCTTGATTGGATCGATACCATTGAAGTTGTTGAGATTGTGTGCATAGCTGAAAGGTATGCTATTTACTATGTTGAACCTTGGAATGATTGATTCCGAATAAAAAAGATCAAAATCGAACTTCAATTATGAAATCGAAGTCAAGGAAATTGTGTTGAATACATAGCTGTGAAAATTTCAATGAATCTACGCAAACACTAAGTCCAATAGCAAGTAATGAATGAATCGAAGGTTAAAACTCCGTTTGCCGGAGTGATGGAATTGAAAGCAATTGTTTTATTGTTAAATGGCAATGTCCAACACGAAATTGAGTTTACGTTCTCTGCGTAGAGGTGAATTTCTAATTCTACTGATACTGTGTGACTGGCATGTATGAAAGGGCAGAGAGTCCAAGTAAATGTTTGAATAGAGGTTAAATCTCTATTATAATGAATTGAATGTAGTTGAAACTGATATCGATTCATCTTAAGTCACATGGAAATTATAATTGTTAAAAAAAATGCAGAAGGATGATCAGCGTAGAGGAGGGCTGAACCATAAGCGGTATTTTATATCGACTTTTGGGAAGTCGATTTCCAGAATGGGTATTTATATGAAAGGCGTAGTTTTAGAATCGATACAGTGTTCAGAGTTTAAGAATGAAGTAAACAACGTTGGGAGCCTGCGTTATTGGTTAGATTAAAGGGATTATTAAAGCATGGGAAAGGCGAATACACATAGAGTGTCTAATTCTGTTCTGTAAATGTTGAGTTCTGAAATCGATTGAATTGTTTGATGATTTATAATTTAATGATTCGATTTCTGATAGCTTTGACAGGGTTAATGATTGTGTTGGCAATGGTCAACAGTCATGTGATAGCCGAACACCATCTTTAAGTCGCACAATTGAGCGTATCGGGAGTTCTGAATCCCTTTACAGTTCGATCCATAGCTCAGAAGAAGATGATTTTGATGAAGTTTCTAGGGAAGAAAACAAGCTTGGAAATTGCGCGACTAATGCTGCATTAGCTTCTGCGGAAGAAGCTTTGGCACTATCCACATGGAATGTAGCCACAGTTTGCAGGACTCTCTCCCTTGAAAGTTTACTGGCTTTACTTGCTGGAACCTTGCTAGAGAAGCAGATAGTGGTTATATGTCCAAATCTGGGCATTCTATCTTCAGTTGTGCTGTCACTTATTCCAATGATTCGCCCATTTGAGTGGCAGAGTTTATTGTTTCCTGTTTTACCAAAAGCAATGCTCGACTTCCTGGAAGGTGCGTGGTAAGGAGCTGAAGAGCGGAACCATTGAAATAGGAAGCTAGAACAGAAGGTAAGTTAATTTCCAGGTTCTAAATTTTAATATCTGGTTGTTTGCTGATGATTGCCAAATTCGAGTTGTGCGTTGCAGTTTGAAAGAGGACCGAAGAGATTGACAAGGTGATCTGCTAGAAGTTGAAGGCATAAATTTGAAATGTAAATACAGTGGATATTGAAGGGGATTTTGACTCTGCTGGTTCTAATTGGTAATGGTTCAATTGCATACATTGAATATGGGTGAATATGGGTGATAATGAAGAGACAAGGGCGCACATCATATTGAAACTACCGAGTGAGCTTTGGTGGAGAATTTAAATAAATGAGAGTTTAATTAAAGTCTTTTCTTAAGACTTTTGAAAGAGTATAGGTTGAATGATTTTGAGCCACCTGTTTGTAAAAGCTTCCGCATAAATGATAAAGCATGAATTTGCCAGTGATTGAGATTAGTGATTTGGGTGTAAATATTGAGAAGCAGGTTTATATGCATGGTACACTAAGATTATGGGTTTGCAGGCCCTGCCTGCATCATTTTTGGTATCAGAGCTTGGCTCTGTTGGAATGAAGATGTTTGTTTTCTGAATGAGGACATAAGGTTTTGTTGAGAACTAAAGTGTGTTTTCTTTGAATGTGTGATGAATGACTGAAAGGAAGATCAGATTTTTAAATATGATAAGCAAGCTACACAATTGTCGTGAACATGATAGCAGAAACGAAGGGAGGACAAGATCATGCAAGATCTTAAAGGTGAGGTGATTTTCTGATTGGAAATTTGTGATTAAGTTTATGGTTGCAGATAAGATGATGGCAGTGAACCTAACATTCAGCTAAAGGCTAGATAGGGAGAAGAGGTGATGGCAGTGAACCTGACATTCAGCTAAAGGCTGGATAGGGAGGACAATTGCAGTGTCCTGAAGAATAAGGTGAGTTGAAGAGATAGCCTAGAGAGAGAGAAGAGGAGAATGCTCAAGAGGTTCGAGAGGCAGTGAACTAGTACTTACCAAAATAATGAGTGAGGAGAGCTTGGTGAGGTAAGTGGTGGCAGGACAGGAGAGCTTTCTGTTGCAGAGGCTAGTGAAACTCATGATGAGTGAGAAACTCATGGAGAAGATGATCATGGAGGATCAAAGAAGAGGTTCAGAGGAATGCCATAGAGGTAAGATGAATGATGAGGTCAGAGAAAGAGAAATTGCAGTAATGAAGGTACAATTGCAGGTACTAGAGGAATGGCTGCAAGAGCAGGAAAATCAAAATAGAGGATGGATCTTTCCACTGAATGGAAAGAGAGTGATTTGGCGACCATTGCAGATGAAGTTGAGGCAAAGTGTGATTGCCTTATTGAAGAAAGAACTTAGAGTTCTTGAGCCAGAGATGGAATTTGAAGATTCCATACGGAGATCTGTTCAAAGGGAAGTATTGGAGGAAGCAGTCAAGACTGAAAAGTCTTGTGGTTTTAAAACTGATGAGTTGTGTATGTTTGTAGGTATAGCACAAGGAGACAAGCAAGTTTTAGAGTTTTTTCAGGAGAGAGAATTGAATCTGAAGGCTGTTCAAATTGATGCTGAGGTAGCAAGATCTTAGGAGGAAATGAAGACAAAGGAGTCTAATCAGAATGTTGGTGCAGAGAGGGAAGGACCAGCTGATGATTGGTTAAGAGCTGGTGAAGGTATAAAAAATTGTGTGAAGTTTCCGAGTTCTACTCCTAATGAAATTGTTGAGTTGTATAGAAAACTAGATCTTCAGAGAAGAGAATTGGAGAGACAGAGGACTTATGTGCAGGATAATTTGCTGAGGAAGCAAGGCAGGAAAGTTTTCATGAATGACAGTCATGAAGCAGATGATGGTAAGAAGGCGAGACTAGCTAACAGTCTCATGGTGAATGCAAATCAGCATACTGATGTGCTGACAAAGGAGTCGGGAAGGAACTCAGAGCAACATACTAGAGTGTTGCCAAAGAAAGCTGAGGAGAAAGCCAGTGAAGATTTTCTGAGTCCTGAAGAAGACTTGGAGCTGTGGATGACTGAATCAACAAGTGAGACCATTGGGTCTTGTGAATTTGGTGCTGACAATTTGATTGTGTTTACAGGTGATGCAGAAGACAGTCCATCACTTGGAATTGTCTTGGACGAAGAAGAACTGTTGCAGGTAGAAGATGAGATAGGGATGTCTCATATGCAAAGGCTTGTTACCATGGGTGATAAGAAAGAGTTGGCTTGTCTGAAAAGCCAAGAGAAGACTGGTGGACAAAATTTTGGAGCTGCTACAGTAATACCGGATGAGGCTACAGTATTGGAAAAACTTGGTTTGATTGCCAGAATCAATCAAGATGATGATGGAAAATTACTGAAAATTGTCGAAGGGGAAGATGGAGGTTATGCTGGAGTTAATTTGCAGCATGTTGATGAAATGCTGAAATGTTTGCTGGAGACATTTGAACCAGAGAAAGAAGTTGCAGATGAAATTGCAGGTGACGAGCAAAAGAATGTTGCAGAGGGACAGGAAGTTTGGGAGGCAGCAACATCCATAGTGACAGCTAGAGCAACATGTGGGGTAGCATCTGCGGGAGTAAAACCAATGTTAGCAACATTTATGGTGGCAGCTGAAGCAACATCTATGAGGGCACTGAAGCCTTATGGTTTTTATTCTAACAATTGTTTTGTGAGTACAGGTTTTATTGAAGATGCTGGAGAAAGTCTATTAGACAGAGAAATTGAACTGATGAGGCGGATGATGATGAAAGTATTCTGGAGGAGGCCAGCAACAGTAAAACAAAGGGGAAGCAGCAGAAGAAAGACAACAGAAGATTTTGAAAGCATAGTCAGTGGAGCGATGCAACATAAAGTGTGGAGACCTGGAGAAGAACATCAGAAAGAAGCAGCGGCAAGTAGAAATTTACAACACAAGATATTGGATCCAGGCATACACATATCCGAACACATGATCAGGCGATCATGATTAATTTTAACGTTGGGAGTCTGATGCAGGAGCATCAAGGCCATTTTTCATTTGTAAATATTTTAGAAAAGGGGGTGTGACATTTTTAATATTTTATTAATTAATTTTTCATTTTTAATAAAATAGGAGATAAAGTGAGGATTATGTAAATATTATTTTATTAATTAAAAGGATATGAGAGAAATAGATGGGGAGCAAAATTTGGGATTAGGAATTCTATGTATAGGACTTTGTTGAGTCCACACCTAAAATATAGATTAGTTGAGGATTAGGTGGAGAGATATTTTGAGTGAATTAAATGCATTATCTATGTATAAATATGAGTGGTTTTTGAGAGGATAATGACACTTGAATGGTTGAAGAGAGAGTAAGGGTGTGAGTAGAAAGCAGGTTTCTACTTGCAAGCCTTCGGGCAATTGTAAAGGGCCACAGATCTTGAATATCTGGCCAACAAGAGTTTGTAGGTAATTTTGTTCTGTTCAGATTATATATATTGTGTGATTGATAAATTTGTCTTGATCTTGATTGGATCCATACCATTGAAGTTGTTGAGATTGTGCGCATAGCTGAAAGGTATGTTATTTACTGTGTTGAACCTTGGAATGATTGATTCCGCATAAAAAGATCAAAATCGAACTTCAATTATGAAATCGAAGTCAAGGAAATTGTGTTGAATACATAGCTGTGAAAATTTCAATGAATCTACGCAAACACTAAGTTCAATAGCAAGTAATGAATGAATCGAAGGTTAAACCTCCGTTTGCCAGAGTGATGGAATTGAAAGCAATTGTTTTATTGTTAAATGGCAATGTCCAACATGAAATTGAGTTTACGTTCTCTGCGTAGAGGTGAATTTTGAATTCTATTGATACTGTGTGACTGGCATGTATGAAAGGGCGCAGAGTCCAAGTAAATGTTTGAATAGAGGTTAAATCTCTATTATAATGAATTGAATGCAGTTGAAACTGATATCGATTCATGTTAAGTCAAATGGAAATTATAATTGTTAAAAAAAATGCGGAAGGATGATCAGCGTAGAGGAGGGCTGAATCATAAGCGGTATTTTATATTGACCTTTGGGAAGTCGATTTCCAGCATGGGTAATTATATGAAAGGCGTAGTTTTAGAATCGATACAGTGTTCAGAGTTTAAGAATGAAGTAAATAGCGTTGGGAGCCTGCGTTACTGGTTATATGAAAGGGATTATTAAAGCATGTGAAAGGCGAATACACAGAGAGTGTCTAATTCTGTTCTGTAAATGTTGAGTTCTGAAATCGATTGAATTGTTTGATGATTTATAATTTAATGATTCGATTTCTGATAGCTTTGACAGGGTTAATGATTGTGTTGGCAATGGTCAACAGTCATGTGATAGCCGAACACCATCTTTAAGTCGCGCAATTGAGCGTATCGGGAGTTCTGAATCCCTTTACAGTTCGATCCATAGCTCAGAAGAAGATGATTTTGATGAAGTTTCTAGGCAAGAAAACAAGCTTGGAAATTGCGAGACTAATGCTACATTAGCTTCCGTGGAAGAAGCTTTGGCACTATCCACATGGAATGTAGCCAGAGTTTGCAGGACTCTCTCCCTTGAAAGTTTACTGGCTTTACTTGTTGGAACCTTGCTAGAGAAGTAGATAGTGGTTATATGTCCAAATCTGGGCATTCTATCTTCAGTTGTGCTGTCACTTATTCCAATGATTCCCCCATTTGAGTGGAAGCGTTTATTGTTTCCTGTTTTACCAAAAGCAATGCTCGACTTCCTAGAAGGTGCATGGTAAGGAGTTGAAGAGCGGAACCATGGAAATAGGAAGCCAAAACAGAAGGTAAGTTAATTGCCAGGTTATAAATTTTAATATCTGGTTGTTTGCTGATGATTGCCAAATTCGAGTTGTTCGTTGCAGTTTGAAAGAGGACCGAAGAGATTGACAAGGTGATCTGCTAGAAGTTGAAGGCAGAAATTTGAAATCTAAATATAGTGGATATTGAAGGGGATTTTGACTCCGCTGGTTCTAATTGGTAATGGTTCAATTGCATACATTGAATATGGGTGATAATGAAGAGACAAGGGCGCACATCATATTGAAACTGTTGAGTGAGCTTTGGTGGAGAATTTAAATAAATGGGAGTTTAATTAAAGTATTTTCTTAAGACTTTTGAAGGAGTATATGTTGAATGATTTTGAGCCACCTGTTTGTAAAAGCTTCCGCATAAATGGTAAAGCGTGAATTTTCCAGTGATTGAGATTAGTGATTTGGGTGTAAATATTGAGAAGCAGGTTTATATGCATGGTACACTAAGATTCTGGGTTTGCAGGCCCTGCCTGCATCATTTTTGGTATCAGAGCTTGGCTCTGTTGGAATGAAGATGTTTGTTTTCTGAATGAGGACATAAGGTTTTGTTGAGAACTAAAGTGTGTTTTCTTTGAATGTGTGATGAATGACTGAAAGGAAGATCAGATTTTTAAATATGATAAGCAAGCTACACAATTGTCGTGAACATGATAGCAGAAACGAAGGGAGGACAAGATCATGCAAGATATTAAAGGTGAGGTGATTTTCTGATTGGAAATTTGTGATTAAGTTTATGGTTGCAGATAAGATGATGGCAATGAACCTAACATTCAGCTAAAGGCTAGATAGGGAGAAGAGGTGATGGCAGTGAACCTGACATTCAGCTAAAGGCTGGATAGGGAGGACAATTGCAGTGTCCTGAAGAATAAGGTGAGTTGAAGAGATAGCCTAGAGAGAGAGAAGAGGAGAATGCTCAAGAGGTTCGAGAGGCAGTGAACCAGTACTTACCAAAAGACTGAGTGAGGAGAGCTTGGTGAGGTAAGTGGCGGTAGGACAGGAGAGCTTGCTGTTGTAGAGGCTAGTGCAACTCATGATGAGTGAGAAAATCATGGAGAAGATGATCATGGAGGATCAGAGAAGAGGTTCAGAGGAATTCCATAGAGGTAAGACAACTGATGAGGTCAGAGAAAGAGAAATTGCAGTAATGAAGGTACAATTGCAGGTACTAGAGGAATGGCTGCAAGAGCAGGAAAATCAGAATAGAGGATGGATCTTTCCACTGAATGGAAAGAGAGTGATTTGGCGACCATTGCAGATGAAGTTGAGGCAAAGTGTGATTGCCTTATTGAAGAAATAACTTAGAGTTCTTGAGCCAGAGATGGAATTTGAAGATTCCATACGCAGATCTGTTCAAAGGGAAGTATTGGAGGAAGCAGTCAAGACTGAAAAGTCTTGTGGTTTTAAAACTGTTGAGTTGTGTATGTTTGCAGGTATAGCACAGGGAGACAAGCAAGTTTTAGAGTTTTTTCAGGAGAGAGAATTGAATCCGAAAGCTGTTCAGATCGATGCTGAGGTAGCAAGATCTCAGGAGGAAATGAAGATGAAGGAGTCTAATCAGAATGTTGGTGCAGAGAGGGAAGGACCAGATGATGATTGGTTAAGAGCTGGTGAATGTATACAAAATTTTGTGAATTTTCCGAGTTCTACTCCTAATGAAATTGTTGAGTTGTATAGAAAACTAGATCTTCAGAGAAGAGACTTGGAGAGACAGAGGAATTATGTGCAGGATAATTTGCTGAGGAAGCAAGGCAGGAAAGTTTTCATGAATGACAGTCATGAAGCAGATGATGGTAAGAAGGCGAGACTAGCTAACAGTCTCATGGTGCATGCAAATTAGCATACTGATGTGCTGACAAAGGAGTCGGGAAGGAACTCAGAGCATCATACTGGAGTGTTACCAAAGAAAGCTGAGGAGAAAGCTAGTGAAGATTTTCTGAGTCCTGAAGAAGACTTGGAGCTGCGGATGACTGAATCAACAAGTGAGACCATTGGGTCTTGTGAATTTGGTGCTGACAATTTGATTGTGTTTACAGGACATGCAGAAGATAGTCCATCACTTGGAATTGTCTTGGAAGAAGAAGAACTGTTGCAGGTAGAAGATGAGACAGGGATGTCTCATATGCAGAGGCTTGTTACCATGGGTGATAAGAAAGAGTTGGCTTGTCTGAAAAGCCAAGAGAAGACTGGTGGATAAAATTTTGGAGCTGCTACAGTAATACCGGATGAGGCTACAATATTGGAAAAACTTGATTTGATTGCTAGAATCAATCAAGATGATGATGGAAAATTACTGAAAATTGTCGAAGGGGAAGATGGAGGTTATGCTGGAGTTAATTTGCAGCATGTTGATGAAATGCTGAAATGTTTGCTGGAGAAATTTGAACCAGAGAAAGAAGTTGCAGATTAAATTGAAGGTGACGAGCAAAAGAATGTTGCAGAGGGACAGGAAGTTTGGGAGGCAGCAACATCCATAGTGACAGCTAGAGCAACATGTGGGGTAGCAGCTGCGGGAGTAAAACCAATGTTAGCAACATTTATGGTGGCAGCTGAAGCAACATCTATGAGGGCATTGAAGCCTTATGGTTTTTATTCTAAGAATTGTTTTGTGAGTACAGGTTTTATTGAAGATGCTGGAGAATGTCTATTAGACAGATAAATTGAACTGATGAGGCGGATGATGATGAAAGTATTCCGGAGGAGGCCAGCAGCAGTAAAACAAAGGGGAAGCAGCAGAAGAAAGACATTAGAAGATTGTGAAAGCATAGTCAGTGGAGCGATGCAACATAAAGTGTGGAGACCTGGAGAAGAACATCAGAAATAAGCAACGGCAAGTAGAAAGTTACAACACAAGATATTGGATCCAGGCATACACAGATCTGAACACATGATCAGGCGATCATGATTAATTTTAACGTTGGGATTCTGATGCAGGAGCATCAAGGCCATTTTTCATTTGTAAATATGTTAGAAAAGGGGATGTGACATTTTTAATATTTTATTAATTAATTTGTCATTTTTTATAAAATAGGAGATAAAGTGACGATTATGTAAATATTCTTTTATTAATTAAAAGGATATGAGAGAAATAGATGAGGAGAAAAATTTGGGATTAGGAATTCTATGTATAGGACTTTGTTGAGTCCACACCTAAAATATAGATTAGTTGAGGATTAGGTGGAGAGATATTTTGAGTGAATTAAATGCATTATCTATGTATAAATATGAGTGGTTTTTGAGAGGAGAATGACACTTGAATGGTTGAAGAGAGAGTAAGGGTGTGAGTAGAAAGCGGGTTTCTACGTGCAAGCCTTCGGGAAATTGTAAAGGGCCACATATCTCGAATATCTGGCCAATAAGAGTTTGTAAGTAATTTTGTTCTGTTCAGATTATATATATTGTGTGATTGATAAATTTGTCTTGATCTTGATTGGATCGATACCATTGAAGTTGTTGAGATTTTGCGCATAGCTGAAAGGTATGTTATTTACTGTGTTGAACCTTGGAATGATCGATTCCGCATAAAAAAGATCAAAATCGAACTTCAATTATGAAATCGAAGTCAAGGAAATTGTGTTGAATACATAGCTGTGAAAATTTCAAAGAATCTACGCAAACACTAAGTTCAATAGCAAGTAATGAATGAATCGAAGGTTAAACCTCCGTTTTCCGGAGTGATGGAATTGAAAGCAATTGTTTTATTGTTAAATGGCAATGTCCAGCACGAAATTGAGTTTACGTTCTCTGCGTAGAGGTGAATTTTGAATTCTATTGATACTGTGTGACTGGCATGTATGAAAGGGCGCAGAGTCCAAGTAAATGTTTGAATAGAGGTTAAATCTCTATTATAATGAATTGAATGTAGTTGAAACTGATATCGATTCATGTTAAGTCAAATGGAAATTATAATTGTTAAAAAAAATGTAGAAGGATGATCAGCATAGAAGAGGGCTGAATCATAAGCGGTATTTTATATCGACCTTTGGGAAGTCGATTTCTAGCATGGGTAATTATATGAAAGGTGCAGTTTTAGAATCGATACAGTGTTCAGAGTTTAAGAATGAAGTAAACAGCGTTGGGAGCCTACGTTACTTGTTAGATGAAAGGGATTATTAAAGCGTGTGGAAGGCGAATACACAGAGAGTGTCTAATTATGTTCTGTAAATGTTGAGTTCTGAAATTGATTTAATTGTTTGATGATTTATAATTTAATGATTCGATTTCTGATAGCTTTGACAGGGTTAATGATTGTGTTGGCAATGGTCAACAGTCATGTGATAGCCGAACACCATCTTTAAGTCGCGCAATTGAGCGTATCGGGAGTTCTGAATCCCTTTACAGTTCGATCCATATCTCAGAAGAAGATGATTTTGATGAAGTTTCTAGGCAAGAAAACAAGCTTGGAAATTGCGAGACTAATGCTGCATTAGCTTCCGCGGAAGAAGCTTTGGCACTATCCACATGGACTGTAGCCAGAGTTTGCAGAACTCTCTCCCTTGAAAGTTTACTGGCTTTACTTGTTGGAACCTTGCTAGAGAAGCAGATAGTGGTTATATGTCCAAATCTGGGCATTCTATCTTCAGTTGTGTTGTCACTTATTCCAATGATTCGCCCATTTGAGTGGCAGAGTTTATTGTTTCCTATTTTACCAAAAGCAATGCTCGACTTCCTAGAAGGTGCGTGGTAAGGAGCTGAAGAGCGGAACCATGGAAATAGGAAGCCAGAACAAAAGGTAAGTTGATTGCCAGGTTCTAAATTTTAATATCTGGTTGTTTGCTGATGATTTCCAAATTCGAGTTGTGCGTTGCAGTTTGAAAGAGGACCGAAGAGATTGACAAGGTGATCTGCTAGAAGTTGAAGGCAGAAATTTGAAATGTAAATACAGTGGATATTGAAGGGGATTTTGACTCCGCTGGTTCTAATTGGTAATGGTTCAATTGCATACATTGAATATGGGTGAATATGGGTGATAATGAAGAGACAAGGGTGCACATCATATTGAAACTGCTGAGTGAGCTTTGGTGGAGAATTTAAATAAATGGGAGTTTAATTAAAGTCTTTTCTTAAGACTTTTGAAGGATATGTTGAATGATTTTGAGCCACCTGTTTGTAAAATATTCCGCATAAATGGTAAAGTGTGAATTTGCCAGTGATTGAGATTAGTGATTTGGGTGTAAATATTGAGAAGCAGGTTTATATGCATGGTACACTAAGATTATGGGTTTGCAGGCCCTGCCTGCATCAACTTTGACCAAATGAAACAACGTTGTTATGGAGGAGTGGCATTAATGATGGGACATCACAGTTTTGGAGGGAGATTGATTGCGTGATGATGGAAACCCTAATGAGTGGGAACCAAGGTGAGAAGGCTCACATTGTTTATAAGGAGGAGGATGGTAGCCATGTGAGGAAATGTGATGATTATTATTTTGATATGTCTGTTTAGACTTCTTGCATTCTTCAGCTGTTTAGTTGAGATTGTTGTGTTGTTTAGCACCGGGTGTTCCCGAGCGAGAATCCCACCTCTTTCCTTGAGAGGCCTCTTGGGAGAGTATTGATATATCATTTCCACACATTCAAGATTCTGGCCAAGCTTCAGTATTTAGCTATAGTGCAGTTTCTATTCAGATATGTGTTGTTTTGCAGGGTGTTGCAGTGGAGGGTTGAGAAACCCACTTTCTTAGCTAGTTTTTCATAGGAGTAAGGATTCCTTGCCTTGGGAGATCAATAAGGAGGGATTCTGAGCACATTTCAGATATTTGGCACCAATCCAACCTATCCCCATAATTCACAACACAGTTTCAACTTGGAATTGTGTTATTTTGCAGGGCAGTTTCAGAGGATGATCTATTGGCTCTTTTAGAGTGTTTTCCTGTAGGTGAAGGGTTTGACCTTTCATTGGAGGAGACCCTTGAGGAGATCTACATCAGATCCATATTATTTTAGAATTCTATTTCATGAGCTTCATTTTTCAGTGACTCTTCAGTCCTAGGGCTGTAGATCAACATTTGTATTTGGGTGTATTTCCAGAAACCCTTCCCAGGTTCTCTTAGAGAGGTGTCTAGGAGGTTATATTTTCACTCCTAGAATTATTTGAGCTATATAACAATAGATACACATTGATCTATCTTTATGCAGCAGTTTATGCCCTAAAACTGCATTGTCTTAGCTTAGGACATTTGTATGGCAACTATTTCTCATGTGATGGCATATTTTGCTTGTAGAGGCTTGTTTTATATTGCTTGAGTGACTTGACCCTCAAGATCTTGTGCCTATTATTTGTTGATATGTTTAATAAGATGGATGTAAATTTGTCTCATATCATGGTGTGTTGATTTATTCACTGTTATTTCCATTATTGTGTTCATGTATTGCTGCTTCCCCATTTGGGAATACTATAGTGGTATCAGAGCATAATCTTGGCTTATCCTATGGATCTCAGCCATTATGCTATCAGGAGATTAAGAAGAAGGAGAAAGTGATCAAAATTATGAAGAGAATGAGTTTTATCTCATCTCTTTTCATATCTAAGAAGGACCTCACCAAGGAGGTCAAGCAAAGAAAAATGGAGAAAAGAAGTGAAACCACGCTAGGGTTTCAAGATGAGGAAGGTCCATGTACTTCCTATCAGCAAAAAGAAGATCTGGTATTGCATAGAGCTCCAAAGAAACATTCTCTTCCCTTTTCCTTTAAAGACAAGATGCATGAAGATGGAGTAAACTTATATCATGAGATTCTAAGTGATTATCTTGCAGAATAAAAGCCTCAACCTAGAAATTTCAAGGAGAATCAAACTCTCCCACAGTTCATTCAGCTCAAAGAAGAAAGGAGACCTTGCAACAATAGAAGGAAACAAGGAAATAGATTTCTATTGTCTACCTTTTATGGGTCATCCACATGCACAGCAAGGGCTTGGGGAATGAAGTTGGATGCATTTTCCTTGCTACATCTAGTAGTAGAGAAAGAATCTGTTGAGATTGCAGCGCTGCACCTTGAGGGTGAAGCAAACATTTTGTGGTTCAACCATTTGAGTCATGCAAAAGTGACTGCCTATGTAGATTTTACTCAAAGGTTGATCAAGAAGTTTGACAAGAAGAAATCAGAGGAGAATAAGCCTTCACCACCACTTGATGCAGGAGAACTTGCATTAGGAGAAAGAACCCTTGCATCTTTGCCAAGTGGTCTTGATCTCTTGACATATGGGATCCCATGCACTATTATGGAGATGCATGAGGAGGAGCATACTTTTACCAGCACTGATGCAGCCATGGAAGAGCAGCCATCATCATCAATAGTTTGGGAAGCCATCACATTGGAAGGAGGAAACCTTGTAGCAGTACAAGATGTTCCCAAGATGTACCAAGGTATGCACATGTTTCCACTTTCTATTATTTCAGCATATCATATGGAGGATTGTGGGGATGTACTTCTGCATGACCTAGGGTCAAATTACATTGCTTATTTGGAATAAAAGACTATCACTATGCTGAGTAGCCTTGATTTTTTCAAGGAGGAGATATACAATCATCCTAGTGCATTATTTTTGAGCTGCACACAACTCTTGGGATTGGAGTGTAGATTCTTGGAGGATGGGATGAGTATTGTCTTGAACAATACAATGAAAAAACATGTGTTCAACAATGAGCATGATCTTGAGACAACATATGCACCATTATGGAGATCAGAAGCACTGTCATTGAGCAACAGTGATGAGTTGGGGGCCCAACCATTATTGGAGCATTCCAATGACCTTTTTACATGCATAGCAGAGGATAGGCAAACGGTTGATGAGAGACATCTTATCTTACATTGTTATGATGGATCTTTCTTGATGATAACTTCATTACTTAATGAGAAGATTTTTCCTTCAATATATTTGGATCCTTATGGGATCAACTTGGTCATTGAGGAGTGGTATTCATTTCAAGATCTCTAGGAGATTGCATTTCAACATACCATGAAATGTAAATATAGAAATCTGATTTGAGAGGATGGTATTCTCCATTGGAGGGATGCCAATTTTGAGCATGATGATAGACACTCACCATTGGTTGGATGGGTGATTTTGATGAGAAAGAGGTTGGAAAGCCACTTGCATATCTATTACACAGGGCAGTAGGAGGCAAGGCTACGTTGGTTACTCTTGAAAGAGTTTGGTAATCATATGACACATTCTATTTCAAAGAATTGGTTGGTGGATGAACCTTGACATGAATCTTGCATCATATGGCAACAAGGAGTTTTGATGTATTTGGGTGATGTGATATATTTCATATCAACTATCAGGGTGTTGCTCCATAGTTTATATGGTGATGGTGTGGGGAGGAAACAAGAGTTGTTGTTGCTTTGGATGTTCTTAAGAGAGTATGGGTTGATTTCCTCCCATACTTTGCATGATGTTGCAGGAGTAGGTGATGGCACTATCATGGTGAAAAGGGGCTACTCCTTAGCCTTGGAGGATCAGGAGGTACTTCCACTTTGGAAGGAATATCCCATATATAGCAGCATTATGATTGATGGCTTTGACATGTAGGATGTCAAGGGATGGAGCTATGAGATGATAGGAGCCTTGTCACAAAGGCCAACAATGCTGTCACTTGGGAGCTTGGATTTGTTGATGGAGTGTTCCTAGGATCACTTCACATATGATGCACTTGTTGGAAAAGGAGGATATGAGAGTGATGGAGACATCTATTACCATGATATAATCTTCTTGACTTGGTTTTCCAAACATAAGGAGAAGGATATTCATACAACACATAGTTCATTCATCTTCATGGGAGTATGGCATACCACTATGGAGGGCTCAATCACGGATCTTATTATCAGCTTACTCTCAGTACATGGTAAGAATTATGTTTTTGCACTTATTGATTATCTAACACAGTATTTGCATTCTCTTACCATCACTATACAATAGATTTCTCCACAAAGGGGCATGTCCCTATTTGAGTTTCATGGTCATTTTGGGAACAACATCTATGATGGAGATAGCCATTTATTTTATGGCTTTGGGCAAGTGTTGTACTATTTATTTTATGCTTAGTTGATATACAATTCCATTTAATACTTACTAGTAGATGATATGATATGCACAACTAGAAAATTGTTTGAAGATAACTTGCCACATCATATTCTGAAACTACAGTTAGAAAAAATGCGTTGTGAATACTTGAGAAATTGTTGGTACCTTCCAACCCTATGTAAAACCTTCAGTACTTCTCTCATTTGGATTCCATATGATGATAATGTCATATTCATTTTACATGGGATGATTTGGGCAAGAACCAAAGAGTGGATCTTTGAGGATCCTATTGCCTTTTTTCTTCATGAAGGAAAAATTATTGCAGCCCATATTCAATAGCAACTCTACACTTATCATAAGTGGAGAGAGAGATAGCGTGGGGTGGAAAATTTGGTCCATCATGTTCAGCTATGCAAGCCACCTTATTTGTAGAAACATGAGGTGGAGAAGATGTTTCATGAGTTTCCATGTTGGCAGGTGACTCACTTTTTGTGGATGATAGCTTGGGGATGGAGGCTTCACATGGGAATGTTAGTTCCCAATATATTTCAGATTCCATGCCTCAATAAGGCCTCTATACCAAATATAGTTGCTTCCATTAATATCCCACTTTTTCATGATGAGAGCCAGTTTGATTTTTCACCAAAGGCATACTTATACACTTGGGAGGAACAAATTGAGGACATATTGATGAGAGAGCATATTGTTCTTTTGGGGAACTCATCACTTGAGAATGATAAAGGAGGAAGAGGAGAGGCTCTTCAGTTCTATCCTTGCAGTTGCTTGAGGACAAGCAACATTTGGGAGGGGAGGACAGTAATATTCCTAAATTAGCATACAACTAATTGGAATATTAATTTTTGATTTTGCTCTTAGATAGAGGAATAAGAGGGTATGGAGACCCATAAATCTCATTAGTAGGAATAAAAGACACTCCTAGTGTGAATGGAGGTCAAAGAAAAGCTATATTGAATACCCTTAGTTATGAAAAGGGGCTGGAGCATGTTGAATAGGTCAACTTTGACCATATCAAATAACACTATTATGGAGGAGTGGAATTAATGATGGGACATCACAGTTTTGGAGAGAGATTGATTTCATGATGATGGAAACCTTAATGAGTGGGGCCCAAGGTGAGAAGGCTCACATTTTTTATAAGGAGGAGGATGGCAGCTATGTGAGGTTATGTGATGATTATTATTTTGATATGTTTATTTAGACTTCTTGCATTGTTCAGTTGTTTAGTTGAGATTGCTATGTTGTTTAGCACCGGGTGTTCCCGAGTGGGAATCCAACCTCTTTCCTTGAGAGGCCTGTTGGGAGAGTATTGATCAATCATTTCCACACATCCAAAATTCTGTCCAAGTTTCAATCTTTAGTTACAACATAGTTTCCATTCAGATTTGTGTTGTGCTGCAGGGTGTTGCAGTCGAGGGTTGAGAAACCCACTTTCTGAGCTAGTTTTTCATAGGAGGAAGGATTCATTCTCTTAGGAGATTAGCAAGGAGGGATTTTGAGCACATTTCAGATATTCGGCACCAAGCCAACCTTTCCCCATCATTCACAACACAGTTTCAGCAGGTAATTGCGTTATTTTACAGGGCAGTTTCAGAGGAGGATCTATTAGCTCTTTTAGAGTGTTTTCCTGTAGGTGAAGGGTTCAACCTTCCATTGGAGGAGACCCTTGAGGAGATCTACATCAGATCCATATTATTTCAGCCTTCTATTTCGTGAGCTTCATTTTTCAGTGACTTTTCAGTCCTAGGGCTGTAGATCACCATTTGTATTTGGGTGTATTTCCGGAAACCCTTCCTGGGTTCTCTTGGAAAGGTGTCTAGGAGGTTAGATCTTCACTCCTATAATTATTTGAGCTATATAACAATAGATATACATTAATCTATATTTATGCAATATTTTATGCCCTGAAACTACACTGTCTTAGCTCAGGACATTTGTATGGCAGCTATTTCTCATGTGATGGCATATTTTTCTTGTAGAGGCTTGTTTTGTATTGCTTGAGTGACTTTATCCTCAAGATATTGTGCCTATTATTTTCTGATATGTTTAATAAGATGGTTGTACATTTGTCTCATATCATGGCATGTTGATTTATTCACTTTTCTTTCCATTAGTGTGTTCATGTATTGTTGCTTCCCCATTTGGGAATACTACACATGGTACATGCATGTGTGTAATTTGTTCTCTTGTTGTCATTGGCATGTGATTTTCCAGGTGTGATAGTGTTCTTGAGCCTTGCCATTCCATTTCTTGATAGTGATGGTGTGATGGGTTCTCTTTTACTTGGTTGAGTTTGATTGCTGGATGGTTTCAAAACTAAGTGAGGTGGTATCTGAAAGAAAGAGCACATGGTCTTGGAATCCTTGGACGGGAGAAGGTGGGATTGAGGTAAAGTCAGATTTTGTGTGCCTAGATAGGCCCAGGAATCCTCAATCAGTGTATGGCGGGATATATGGTAAATCCTAGAGGTGTGTGCCATCGATCAGGCCTAGGAATCCTTGACTGGTGAATGGCGGGATATACGGTAAATCCGAGAGGGTGTAGTTTTAATCAGGCGTAGAAATCCTCGACTGATGAATGATGAGATATATAGTTAAGCCGATAGGCTAGGAGGTATGAAAATTTCTCATGGAATAGGTGGAGAAATCCAGTCTCATCCATGCTTGTTTAGGGCCTTGTGATCTAGTGGGGATTGTGATAAATCCAAAGGAAACCTAGTTTGGTTTGGTTTGAGTCCCACATTCATTCTTGGAATATGGCATGGGGGTGATTGGATGAAAGAAATATTCGGTTTAGCCAATATATGGCTGGGTAGTTTATGGAAGTCCCATACCTGTTTAGCCTTTACATTCATTAATAAGAGCTCCATCTCCTTGGTATTTCATGTGTAAATGTACTTGTTTATATGTGGTTTTTGTGGCTATTATATCCTAGTTATGAGAAGGTTTTATGATAGACTTGATGTATGGATCTCATCATGTTATGATTAGTAAATGAATGTATAATGAATATATGTCCTAATAGAAGATAATGCATCTATTATTATAAGGAAAAAATGCTTCTTTAGGAATATCAGATAATTATGAGACCCCTATGATCAGATATGTTGTTATGACCTATAGATTACATATTTGTGACATGTTTGACGAAATACCTATCATGGCCAGAAGGGGTCAGATTAAGTGCTTGTATCAGTGATTGCATTAATAGATTTATTTCCATATTATGACTCATTTATGAAGGTTTCATGGAGTTTGGGGCAGTGGCTTGAGACCTAGCCTTGAAAACATGTTTCAAAATCTGGGGTTGCTGGCACAGAACTGTCTAAAAAATTCCATAGTCGATGCCATACCTAGATGTGGGAGAAATTGGAAGGCCTCAGTTGCATGCATGGTTTTTCATTGGAGCGGCTGAGTGTCCAGATCAGTAAAATGTCGAGTTACCTAAGGGGTTGGTCACCTGGAAGGGTTGGTTCGCTCTTGAAGGTTCTGTAGCATGTGTGGAAGGTCTGTTTGGTTTCATTGTGTTGGTTCCACTTCCTTAACTATATATGGGGAGTTGAATCACATCATAGTAGCCTCTTGTCACATGTTTACCCCTACAGACCGATTAACTTGGGTAAATGTGGGAGGAGGGTGTTACATTATTATTCTCATTACCATTCTAATCTAGTTTAGACTAAGTATTGTGATTTGATTTCTCATAATAGTGCTCAAATTTCTGATGGTTGCCTCCAGCAATCTAGGCTCATCAAACTCAATCCTGCCTTTGAATGATACCAACAACCCACTAATGAGTCTCTGAATCTTTACTTTCTCCTCCTTAAGATAAGGCACATATATCAACAACTATAAAAATCTAATAGTATACACTTCATTGGTTATAGATCCCATCTTCAACTTGTAGAACTCATTTTCCCATTCATCATAGTATCTTTCAGATAGATAATTATTCCTGAAAATTCTCTTGAACTCACTCCAATTCAACTCCTCTTCCCGAATGTCTTTGAAATTATTCATATCTTCCCACAAAATTTATAATTTTCCTTTAAGACTAAAATTAATCTTGGCTTCAATGTTTTATAAATAATCATGCAATCGTAAAAATTTATTCATCCCAAGCAACCAAGATTTTGCATCTTGTGACTTCTTTATTTCTCCATCAAATGTAAGAGGCTTTGATTTCTTGAAATCATTTGGAAAGTAATGCTTCTCACTCCTCCTATACAGATGGTGGTGGTGATGATTATGATGTCTCTATGAACCAAAAATAGAATAGACATGATCATTACCTCTCTTGTCAGGTAGATATAAGAATTTACCATCTCTGACTGTGCCATCCCTGTCAAACTTGTATCCTGATTGATACCTACTACCATATGCCACATTATTCCTTTCCTCTTTTCCATGAATTATTCTCAAGGGTCCTTGTATCTGCAAATATGATAAACTCTGAAGGATTACTGCATTAAATTCTACTTTCTGTTCTTGTTCTTGAACAAGTATTTCTTGTTACGGAATGATTCTGTCATTATCCGCCTTACAAATTCTATTATTTTCTTTTAAACTTCTCAATGTATTTTCTATGTGAAGGGAGTACTCATCACCATGTTGTTCATCTAATATGTAGGGAGAATCACGTGAACGATAGTCTACCATTATGCTAGTCATCTTTGATCTTCTACTTCATGCAAACATGAAATGTCAGATAAAACAGATATAAAAATAATCAATATACGTTGGTGAAGCTGAGGGGAGGTTGTCTTGTATACAAAGTCAATTTGGATTAGCACAACATATGTATATATAATGAAATCAACATATAATCATATCAACATCAACATCATCAACCTCTACATGATGACACAACAGCAACAATGATTATCACAATGCATGCATAACAACACATACACAACTGACATGCATGCATCACAAACACATTGTGCCCATCCAGTCTAACTGTTTTAACTTGGGAGCTATGATACCAATTTGTAACCACCCCTCCCACATTTACCCAATTTCACCACCTACCAAGGTAAACAAGATACAAAAAATTACTATGACATGACCTAACCTCTGAGCTCCAGTTCAGGAAGTGGGGCATATAAACTGACCACAAACCGACAACTCACAGCATACCTCAGGGCTACAGGACACTTAAGGGCCAAAGAACCACCCTATGTGACCACACCTTGATATGGGGCTCTTTTCACTAACATAGGCTCCCAACCCCATGCATGACAAGGTATAAGTGCGGTTGAAGGCCTTCAACCACATCCACAACACTACCTGAGTGCAGTTGTGACCTAAATTGTCCAGTTTAGAGGGCGCAATCATGATATTTGAGCCACAATTCCATGTTAACCTCCAGATCACTGCCCAAAAATCCCTTAGACTTCTCAAAATCATAAATGAATTGAAACAAGGCTAAACATTCAAACTTGAAGGAAGAAATTGACCTAAATTTCCTAGAATATAATCAAGATTTCATCAAACACATGGAAAACATGTAAGCTATAGGTTATGAATGCATATCTGATCATAAAGGTTTGAGATTCATCTTAGAATAATAAAGAAAGCCCTATGCCCTCTTTGCATAGTTGCAACAACATTTATTATTGCATACATTCGTCAATCGATCAATAACTAAACAATTCATGACAAGAGCCATAGGTGATACACATCATATAATCAACATATAAATAGGAAATAACCAACATGTAAACCATGGAAAATCAGCCATAATATCACCAACATAAACACTAAAAATATACACGAATCACAATAGAAGAATAACTCTTATTGACATATGAAAATACCAACCAAATCAGGGACTTACACATACCACCTGGCCATAGATTGGGATGAAACAATTCTCTCTTTCAAGTAATCACCCCCGCACCATATTCAAAGAATTAATTTCGGATATCATGGGGTAAACCAAGAGAAAACCAAACCAGGGATTCTAGAGGACAAACTGCCTCAAACCTTAACCAGTGATTCCACCTCATGGTTGAACATCACTAACACCAACAAAATTGGTCTCTATCCAAGTCTTCCAAGCCTTTAGGAAATATCAACTCAACCGACAACCTTCCAGGGCTCCAATGTATTTTTCCAACCCGAATCTAGGTACTAGTAACTCAACCCACCAAGGGCTCTAGAGTGTTTGTCCTAATCTAGGCTCCAGGACCAGTAACTCAACCCAAGTTTTTCTAGGGCTTTCAGAGAATTTGTTCCAACCTATAACCATAAGGAATATGAGCACCATTCTTAAAAAAATCAACTGGAAAAACCCAGAACACCATGGTTATCCAGGGAAATGGCAAGGAAACATTAAAACCACTTTCAATCCAAGAAATCCTCCATGTTAATGACAACAAAAAACTAGATAATAACATGTATATACGATGCATCTATAAATGCAAATAAATCCAGATGTAATTGCTAATCCACCTATTCCCTTGCACTTTTTTTCTTTCCTTTTCTGTCTTTCTCCAAATCCACTATATACCAAAGTGCTCCAAGAATGCTCTAAGTGTGAAAGAGTAAGAGAGAATGAGAGAATGAATGAGAGAGCCAAAGACTGTATTGGAAAAATATTGAATTGACAAAAGTTGTGAACTGATCCTCATAAGCCTTTTTATCATTGAGGCCTCTATTTTCTTAATTTTCCTTCAATTTACTCGTTAAAATATGTGACCTTTCACCTTCCTTTTCTCCTATTTTTCTTTATTTCATAAGTAAGATTCCAATTATCACCACTTTTCCTTTGGCAATTTTTATATCCAGCCATTAATTAATCACTAGTGATACCCATCACTATGCTTTTCCCAACATTCATCTTAGAATACATTTCTCATGACCTTGGTCTTATTTTTTTATTTACATGGTAAATCAACTAGGGGTTGTTTTAGCTTCCAGAGGCCAAACCACATAAACCATCAAACATAGTGATTCCACCTCTACGGTACGAAAATCACTAACATTAACTAGATAGGTCTCTACCCAAGTTTTATAGGGATCTAGGAACTTGTATCTCAACCTAAAGACTTCAAGGGATGCAGAGCTTTTGTTCCAACCGTGACTCCAGGAACTAGTTACTCAACCCACCATGGGATCTAAAGCATTTGTCCCAACCTATGACTCTAGGAAATAGTAACTTAACCCAACTGTTCCAAGGCTTCCACAACATTTGTTCCAACCCATAGCCATAAAAAACCTAAGCACTAGTAAAAAAATAAAGAAAGTGGAAAACCCACAACGCCATGGATATCCAGGAAATGGAAAGGAAAGGTTGAAACCATTGTCAATCTAGGAAAATATCCATGCCAATAATAACACATAACGAAAAAATCACATGCATATACCATGCATCCAAAAATCAGCAATGAAATCACACAGGCAATAGGTTACCTTCAATCAATCCAACTGAAGGTTTTGATCCAACTGTCTCCCTTGCACTCCCTTTCTTTCCTTTGATTTCTTTCTCAAATCCAAGTGAATGCTAGAAAGCTCCAAGCGTGCCCCAAAAATTCTCTAAGTGTACAAGAGCATGAGAGAATGAATTAGAGCTCCACCACAAAACTGTCAAAAGCTAAACCAAGAAAAACTATGAACTGATCCTATGATGTAGATTTATCATTGATGCCTCTATTTTCTTCATTTTTCAAGATTTTCCCTCTAATTTCCCTTGCATTAAAATTGTGTCTCTTCACTTTCCTTTTCTCCTATTTTCCTTTATTTTCATAAATAAAAGTCAATTTTTACCTCTTTTCCTTTTTCAATTCCTTTCCCAATTTTCATAAACATAAATAATCACAAGTGATGCCCACTATAAGTTTTTTCCCAGCATTCAACTTGGAATATGTGTCCCATGACCTTGGTCTTATTTTATTTACATGGAAAATCAACCAGGGTTGTTACAAAACCACCCCCCTCGGGGGAACACCATCCTCAGTGTTCAATGACACTTATAACCAACAAAAAATGCTTCCCATGGAGTTTTATTACATAGCTTGATGCAACATTTACATCATACAAAATTTCTGAAATCATGAACACCATACTGCTTATTGGGGATTTATAAGACAACTCGATGGAATAGTTACAACACACTTCTTATGGGAGATTTATAACACAACTAATTTTAGTATATACAATACACATATGCATAAAAATAAACCAAAACACATAAATCACACTCATATGATCAACTAAGAAATAAAGAAGGATACATAACCTGCATCTAATTAGGCATCTCCCATGTAGCTTCATCTATCCCAAAGTGCTTCCACTGCACTTTAACCTGCTCGATTGCTTTGTTATAGAGTATGATCTCTTTCCGGAGAAAAATGCATTGAGGTTTTTTCTATAACTCTCCCTTTGGTTCCACCTGCAATACAAAACAATCAATCACATGATAAAAATCTTGGACATATCTCCTAAGCAATGAAACATGGAAAACATCATGGAATTTCACTATTGGTGATAGTGCAAGTCAATAGGCCATTGGTCCAATCCTCTCAAGGATCTCAAAAGACCAGTAATACCGATGTGTGCGGCTTGGCACATGACCCAATCCTCAAGGATCTCCTCTTGGGCTTGATGAGCAAGTACACATGCTCCCCAACCTGAAACTCCTTGAATGTTCTATGCTGATTTGCATAAATCTTATGCCTATCCTATGATGCCTTCAATTTACTTTTTATATCCTGCACCTTCTATTCCATCTCATCTAACATATCCGGTCCAATCAACACCTTATTCACTGGATCACTCAAACTGATAGGAGTATTACAACTTTTCCCGTAAAGAGCCTCAAATGGACTCATCCTCAAGGACTCCTAATATCAATTATTATATGAAAACTTTACCAGTGGAAGATACTCCTCCCAATTCCTCTGTTGATGCATGACATACATCCTTAACATGTCCTCAAGAATTCTGTTCACCCTCTCTATCTGCACATTTGTATGCAGATGATAAGTTGTACTGAAAGCCAACTCTTTCCACAAAAACCTACAAACAACTCCTTCCAAAACCCCAAAGTGAACTTAGCATCTCTATTTGATATGATCTTCTTGGGAACACCATGCAATCTCACTATCTCTCTGATGTAGACCTGAGCTACTTCACTAGTTGAATTAGTAGAATTAACTGCAATGAAGTGAGCTACCTTGCTCAACATGTCAACCAAAACCATGATGAAATCATGCTACCTGGATGTCTTCAACAAACCTGTATTGAAGTCCATGGAAATAACCTCCCATTTCCACTCCGGAATCAACTAGTCTATATAAAACCAACTGAATTCTTACACTCTGATTTTAATTGTTGAAAATCCAAACATATAGCAACAAACTCAACCACCTCTTTCTTAAAGTTTGGCTAATGAAAGAACTTCCTAACTGTTGTGAAAGTCTTATGGTCTCCTGGGGTACCTGAATATGGCTTGAAATGAAACTACCTTAAGATAATATTCTTTAACTCACTATTATCTACCACATAAATATTGTTCCTGAATCTAACCAAGTCATATTCCGTGAGGTGATACTCCTCATCCCCATCACCTTCACCCTATTGCTGCAAAATGTTCTTTAGATTTTGGTGCTTATCATCATGCTGCCCTGCATGCAATATTTGTTCCTACAAATCTGTCTCATAAGAATTCATTGTTGCAATATGATTCACCTACAGTCTCCTACTGAGAGCATCTGCAACCATATTCTCCTTTCCTTTGATGTACCTGATCTCAAAGTTAAAATCACTTAGAGTAGCTAGCCATATAACTTGCCTATCATTCAGATTATATCAGTCAAACAAGTACCTAAGCCAACTATGATCATTCATCAAGACGAACCTCCTGCCAAGAAGAGAATGCCTAAAAATATTCAAGGCATGTGCTAGTGTTAGTTAGTTATGCCTGTCACCAGTGATCAAATGTGCTCTTTCAAAATTTTTGTTAGGGTATCGAGTCAAATTTTTATGGTTTTAGTAGGTCTTCAAATAAAAATTTGGTCATCGGCTAGTGGTGTCTAGGTCTATTACTACTCCATTAAAAAAAAAATTGTGCAGGTCATTTCCATCTCTTAGTTGGATGAGTCATCATTTTCATCTCAGTCATGCCACCATGGTCCTCATTCAGCTCAGTGTCACCATTAGGTCATTAGGGTTTAAGTCACCAATATCAGTTATTTCATTAATAAATCCAAAAATTAAGAAATAGTAATATGGAATTTGCTCAATAAATTTTATTTCATATGTAATTTTATTCAATTATGATGTAATAAGATCTAAATGTTTCAAAGCTACATAATTTTCAAAGAAAAAGTGAAAAGAACATGGTGGCCCACCACACAAAAATGATGAAAAATTCTTCCACAAGCTATAAAAGACCATAAAAATAATTTCTCTCTCATTCCATTGCCAAATATCTCTCACTCACTAGTAAAGACAACCTTAGCACTCTTAGCATCAAAGGATACTCCAAAAAAGTGATTCCAAGCTGCCACGTTGCGCTTTCAAACAATCAACATGGAGGGAGAAAGGAAAACTTATAACAAGGGAGGTCAAGTGTCAAGGTTTGAACCACTAAACACTGATGAGCTGATGTCATCCTCACTTTCCAAGAAATGTTTTCAGAATGTAGGGTGTTTAAGGTTTTGTGAGCAAATTCAAAAGGTCAAATACCATGCCAAGTTGAAAAGATTGTTTGCCACTAACCTTAGGAGAGATAAGGTCATAATTGCAAGGGTAAGCTTCACAATATCAACTAAGGCCATAGTTACAGCTACAAGGATACCAAACAATGGGGAAAAGTGGTTTAAGAGCCTAGATTTGGATGTGCAGAACTACACACCTTTCATCAGAGGTCACTACAAATCTGGCATTAAGAAAGTGTTTCCTTTTGGCCAACTACTTGAAAATTTTTATCCATTGATGAGGGCCATTATGAAGTACTTTACATGTGAGGGCGGATTTTCTAGATTGTACAAGTACCATGTCAGGTTTCTCATGCACTTCATAGCGTTAAAGCCTCTCAACCTACCCTATTACCTCTACAAGAGCTTGACCAAAATGGCAGAGAATGTGAAGCATAGAGAAAGTGTTCATCAAGGAAACCTTTTCCACCATGCCCTCATCAAAATCATTGTCTTTCACTAGCTTGTAGAGAATAACATCACTTGGAAGGCATTTGTTTAGTCTAATGTATTTTTTTCCTTCTGCTAGTCAACCTACTAGCCAAGGTACTTCATCAACTACACCATCAACACCATCCAAAAAAATGGAGATTGGATCATCTAACAGAGTTTCAATGAAGAAGACATTTAGGGCTGAGGTGACCAAAACATATTAGAGAGGTAGAATGCTTGTGTTTTCTCCAAACATTGTGGAAGGGGCCAAGCCTACATTAGCAGAACAAAGATCATCACCACAACTTGAGGCACATTTTCATGATGATGAGCCTATCCATTTTGACACTAATAGGGCAGACTAGAGCATAGATTAGTATATAAGGTCATCATGGATAAATATGTTGAGATAAGAGAACTAAAGGACACCTTTTCCAAGGACAACTTCTTGATTTCATTCCTAGAGCAGGAGAACATGCAATTGAAGGTAAATCAACTAATTTTGAATAAGCATAAAATTGATGCTAGCAAAGAGGATGTAAAGGGAAAAGAAATATTTGATATATATGATTCATATGAGCATGAAGAGTAGGTTAGAAGGAAGAGGCCAAGAACTAAAGGCCTAAGAAGTACACTTTAGCAACAAAGAGAGACATTTCCACCGAAGACACAAATGACAATGAATGAGCTCATACTAGCAGACATTGAGCAAGACAGGAAGTATTGGCTTGATAGAGTCAATGGTCATTTGGAAAAGCTCCTGAAGAGGGGTAATAAGAAAAATAAAATTTAGAGACACATGGCCATGCACTATTACAAAAGAAATTAGGTGGCTCAGGCCAAAATCAAGCACTTGGAGGCAAAACTCAAAGAAACCCTAATGGAGGAAAAGGAGAAGGGAAAATTGGATTTGCTAGCTGATGCTTCCCTAATAGCATAAAAATTCATATCAGTGCTTCATGGAGTAATTCTAGAGCAATTTTGGGCAAATTTGGAGAAAATTTGGGAAATTTTGAAGAATTATCATTTTTTGCAGTTTTTGACACAATCACTAGGTAAAAAACGTAGCGTGCCCCACACTACGCTTTTGATGGGGTCCTCTAAAGGAAAAAAAAGTTTCAATTTTTAGATTTGTAATGAGTTCTACATCATTTCTAGCCCATGGGAGAAGATTTTCAACAAGTTTTGGCAGGTGAAAAGGCCCAAAAACCACTCAAAAACCACATTTCTGGAGTACTCGTGGGAGAATGAAATTTTTAGGGGCTAGGAGCAATCATTTTCAGTTATTTATGACTCTATCATGTAGCCAACAAGAAAATATTTCTCCAAGATATTTAATATCAGCATTTGACCTTGGTAAGGCCTCCAAAAGTCACTTCTCCCGATTTCTCTACATTTTATCCCGGCACGCTGCGCTTTTGCCTAATTTCGCCACATTTTTGCCTGAAACTCATTTTTTTGAGTTCTTGGTCTATGTTCAACCTCCATTGATGAAAATTTTCACTTTTTATGTTTTTATGATGTAAACATGTGTAATATGTTGGTTGTAGTAAAAATGAGGTAGATACATGCTTGTGAAGTCATTTTTGGTCAAAGGTATCAATTTTTCTATCTTGGGGAGAGTGTTGTTAACCTCCTTAGTCTTTAGGTTTTAGGTGAGAGGATTATGAGATCAGTTCATCCACTCAAGGATTCAGCCCCTGAGAGAGGGGAAATGGTTTTTTTGTCTATATGTATGCATTTATTAGTCATTTGGGTGGTTGTACATCAAAGGTTTGAGACTTTTGTAGCTTGTGCTTCAGCTTTTATTCACAAATTCAAAGGACCAGCTACAACTATTATCTAGGAATTCATGTTCAGTGAGTTTTTGATGTTGTATTTTCTATGTTATAGTATTTTATAAATTATATACATGTTCTCTTTCCATGCCTTTCTTTCTTCAGTGATTTTCCTAAAAGTTTGATAAGCATAATTCTTCATAAGCCTTATTTTGTTTGGGAATATAATTTTATGTTTTCTTCCTTCAATGTTAATGAATTCATGATGCATGCTCATTAAGATCCTCTCCACTCTTTATAACCCTAAACTACACTGAAAAAACCTAATCCCATCACTAAAACATAGCTACCTTGCTCCTTTATATATTTGCAGCTGTAATCCTTTGATATCTAGACCTAGCTACCTAGTTTCATCCCTGATCTAGCATTAAAACCATAAAACTTTCAAAACCATAGAGCTGATATAACTGGCCTAAAATCTACTCCTCATCTAGTCAAACACTTTGGCTGTGATATCATAAAGAGAGCCCTCTCTGGTTTGGTAGGGCTAGCTACCAAACTGAAAGATTGATTTTAGGTTACCTCCGTCGACATCCTTTCATCAGCCTTGGGACATTGTGGAGTCTAAATTCATGAATTATAGCTTCCAAATCAAGATCACGAGTCACATAGTTTTTCTCATGCTCATTCAACTTCCTTTACTCGTACCTTACCACCTGTACTCCTTGCATTGGGACTCCACCAAGTCCTCTCTTGTAATTAGCCTCCTCAGTCCATTCAAAATTATTCCCTTTCCTCTATAAATATGTAATAGGATAGCCAATTCATGAGAAGTTCCTGATGAACTGCCTATAATAACCTCCTAGTCCGATGAATGATATAACCTCATCCACATTCCTAGGAGCTGGCCACTTCATGATAACTTTAATATTTTCCGAGTCCACTGTTATGCCTTCCTTGGAAACAACATGCCCCAAATAATGAACTTATTTCTGAAAGAAACTACACTTGTTGAGCTTAGTATACAACTGACACTCTCTCAACAATATTAACACTATTGCCAAGTGTTTTTCATGCTCCTCCTCATTCTTAGAATATATCAATATGTTATCAATGAGTACTATCACAAATTTTTCCAGATAAGGACACAACATACTATTCATAAAACACATGAAAGTAGTTGGAGCATTAGTAAGACCAAACATAACCACCGCAAACTCATAATGCCCATACCTAGTATGAAATGCGATCTTGTATATGTCTTCTTTTTTTATGCACACTTGATGATATTTAATCTTAGATCAATCTTCAAAAACATTGGTTGACACACTTTGCCTAATGTATCGCTTGTCAAGCATTTCCTTAAGCTACTACAACTTACCAACTCTGGAGTACTCATTCTGTAACTTGTTGTAATATTCCAAAATTAGCATGCAGCTAATTGGAATATTTATTTTTACTTCTAGCACTTGGTAGATGAATAAATGGGGAAAGAGACCCATAATTATCTTGAATAAACATAAAATCCCTATTGATGTGGAAAGGGATCATAAAATAACTGGATCTAGCACTCTCATGTGTGAACAAGGCATAATGGATGTGGAAAAAGTCAAGTTTGACCAAGTCAACAACATTAATGTGGTAGGAGTGGATCATCAATAAAAATAGCTCAATATGAATGAGGATTAGCATAGACAACTATATGTGAGCTAGATTAAATACCCTTAGGTGTGAAAAGTTCCGAATCAGGTTGAAGAGGTCAACCTTGACCAAATCAAACAACGATGTTATGGAAGAGTGGCATTTATGAAGGTACAATGAAATATTGGAGAGAGATTGAGTGTGTGATGGTGGAAACCCTAATGAGTGGGACCCAAGGTTAGAAGGCTCACTTATTTTATAAGGAAGAGGATGGAAGCCATTTGAGGTTATCTTATGAATGATATTTTGATGTGTCTTCTTAGAATTTTCTCTCTTCAGCTGTTTAGCTAAGATTGTTGGTGTTGTTTAGCACTAGGGTATTCCTGTTTAGGAATTCCATATGTCCCATTTGAGTAGATCTTGGGAGAGATCTAATCTATAATTCCACACATCTGACATTGGTGCCAAGCTTCAACCTTTAGCTACAACGTTATTTCTGTAGAAGTATAATGTTGTGTTGCAGGGTGTTGCAGTGGAGGGTTGAGAACCCCACTTTCTAAGTTGCTTTTGCATAGGAGGAAGGATTCCTTCTTGTGGGAGATCAATCTGGAGGCTTCCTAAGATTATTTCAGATATTTGGCAGTAGAAGAACCTATTTCCATCACTTAGAGAATTTTTCCAGTCTGGAATTGTGTTATTTCTGAAGGGCAGTTTCAACAATGTCTCTTGTGGTTCTTTTTGGGAGTTTTCCTGTGATTGGAGGGTTGATCCTTCCTTGGGGGAAGATGTGTGATCAGATCTATATAATATATATATTATTTCAGCCTTATATAATACTATGCTTTAGTTTGCAGTGATTATTCAGTCATATTGCTGAAGGTCACCATTTGTATTTGGGTGTCTTCCTAGAAACCCTTCCCAGGTTCTCTAGATTTTGTATAAAGGAGACTAGATCTTAGTCCTTGAGCCATATTGTTTAATATAATATTATATATATTTGTCTCATTTATTTCTATGCATAAAATCTCATTAGAATATGCTGTCTCTTTAAGAAGTAATTTCATGTTGCAGTAGTTTTGGGGTTTCAACATTTTCGAGCTATACCGGGTGTGGGAGGTCTGTTTACCTCACCTAGTTTGATTTTTTTCTGATATATTATTGGATTTAGGTTTTATATTTTCAGATCTAAGGGATCCAAGAGTTTGTTTCATTATTTATAGCATATATTTTTTTGAAAATGTGTTTTTTATGCATGCATTGTTGAGTAGTCCCATTTTGGGATATTATAGTGGTACCAGAGCAAGATCTTTGGCTTAGCCTGTGGACTTCAAGCCAAAATGCTATAATAAGAAAGGAAGATCAGAATGATGGAGAAAATGAGTTTTTTCTCATCATTTTTCAGATTTATGAAGAACCCCTCCAAGGAGGTTAAACAAAAAGAAGAAAAGAGGAGCAATGAAACTTCTAGAGGGTTTCAAGAGAAGGAAGATCCATGCACTTCCTATGATCAGAAGAGGAAACTAGTGTTGCAGAGAGCTCCAAAGCATGTGAATATACCATTTAATTTTGGAAAAAAGGACAAATTGCAGAAATATGGAGGACACGTGGATCACAAGATTCTAAGTGAGTACCTTGTTGAGTAAAAATCTCAACCTAGAGCCTTCAAGGAGACTCTAGCTTTCCCACAATACATTCAGTTGGAGGATGAAAGGAGACCTTGCAGCACAAGGAGAATCAAGGACAATAGGTTTCTATTGTCTACTTTTTATGGGTCATCTACATCAAGGGCTTGGGCAAGGAAACTAGATGCATTCTTCCTACTACATCCTGTGGTAGAAAGAGAGGTTGTAGAGATTGTAGCACTACACCTTGACAGGGAAGAAAATATTTGGTGGTTCAGCCATTTGATCCATGAAAAAGTGACTACTTTTGCTGAGTTTACTCAAAGGTTGATTAGAAAATTTGGTGAAGAGAAATTAGAGGAGGAGAATCCCTCACCACCATTGGAGGAGACTTTTACCAGCGCTGTCATGGAGGATGTAATGTTCCCAAATTTTAGTTTCAAGCTAAAATGGAACATTAGAGATAGTAGTGTCTTTAGCCAGTGAATAAATGGGTAGGAAGGCCCATAAGTATCCTAAGAAGGAATAAAAACACTTCAAGTGTGAAAGGATACCCTCTTTGCAGCTCAATAAAACACCTCCATGTGTGAACAGGGCTAATATCATGTTGATTCAGTCTACTTTGACCCAGTCAACAACGCAGATGTGGAGGAGTAGGGATCAAGGTAGGAATAGCGTAGTTTTGGAGGGAGATGAATCTCTTGATGGGAATGACCTAATTGGATGGGGAAAATGGCCAACAAACTCACATTCTATTTAAGGAAGAGGATGGCAACCATTATTCCTTATGTTTTAGACTATTATCTTGTATTGGTCTGCTTAGACTTTGCTCGTCTTGCTGTGTAGCAAGGTTGCAGTGTTGTTTAGCACAGGGTGTTCCCGAGCAGGAATCCCACCTCTTTCCTTGAGGAGCCTCTTGGAAGAGTTTTGCTTTCATTTCCACATAAGGTTTCCAGGCCAAGCTTCAGCTTACTTCATCAGTGCAGTTTTTGCAGGTTATTGTGCTGTGTTGTAGGGTGCAGCAGTGGAGGGGATTGGAATCCCACTTTTTGAGCTATTTTCTCATTAGAGGGAGGTTTCCTTCCCTTGGGAGATATATTTGGAGAGATATTGAGCTCATTTCAGATCTGTGGCATTAGGTCACATATTTCCCAACATTCCCAGTGCTGTTCCGGCTAGGGAATGTGTTATTTTTGGAGGCAGCTTCAGTGGATGATCTAGTGGCTTCTTTGCAGTGTTTCCTTGTGATTTAGAGGTTCATCCTTTCATGGGAGGAAGTATTTGAGGGATCTACATCATATCTGATATCTTTCAGCCTTATGCACTCTTATTCTTTAGTGTTGCAGTGATTATTCAGTAATTTTCTGAAGATCACATTTGTATTCAGAGTGTATGACAAGAAACCCTTTCCGAGTTTTCTTGCAATTGTAATAAGGAGACTAAATCTTAGTTTTTTAACATGATTGTCTAATATATGAGCAGATCTATTTTTCCTCCTAATTTATGATTTGAACCCCTCATAATACTGCGTATTATTCTTTGTGTATTATTTCTGAGTAGCAGTGTTTGGGGTTTTAATGATTTCCATCTACACTAGGTGTGGGAGGTCTGTTTACCTCACCTTGTTTCTTTTGTTTCTGATCTCCTTTTGGATTTAGATGATAGAGGTACATATATAATGGATCCAAGTGATGGTTTACATTTTTATGACATACATTTCTAGAAATGCATTTTTTTGTGAATGCATTGCTAAGCATTCCATTTTTGGAATCTTTTAAGATATTCCCATTACTGCTTATTTTCCCTATTTTGGGATATTACAGAGGAGCAGCCCTCAACATATTTAGTTGGAGGAGCCAAAAAATTGGAGGAAGAAGCCCTTATAGCCATACAATATACTTCCAAATTTCACCAAGGTATGCCTAAGTTTCCATCTCCTATTGTTTCAGCAAATCATATGGAGGGTTGTATACCATTGCATACTGCTCATTTGGAACAACATAATTGCACTACACTGTGTAACCTTGAGTTGATCAAGGAAGGGATGAACCATCATCCTCATATGCCTTCGTTGAGTTTCACACAATACTTGAGGGTGGGGTGTGAAATTTTGGAGGATAGGATGAACCTTGTTCCAAGCAAACTTACACAAAACCATATGTTCATCCTTGAGTTGGAGCATGAGACAACAAGTACACAAATGGGGAGTTTTACAGTGATGTCAATAAGTAATATCAAGGAGGTTTTTCCTTTAGCACACTTGGATCTTTATGGATTCAAGATGATCATTGGTGTGAGATATTTTCTAGGAGATCTCCAAGGCGTTGCATTTCAACATCCCATGAAATGCAAGAATAGAAATCTGATTTGGGAGAAGGGTAGTCGTCATTGGAAGGATACCAAGGAAGAACATGATGGGAGGACCCACATTTGGATGAGTGGGTGTGGATGGTGAGCAATAGGCTGGAAAGCTACTTGCAAATATATGACACGGGGCAGTAGGAGGCTTGGCTGCGTTCGCTACTCTTGAAAGAGTTTGGACATCATTTAGCATATCCTCTTTCAAAGGGTATGTGGGTGGAGAAAGTTTGACAAGATACTTTCATCATAGGGCAGCAAGGAGTATGGATGCATTGTGTTGATATGACATTCTTCATATCAATCTTTATGTTTTCACCACATTATTTGCATGATGGAGGAACGAAGAGGCAACAAGAATTATTGTTGCTATGGTTACTCTTGGGAGAGCATGGGCAGATTTGCTCTCATACTTTGCATGATGTTGTAGGAGTAGGAGATGGCACTATTATGGTGCAAAGGGGCTACTCCTTAGCCTGGGATGATCAGGAGGTACTTCCACTTTGGAAGGAATTTTCTCTATGTAGCAGCATTGTGGGAGTTGTCTTTGAAAATGGGCATGTTAAAGAATGGAGCTATGAGTTGGCAGGAGCCTATTTACATAGGACAACAATGTTGTCACTTTGGAGCTTGGACTTATTGATGGGGTGTCCCCAAGATCACTTCACATTTGACGCACTTGGTGTACAAGGAGGAGGTGAGAGTGATAGAGTAGTGGATGGAAACATCTATTACAGAGATATGATCTTCTTAACTTGGATTTCCAAGCATAAGAAGAAGAATATTCATGCAACACATGGTTCATTCCTCTTCATGGGAGTATGTCATACCACTATGGAGGACTTATTCATGGATCCCTATACCATATTACTTCTAATACATGGTAAGAACTTTGCTTCTAACACAATATTTTCATACTCTTACCATATCTATTCAGTGCATTGTTCCACAAGAGGGAAATATTTTTTTGGGCTCCATGGTCAATTTTGGGCCAAATTATATGATGGAGACAACCATATTTTATGTGGCCTTGGGAAAATGTTTCATTATTCTTCTATATATTCTTAGTTGATTCACCAAGCCATTTACTATTCACTAGTAGATGTGATGACATGTACAACTATCCATTTGTCAAGAAACAACTTACCATATTATTTTTTGAAGCAACAGTTAGGAAAACTACGCTGTGAACACTTGGGAAACTGTTGGTACCTTTCAACACTATAGGAAACCTTTAGCCATTTTCTCATTTGGATTCCATATGATGATCATGTCCTATTCATCATATATGGAATGGTTTGGGCCAACTTGATTCACAACGTTGGAGAAAGGATATTTGGAGATCTAGTCTTCTTCTTGTCACTTCGAGGAAACATTATTGCAGCCCAAGATCAAAAAATAATCTACACTTATCATGATTGGAGATAAGGATAGTGTGGGATAGGCTACTTTTTCTACCATGTTTAGATTTTCAGCCCACCTACATTGCAAGAGCCAAAGGTGGAGAAGAATTCTCAGGAGTTGCCATGTTGGGAGGTGACTCATTTTGTATGGATGATTGCTTGGGGATGGAAGATCCAAATGGGAATGATGGTTACCACTACATTTCAGATCCCATTCCTCAAAGGGACCTCTAGACAACACCTTATTGCCTCCTTGAGTACTTTAATTCTTCATGATGATAGCTCTTTAGCTAGTTTGCATGCTTGGGAGGGGTAATATGGAGATTTATTGTTGAGACAACATCTCATTCCTTGGAGGAGTTTATATTATGTGGATGCTACAGTAGGAGGAGGGGATACGCTTCAGTTCTATCCTTGCATTTGCTTGAGGAAAAGCAACATTTGGGAGGGGAGGACTGTAATATTCCAAAATTAGCATGCAGCTAATTGGAATATTGATTTTTGCTTCTAGCACTTGGTAGATGAATAAATGGGGAAAGAGACCCATAATTATCTTGAATAAACATAAAATCCATTGTGATGTGGAAAGGATCATAAATTAACTGGATCTAGCACTCTCATGTGTGAACAAGGCATAATGGATGTGGACAAAGTCAAATTTGACCAAGTCAACAACATTAATGTGGGAGGAGTGGATCACAAATAAAAATAGCTCAATATGAATGAGGATCAGCCTAGACAACTATATGTGAGCTGGATTGAAGACCCTTAGGTGTGAAAAGGGTTGAATTAGGTTGAAGAGGTCAACCTTGACCAAATCAAACAACGCTGTTATGGAAGAGTGGCATTGATGAAGGTACAATGCAGTATTGGAGGGAGATTGATTGTGTGATGGTGGAAACCCTAATGAGTGGGACTAAAGGTGAGAAGGCTCACTTAGTTTATAAGGAAGAGGATGGAAGCCATTTGAGGTTAGCTTATGAATGATATTTTGATGTGTCTTCTTAGACTTTGCTCTCTTCAGTTTTTTAACTAATATTGCTGGTTCTGTTTAGCACTAGGGTATTCCTGTTTCGGAATTCCATCTCTCCCCTTTGAGTAGCTCTTGGGAGAGATATGATCTATCATTCTACACATTTGGCATTGGTTCCAAGCTTTAGTCTTCAGCTACAAAATTATTTCTATAGAAGTATAACGTTGTGTTGTAAGGTGTTGTAGTGGAGGGTTGAGAACCCCACTTTCTGAGTTGATTTTGCATAGGAGGAAGGATTTATTCTTGTGGGAGATCAGTTTGGAGGGTTCCTAAGATTATTTCAGATCTTTGGTAGTAGACCAAACTATTTCCATCACTTACAGTGTTATTCTAGTCTGGAATTGTGTTATTTCTGAAGGGCATTTTCAGCAGTGTCCCTTGTGGTTCTTTTTGGGAGTTTTCCTATGATTGGAGGGTTGATCCTTCCTTGGGGGAAGACCTTTGATCATATATGCATAACATATATATTATTTCATCCTTCTATACTCCTTTGCTTCAGTTTCAGTGATTATTCAGTCTTATTGTTGAAGATCACCATTTGTATTTGGGTGTATTCCTAGAAACCCTTCCCGAGTTCTCTAGATTTTGTATAAAGGAGACTAGATCTCAGTTATTGAGCCATATTGTTTAATATATTATCAGATCTATTTGTCTCAGTTATTTATGTGCATAAAATCTCATTAGACTGCACTGTCTCTTTAAGCAATAATTTCATGTTGTAGTAGTTTTGGGGTTTTAACATTTTTGAGCTATACCAGGTGTGGGAGGTCTGTTTACCTCACCTAATTTGATTTTTTTCTGATATATTCTTGGATTTAGGTTGTATATTGTCAGATCTAAGGGATCCAAGAGTTTATTTCATTATTTATAGCATATATTTCTGAAAATGCATTTTTTATGCATGCATTGCTGAGAAGTCCCATTTTGGGATATTACAGTTGCCTTAGATGCTGATGCTGCTCCTGACATCAACTCAATAGAAAAATCCACCTCTCTATGAATATGAAAATATGAAATATCTACAGGAAAAAAATCCTAAAAATGCTGCAAAATAAGATACCTCTTCAAGACTTCATTATCCTTAACATTCCTCCTTTTGTTGCTGGAAATATTAACTGCAAATAATACATATCCCTTTATACAAATTCTCTTTGGCTACATAGTTATAACCATTCTCACTGATGCATGCTTCTTCTTTCCCTACAAGATTATTCTTTCCCCATCATCATCTAGACACTCAATAGCCTTATCATAACAATCTACCTTAGTCCTTTGAGTGTACATCAAATCCATGCCCAAAAGCATACTATATGAACCCAAAGGAAGAAAGTTTATATGTGATGATGTAGGCATAACCATTCAACTCAAATGAAAATAATCTCGCCCAATGATGAGCTCTTTTCTTGGTCCTTGTAACCAACTGCACCAACCAAGATTCTGCATGCACTTCTTTATTCAAGCCACACTTATCCATGAGGTCAAGACTGATATAAATATAATTAAACCCAGGGTCAAAAAAAATGGAAAAAACTCAATCACAGAGCTTACCTTTCATCTCAGTAATGGATTCTTGATGGTCTATCTTCCTGTTATCTAGTGTTGGATAGATACAATGAATACTTTTTCGAACATCGCCAAATGTATATGTCTCTTGGGCACTATAAATCTACCTCCTACCACTCTGAAGTTGTGGACAATATCTCCTGCGATTCTCTCCACCATAAGTCCAACATTGAAAAGTATTATTTTCATCACCTTTGTTCTACTCCTCAAGCTAAGACCCATTTCCTCTGTCAATTGCATTGACATTCTTGTACGAAACTGTATTTTTCTTGTCACCTACATCCCGAGGTCTTCCTCGCTTCTTAACCCACTTTTATTTAGTCTTATCATTACCTTTCCAATCTCGCTTAGATTCAAACTTATGCTTAGCTTGCTCATAACAATGCTTCAAATTCCCAATGACTTCCTTTGATGACCAAATCTCATCATATTCATTCTGATCCTTGAATGCTAATGAAAATCCACTGATGAACTTTTGGACCTTTGCCTTCTCATCCTTGAGGTAGGGAACATACCTCAAGAACTCTAGAAACTTGGTCATGTACTCTTCATCTATCATAGAACCCATCTTATGCTCATAGACTTCCTTAGCCTTTCCATCGTAATATCTCTCAGACAAGTACTTTTTCTGAAGAGTCTTTTGAAATCATGCCAACTCAACTCCTCTGTCTTGATGCCTTTGAAACACCTCACATGTTCCTGCCATATATCTTATTTTCCCTTGATACTGAAAATAATTATTCTATATTTTATATTCTTTGTATAATAATGCAATTCAAAGAAATTCTTCATCCCAAGTAGCCATGCTTCTACATCTTCCATTTTCTTCACATCCCCATCAAAAGTAGGAGGCTTGAATTTCTTGAACTCCCATAGAAAGTACTACTTCTTGCTCCTCCTGTAAGGATGCTGATGGTAATGACCATGATGTCAGTTTGAACCAAAACTAAAATAGAACCCATAAGCACTACCTCTCCTATGAGATGTATCTAACCACATGCCACCTCTGACTATGACATCCTTTTCCAACCCATGTTATGATCGAGAATTGCTAACAATTTTCCCCATTATTCCATTTATGTTGTCCATGAATGATTCTTGGTTGTCCCTGTCCCTAAAAATCTGACAATCTCTAAAGAATCACTAAATCAACCTCAGCTTACTTTTAGTGAGCACTGACAATTCTTTCCCGTGACTCAATTATCTTGTCATTATCTTCTTTGCAACTTTTAATTTCTACTATATCAGGAGAATAATCATCTCCTTGCTGCTCAAATAATCTATAAGGAGAGTCACATAAATTGTAATCCACCATTTTTCTCTTCATCTTTGATCTTCTATTTCATGCAAACATGTCATGTTAGATAAATCAAATATATACATAATCAAAATCATACCTGAGTGTGAAGTTTAGGGGAGGATAACTCATCTGCATAATCAATCCACATTAGCACAATATATATATATATATATATATATATATATATATATATATATATATATATATATATATATATATATATATATATATATATATATATATTATGTTGAGATGTTGATGTTATTATATATATATATCAAAATTTCAACATCATAACACACCAACATCATCATCATGATGCAAAATGTAATAATAACCTTCAAAATGCATGCATAGAAACATATCTACAAATAACACGCATGGATAACAATTCCATCTAGCCCATCTAGTCCAAGTGTTTTAACATGGAAGATCTGATTCCAATTTATAACGCCTTCTTGCATATTTACCCAAATTCACCAGCTCGCTAGGGTAAACATGAGACAAAGGTCACTATGAGACGAGTGTCACTATGACATGACTCAACCTCGAAGTTTTAGTTAAGGAAGTGGGGCCTACAATATGAACACTTACTAACATCCCACAGGGACTTGAGGTGATCAATCGTTGAAATGGAATACTTTTTCATTGAAATGACTCCCCAATTGCACGCACAAGGAAAAATTATGGTTATAAGGTCTCAAGCACATGCACAAGCCAACTTCCTTGTGGTTATGACCTAAATCTCCCTGTTCAGTGCCAGCGGTTTCGAGATCCAAGCCAATTTTCTAGGCTAGCCTCCATACCAATTCCGAAAAATGCCTGTAACCTTCCAAAATCATAATTAAAACGATGATAATGCCAAACATTCAAACTTGAAGTTATAACTTGACCTATATTGCCTAATACACACGAGACATCTCATCAAACATATTCTAAACATGTAAGTTAGAGGTCATGAATGCATATTTGATATTAAATCTCTAAAATTCATCTGAGAATCACCATGAAGGTATAATTCTCATCAAGTAGCTACAACCACACTTGTTAGTCCATGCATTCATCAACCATTCAAATACTTATCAAAAATTTTCAAGAGCCATAGATAGAATACTCCATATAACCAACAAATAACCAAGATAGAAACCATGGGAAATCAACCATAATGTCAACATGATAACTAGTACAAGTGTTTATAAATCACAATAGGAAAATAACTCTTATTAACAGAGGAAAAGTAAACCAATTCAGGGACTTCCACATACCACCTAACCATACATTGGGGTGAACCAAATATCTCTTTCATTGAATCAGCCCTACACCATATTCCAATCATGAATGTGGAATATCATAGGTTAAAACAAAATAAAACCAAACTCGGGCTTCTACAAGCCAAACCACCTCAACCTTCAACCACAGTGATTCCACCTCTATGGTCCAGAAATCACTAACATCAACCAAACCGGTCTCTACCCAAGTTTTCAATGGCTCTAGGAACTATTAACTTATTCGACAACCTTCCAGGGCTTCAGAGCGTTTGCTCCAACCATGACTCTAGGAACTAGTAACTCAACCCACTAAGGGCTCCAGAGCATTTGTCCCAACCTACTACTCCAGGAACTAGTAACTCAACCCAAAATATACCAAGCCTTGCAGAGTGTTTGTTCCAACCCATGGCCATAGGTAACTTGAGCACCAATCATAAAAACAAGTGGTAACCCCACAACACCATGGCCATTTAGGAAATGGAAAGGAAATGCTAAAATCATTGTCAATCTAGGAAAATTTCCATGCCAAAATAAAATACATAACCAAAGAATCACATGCATATACCATGATCCAAAAATAAGCAAGGAAAACATATATGCAACCTGTTATTTGAAAAGTATTCGTGTTGTAGTTTCTGATCCAACTATATCCTTGTGTTTTCCCGCTTTAATGTTCTTTCTTTCTCCAATCCAAGTGAATGCTAGAGTTCTCCAAGTATGCTCCAAGAATTATCTAAGTGTGCAAGATTATGATATAATGAGTGTGAGAGAATGAACTATAGCTCCACCACAAAATTTTAAAAGATAATCCAACAAAAGTTGTGCAAACTATGTGAATTTTTTGGTGTCTTTTTATCATTGATGCGTCTATTTTCTTCATTTTTCCTGTAATTTCCCTTACATGTAAATTTGTGTCTCTTCACCTTTATTTTCTCCTATTTTCCTTTATTTTCATAAATAAATTCCAATTATTTCCTCTTTTCCTTTTTTGATGCCTTTGCTAATTTCCATAACCATAAATTAATCACAAGTGATGCCCACTATAATTTTTTTCCCAACACTCATCTCGGAATTTGTGTCCCATGTCCTTGGTCTTATTTTATTTACATGGAAAATCAACTAGGGGTTGTTACAAACCCCTCCCCCTTAGGTAAACACCGTCCTCGATGTTCAATGATGCTTATAACCAGAAAAACATGTTGCCCATGGAGCTTTATAACAAAACTTGATGCAACATTTACATCATACCAAATTATTGAAACTATGAACAACATATTGCTTATTGGAGATTTATAACACAACTCATTCCGGTATATAAAATAGTATATACAAGACACATACACATAAACTTAAACCAAAACACATAAATCAAACCCATTTGATAAACAAACAAATAAAGAAGGATATGTAACTTTGCATACGATAAAAAATCCCCCATGTAGCTTCACCAGGCCCAAAGTGCTTCCATTGCACTTTAACTTGATCTATTGCTCTATTCCAAAGAATGAGTTATTTCTGCTGCAAAATTCATTGAGGTTCTAACTAGAACTCTCCCTCTGGTTCCACTTGCAATACAGACCAATCAATCACATGATCAACATCCTATACATATCTCTTAGGCATTGAAACATGGAAAAAATCATGGACTTTCACTATTGGAAATGATGTAGGTATGTAGGCCACTGGTCCAATCCTATCAAGGATCTCGAAAGGCCCACAATATTGAGGTGCCATCTTGGCACATGATCGATCATAGTTGGAGATCATCTTGGGATTTATGCTATGAACACTAGCTCCCAACACAGAACTCCTTGAATGCTCTATCTTGTTGCATAACTCTTATGTTTTTAAAATTGCCACCTTAAAATTCATTTTGATAACATGCATCTCTCTGTTCCATCTCAACTAAGATATCTAGTCCAATCGAAACTTCTGTTCACTTGATCACTCAGTGCGATGGGGAGTGTTACAACTCCGCTCGTAGATAAACTCAAATGGACTCATCCTTAAGAACTCCTGATACCCATTATATATGCAAACTCTACCGGTGGAATACTCCTCCCCGCCCTCTGCTGATGCATGACATACATCCTCAAAATGTCCTCAAGAATCCTTTTCACCCTCTTTGTCTGTCAATCTATTTGCAGATGATAAGTTGTCTTTGAAATCCAACTGTTGAGCAGTGGAAAAGGTATGAATTCACTATGTGTTTTCCCATTATTTTACTTTAAACATAATTATTTTTTACTTTAGAAAGATGACTTATTACAATAATTATGGTAGAAATTGTGAAGATTTATGTTTATTGTAAAATATGACTAAAAACTTCCTTTTACTACTAAAAATAGGAATTAGGCGAGGTGAGCAGCTATACCAGAGGCATGGCTAAAGTAAATGCAACTACTGTTTCTCCAGTGCTAGACCAAATCCTGCCAAAGACAAGGAAATCCGAACACATCACTAAGAAAAGGCAGGGGACAGCTCGGCTTCGGTTAAAGGAGATCAAGTGACAGCTAAATAAAGAAGGGAAGCGAATCCCTCAGGATCCTTTGATCATGAGGGATCGTTGTTCAACCTCATCTTATTCCTTGTCTTGTCCGTCGGAGTTTGATATATAAGGCAATGCCTTTAGTGATTGTAGGGGAGGGATCCTTTGATTCAAAACATTTCTTTTGTAATATTATGTTTCACTAGTGCTAAGGGTGCAGCCCTGGTGGAATTACTCTACTGTTTGTATTTCTATCCTTTGCTTACTGTCGTGTGATAATTGCGGTTAGATTCATTACAATTACAAAGTTGTTTGATTGCTGTTGAATTGAATTCGGGTTTTCTGTGAGCATTAATGAATTGCACTGTTGTTCTATCTTAGCAAGGATCGTATTTACTGTCTTATTCATCTTGCTATATTTTATAAAGCTTTGCTATTCTATACTTAATTCTGGTTTCTATTCCATTGGTTTATGGTTCATTCTGATTGACTGTTTCATAGTGTTGGTTGTCGACAGGGTTGGAGTTTAAGAAGATTTGTTGCCTGATTGCGTTAAGTTTATATTTTCTGTTCAATTAATGTTTATTGTTCCATTACTGTTTGTTGTTCATTTCTGATTCATAGATTCAGATTAGCAGAGAGATTGTTTACAGTAGCTGTGTACACATAGGAATTACGAATTTCCATTCCTTTCCAATTCTTGCTATTAGAAGAAGTTTTGTTTAGTAATTTTCATCAGCAAGTAGTTGAATATCAGTTGCTCTTTGATTGATTGAAGAATGAGACTTTCAACTGTAGAGAACATTGGTTAATGCTTCCAAGTTCCTAGATTGATTGCCTTGTCTCAGTGTGATTTCAGTTGCATCGATTTCTAAGGGAATGAGTTATTGCTACTGTATCCCTGATTGATGTTTTGTAGAGTGATTAGTTAAGATTTCAGAGTATTTCCATTCATGTTACTGTAATTATATTTCCTTACAAGCATCCTTTTACTCTTGTATTTAGAATACTATACTACATATTTCATAGCATTACTCTTAGGTAAATTGCAGTCTCAAACAGAGTACACTCTTGAAATAAAAAGTCGCTCCCGGATTGATAATTAATGTAGGATAATTAGGTGTTTGAAAGATACCTTTTATGCCTCAACATTTTGGCGTCGTTTCCGGGGAGAGTGTATGCCATTTCGAAGGAGTGATGCACAATTTATTTTCTTCTGCTCGCGAAGAATTAGGTATTAAAGACAGAAGGTAAGAACCTGCGCACTGGGAAAGGAACATACTTGCTCACATCCTGCTTCATAGTAGAATTAGGTAAGCTTCTTTCTTTAGGTAGGAATGAAGGCTTGTTTTCTTGAATGAATAAACGAACTAAGAAAAACAAAATTCCTCCTAAACCTGAAAAGCCTAAGGGACCGGTGACCCTTGGGCGAACAACTTTCACTGAGGAAATCCTTCAAAAGACTGAATCTCAGCCATTAGTAGGACCTAGGAAAGTTATTTATAGACAGCCTACTAGTTCCCTTCAGGCTACAGATTCCCCATCTGAAGCCTTTGCTGAGATACATAGTCAAATAGTGGGAATTGAGAAAGATTCCCAAGAAATTGGGAATCCCTACCCAATTTCTCCACAAGAAGGGAACTCTAGTATTCTCCGTGAAGGAGAAGGGGAAATAGGAGAAGCAGAAGAACCAAAATATCCTCTTGAAATAGTCCAAATAGTGAGCAGTCCAGATAAGGGAAGTGTTGTCAAACTTATTCAAAACCAAGGACCTGAATCTCCTCAAACAGTAGGCCAGCAAGGAATAATTATTGTTCCAGATCAAGGAAGTGATGTCAAGGCCATTCCTACTCCTTCTAGTCAGCCTAGGAATTCCCTTGAGATACTAGAAGGATATTGGCACATATTTGATCAAATGGCCCAAAACCAGAACCAACAAACACCCCAGCAAACCTCTAAACTACAATATCCTATAGTAGATACTGCAGTTAATGCACCTATGAAAGCCATTCCCCTTCAACATAATCCTACATTTCATGGCTTGACATCAAAATATCCAGATGCATTTCTGTTTGAATTTGATGTGTTATGCCGGGGGTATGATTATACTACCGATCCCGAAAAATTAAATCTATTTCCTTCCACATTAAAAGGAGCAACCTTACGATGGTTTATGGGGGTAGGTGGGGGTTTCATAACTGATTGGGATCAGATGAAAGCTATGTTTTTAAAGAAATATCAAGATTATTGCAGGTCTTGGGAACTAAAAGACGAAATATTCCAAATGACAGCGAAACCAAATGAGACCCTGGGAGAATATGTGGAATGGTTTCAATACAATCTTCAGAGATATCCTTATGCATCCTTACCCTTACCTAATAATGTGTTGAAAATTACATTAATTAGGGGAATGAAGGATCAATGGGTTGAAACATTGAATATTATGGGAAAAGGTGATATATATTAGGAAATTTATGCTAACATCATTGATTTGTGTATCAGGAATTCAATGGGCAAAAAAAGGCTAAAATTAGTGGAATGAGACATGATTACAAGGGATAATAAGACCTTCAATGAAGGTTTAACTCGTGCAAAGAATGGCAACCTGCTGGAAGATTTTAAAATATATATTCTAGGGACTCTAGCAACGCAGTTCGACATTATGCAAGCCAAACCAAAGCAAGTAGAAGCAGAACAAAATTTGGCAGTATTCTATCCTAGATGCAGGAGGAAACACAGCCATAAAGAGTGCCCGCAGGATGTAATCAAAGTTTTTTCCATTTGAATGAAAGACCACCCCACAGAAGAATGTCCCTTGTTTCCTGGCCTAAAAGCAGTCTATAAGGAGGCAGAAGAAGAATCAGAAGTGGTATGTCTACTTAATCAGTGCCGACAATGGTAGCCACGACAATCAGGTATGCCAACTGATCCATTTTCTTCTTTTCAGCCTCCTCAATACAATGCTCAACAATATAATGGAATGTGGCAAAATCAACCACCCTTCCCCAATTGGTCACAACAACCATTCCCTACATCATTATGGCCAAATCCAGAAAATCAGACTAATTGGCCAAATTTTCCTTTCTTCCCACCGTTTTGGCAAAACAATGCTTATCCAACACAATGGTCCCCCTCTACTTCGCAGAGTCAGGCATGGAAGTCAAACTAGAAAAGACCTACAAATAAGCCGGCTAGAACAATTCCTCTCTCTCAACCTACACTGCCAGCTCCCTATACAAACCCCCAGACCAACTTAAGACCGCAACTCCTAGCCCAGCCCAACCCAAACCCAAATAATAGGCCAGTTCAGTCTTTCCAAATAATGGAACCACCAGAATTAGAAACTAAACTGAGAGAGTGTAATGACCTTCAATTAAGGTTTGGGAATATAGTAGAAATAGAGAGAGACAAAAATGTTCATATTTAAGATCCGTTACCTATAGAAAAAACATTGCAAAAAGACAAAGAGGTTCAACAAAAAAATCAACAACAAGCAACAACCTCTTCTCCACCATTCACAGAATGATTAATCATGCCTCGACCATTAGAACATCCTGATTTTGATCTTCTGGGACAATTAAAAAATTTGTGTATAAAAATCCCTCTCCTCCAATCTATCCAAGACATCCCTATTTATGCAAAAACCATTACGGAACTATGTATAAAGAAGCCAAAGAGGAGAACAACCACCAACCCAACTATCCAAATAGTCAGTACTCTATCTGACTTATTATCAGGAATGGAAACACCTGTAAAATATGAAGACCCAAGAAATCATATAGTGACGGTTCAAATCAATGGACAATTATTCCCAAATGCCTTAGTTGATTAGGGAGCTGCAATCAATATCTTAGCAACCACCACCTCTCAAAAACATGGCATTGCATCACTAGAACCAACAACAACCTTATTGGAATTGGTTGACTGATCAGCAGTCAAACTAGAGGGTACACTACAAGATGTAATGGTATTTGTAGACTCCAGGGAATACCCTGCTGATTTCCTGGTTATCAACCCAAAGAATCGGCTAGATGGACACCCGTTAATTCTAGGTAGACCTTGGTTGGAAACTGTCGATGCCTATATTGGATGCCGAAAAGGCAATATGACAATAACAAGGGGAAACTATGTCAAGAATTTAGCTTTATATCCCCCAGCCCAACCAAGCCTATTAATAATCAAAACAAGAAAGCAACTTGTATCATATCTTATGGAAAATATGAGATCACCTCTAACTGTAGAAGATTCCCTTGATTTTAATGACCAAACAGAGGATGATATCATTAATAGTTTTATTAATAAACCACAAATCAGATCCGATTTACAATTTCACATGATCAAGGCAGCATTTGATAATAAAGAAGAATAAGATCCTCTGAAAGACATCCCTGATCAAGTAATACCCACTACTTCTATGTACAATAGCAAGATTGTAGAGATTGAGCCTGGAAAAACTCTAAACATTAACAGAAATCTTACTACTGAACAAGAAGAGAAGTTGGTCAAATTACTACGGAAATATAAAGTAGCCTTTGCAATGGATTATCCAGGCATGAAGGGAATTGACCCCCAATTATGTACACACCACATTTTTACTAAAAAATATGCAAGACCCATTCACCAACCCCAAATAAGATTAAACCCTCACCTTAAAGATATTGTGAAAGCTAAATTACAAAAAATATTGGATGTCAATTTCATTTACCCAATATCTGATAGCAAGTGGGTCTCTCCATTAGTAGTGGTACCAAATAAGAACGGGAAGTGGAGAATATGTGTAGATTACCGAGAACTCAACCAGGTAACCCAGAAAGACCACTTTCCCCGTCCCTTCATTGACCGAGTATTAGACACATTGGCAGGAAAGAAATTCTTTTCTTTCCTCGATGGCTTCAGTGGGTACAATCAGATCCGGATTTCCCCTGAAGACCAAGACAAAACTACTTTTGCATGTCCTTGTGGGACATTTGCCAACCGAGTCTTGCCCTTTGGCCTATGCAGTGCCCCTGCCACATTTCAAAGGGCCATTCTCAACATATTTTACGATTTAATAAATGAAGGGCTTGAAGTATATATGGATGACTTCACACCTTACGGAGATGATTTTGAGCCACCATTAGAAAATTTAGAAAAGGTGTTGCAAAGATGTAATGAAACTAGGCTTTGTTTAAGCCATGAAAAGTGTCATATGATGATGACCAAAGGAGTTATCTTAGGCCACTGTATTTCAACAACTGGAATTCAAGTGGATCCAGCCAAAATTCAGATAATTTTGTTAATACCCACACCCACCACACAAATAGAGGTACGTAGCTTTCTTGGATTTTCTGGTTATTATAGGAGATTTATAGAACATTATTCTCGAATAGCTGCACCTTTATATGCACTAACAGGAAATGTTGATTTCATTTGGACATATAAATGTAACAATGCCTTCAATGATCTAAAAAAACTTGTATCAACAACCCCAGTGCTGAGGGGTCCAAATTGGAATTTTCCATTCCAAATTTCATCTGATGCCTCAGAGACAGCAATTGGAGTAGTGCTTGGGAAGGAGGAAGATAAAAAACCATATGCAATATATTATATCAGGAAAAATCTATCTCCTGCTGAATTAAATTATATTGTGACTGAGAAGGAATTTTTAGCTGTATTACATGCTGTCAATAAATTTAGACATTATATAACTCAGTATCCTGTAGTTATATATACTTATCACTCTGCGATTAAATTTTTAGAAAATAAACCTGATACAAATGGAAGAGTGACAATATGGTTGATTTTATTGCAGGAATTCGACATTACAATCAAAGATCGACCTGGAAAAGAGAACCATGTAGCTGATTTTCTGTCAAGAATGCCAAAGCCAATAGATGCAGAAGTAGTTCAAGATCACTTTCCAGATGAACATTTGTTCGTTGTTACTATTAGAACCCCATGGTATGCTGATATAGCAAATTATTTGGCAATAGGTAAATTACCTAAACATCTAACCCTTAATGAAATAAAGAAGATAATACAGCGTAGTACCCGATTCTCTTGGATTACGGGCTACGTGCTTCATACAGGGTCAGATATGCAAATTAGGAGATGCATCCGAGAGGATGAGGTATTTCATATTTTGAAAGCATGCCATGATGGTCCGTGTGGCGAACATTTTGCAGATCGTAGAATCGTGCATAAGGTTTTACGGACAGGCTATTATTGGGCTACCATTTTTAAAGATGCCAAAAAAAATTTCCAGGCCTGTGATAGCTGCCAAGGGGCAGTTTGTCCTAAACAGTTTGACGAAATGCATTTGAACCAAAAACTAGTAATTGAACCATTTGAATGATGGGCGGTCGATTTTTTTGGCCCTATTAGCCCCCTATCAAACCAAAAAGCATATATCCTAGTTGCAGTCAAATATGTTACTGAATGGGTTGAAGCAGAGACACTTTCAAAAGCTACAGAGGACTCTGTAATACAATTTCTTTTCCAAATATTTGTGCGATATGGCCTCCCAAGGGACATATTCACAGATGGAGGACCGCAGTTTGTAGGTAATAAACTCGCTAAAACATTACAAAATTCTCACATTCAGCACAAGATTACAACCCCATACCACCCACAGGCAAATGGCCAAGTAGAGAGCACGAATAAAGTGATTGAGTCTATATTGACAAAAATTGTTGCCTCACACAGACGCGACTGGGCCTACAGATTGCCAGAAGCCTTGTGGGCCTACTGAACAACATGGAGAGCTACTACAGGATATTCACCATATCAATTGGTATTTGGAAAAGAGTCCGTCTTTCCAATAGAGCTTGAAATTCAGACACTGAGAACAGCGCAAAAGGTGGGTCTAGATTTAAATGAAGCCCAGGCCCAAAGACTGCAGCAAATTAATGAGTTAGATGAAATTAGGCTCTTTTCTCTTCAGCACACTGTGTTAATTCAACAACAGAGAGAAAAATGGCACGATGCCCTTATCAAGGAAAATATCTTCCACGAAGGAGACTAGGCACTGCTATATGATTCCAGGTTTCATAATTTTCCAGGGAAACTCCAGACATGATGGCTCAGACCTTACGAGATACAAAAAGTGCATGATAATGGCACCATTACATTAACCACCATTGATGGATCTGGACATTCCTTCAAATTAAACGGTCATCGAGTACGATTTTATCATAAACCGCTTACTTGAGAATCCTTCTACCAACAATTACGGGAAGATTCTACCATGCAAATTATCGCTGAAGAGGATAACTCCTCCTCGAAACCTATTCATTAAATTATTTCTTTCTTTTGAAATTTGTACATAAAGATTGTTCATTTATTTTGTTTGTTTGTTTTATGGAATTCTGTTTTTTTTCAAACTCTGTTTCTTTCACTTATTGTGAGCTTTTGTTGTTCCTTTAGAAAGGAAAAACAACCTTGCTGAGAGTGTTTTTGTTGTTCCTTTTCAAAGGAACAACAGTTGTGCTATTTATTTTCGTTGTTTTGCAGAATGTTTTGTTGTTCCTTTCGAAAGGAACAACAGTTTCGCAGATTCTTTTTGTTGTTCCTTTCCAAAGGAACAACATTTCCACAAATTGTTTCTGTTGTTCCTTTCCAAAGGAACAACACCTTTTGAGTGCATTATTTTTTGTTTTAGATCAGCATTTTGAGGATTTCTGATGACTCTTCTAAAGGAAAACATATTATTTATACAAAATCACACAAATTGAAGCTTACTGGATTCAGCAAATCAAAAGAAAATTTTCATTTTTTAAAGGAATTGCTTGGTAATGATAAGAAAAAGGAAAAAGGACATAATCAATAACATGAATTTGTTGTTTTACTACCACTAGAATTAATATGATCGATTATCCTTATCATGTTGGTTCTTCCCCAAATATTTATAACTTTGTTTGATTTTTACTTATGGAGTAGGAATAAGGGCATATTCTTTTTTATTTAGATGTTTAGAATTCTTCCACCATCCCTACTCTTAAGGAGTGTTGAGCCATCCTTTATACATAAGTAGGAAAGTGCTATATGAAAAAGAAAAAATATTTATATATTTCACTAATGACATGGTAGATGGAGGATAGGGGGTCTCATCAAGAGCCAGCCTACCATGATCATAAGGAATTATGTGAAGTGGCATTCCCATCATGGCCACCACACCAGGGATATGGTCTAATGGATAATTGAAAAAAAAAAACTAAGAAGTCCTTCGAACAGGAGGTCTCATCACGAGCCGACCTGCCCACTTTTCACTTCTTCCCGATAAATGGCATTGTGATTTATCTAATCCCCAAGCCAGCACAATGGTCTCTGTTATGAAATTCAACAAGCACTTCCAAGGCATAAGTAAAGGACAATGGTTCCAATGGTGAGAAAGCAACTTTGTCAAGGTTATGGACACCTGTGGGCAACAGAGCTCTGCTAATGGTATTGGAGTCACAATTGTACACATCAATAGTAATATTAAACCCTTTTTCCTATATCCTTATCTAAATATCAAATGAAAGTATGAATCCTAAAGCCTTGATTTCGAACCTATCATACATGAAAATCATCATAAATCAATCACATTAGTTAGAGTGGGTAATAAATGCATTTGTACTTGTGTTCATTTTAGATTTCGCTTCTCCTTATCTTTAAATCATTACAAACATTTCTATTTCTATTGAAGATTTAATCACATGCATCGATTTCAGTAAATGAAATAATTTGATTGATTGTATCATAAGTATGCATGCTTTTTCCTACTATTTAACTGTTGTGCCATACTTTCCTCTCATATTTGACAGTCGAGGATGACCTATCATCCTCTAGGGGGGGCACAGATGCCTCTTAATCATTGCATGCAGATCAAATCCCTATATTTTTTCTACCCGTACACAGATCAAATCCTTAAATTATAGGGAATAAAAAAAACTTAACTATATTATTCAAATTCACTGTGTTGTGTTGTTCCATTATACCACTATGTGTTTGGAAAGAAGTAACAATGTGCAGAGAAGATTGGAGGTCGGCCGTTTCGTAGTGAGCTGCAAGTGCTAGTTGTTTCTGATGCTGCACGAGAAATTTTGGAAAAATTGGGGTAGATTACATACTTCACAAGGCTGCAACAACCCCATGAAATAGTGGCTACCAAGTTTTTACAGAATTTGCAGGAAGGATACTCCATGGTTAGAGGAAGACAGATAGTCGTAACAGATGAAATAATTGCAGAGGTGTCTGGTCTACCAACGCAAGGAACCATATGGACTCAGAAGAAGGTCAGACTTCAAGAAGACATGAATATTTTCCAGGATGACGGATAGACATTGGTCGTCAAAGGAAAATGAGTTTAGCAGGGATCATTGGGAGAACCATGGACGGAATTGGCAAAGGTAGTGCAGGCCTATATAACATGCGATAGAAGGAAAGACGTGGTAAGACCTCGCCACCTTAAGTTATTGGAAGTATTAAAGAAAAAATGTACTATAAATTTGCTTGCATTTTTAAATTCCCTACTGCATGATGTTTCCCGTAGTATAAGAAAAGCTCGACATGCAGACATGATGGTAAGCCACCATTTCCTAATCAGATTAATAGTGAGTCGTAGTCTCACCCAACAACAGAACAGTTGGGAGGAATTGATATTTTTGATTGATGGAGGATTAGCCTTACCTGCCCCAAAACGAAAGAGAATGGCTAGCTTGGCAGCTGAGCCATCAAATCATAGATAGTCCTCTTGTTCAAAAAGAAGTATGGGAATGATAGAGGGCCTTCTAGGTAGTAGTAGCCAGCCCTTGGAATTTCCCAGCTCGGAGGATGAACAACCTCCATAATTGGAAGGAGGGAATCCTCGTATTGATGAGGGTGAAGAAGAAATGAGCCACCACACTAGTGGTGAGAAACAAACCAGTGCAGAAGAAGGAAATAATGAAGAAGAGGAAATTGAGGGAGAAGAAGGAAGCCCTCATACTAGCGTAGAGGGAGAAATTCGCTGCTCTGATGAGGAAGAAGGTAGTTACCATACCTGCGAGGAGGATGAAGATAATCGCAGCAGTGAAAGAGAAGGAACAGAGCCTCTTGAAAACACTACTGTAAGTTCACCATGAAGCCCTTTACAAGAAGACCAATTGGCCCAAATTCTGGCCAATATGAGTGATTATGTGCAGCCTCATAGCCCTCTGGACCTTAATATTGATATCAACCAATTGCAGGAGCACTCTGTTGTCAATAAAGAAACAACTGAGGAAATTTCGGATGAAACAGAAGAATAAAACCCTAACGAAATGATAGAATCAGCTGGGGTTGCTTCCCTTGAGAAGTATGAACAAGAAAAGGAGAACACTGTAGTAGTATCCCAACCTGAAAATTCTCAGGGGATTGTAGAATCAATGGAGGCTATAATCCCTGTAGAATTCGAATGGGGGCATATGCACATTGAGGAAGAACCCCAAGAAGAAAACAGAGAAGCGATCCCAACTGAAGGCACGGCTGATGAGGACCAAAACCCCGTTGAGCAAGTAGGTCCAGAAAAAGGAACAACCGTTCCATCAAGAAAAAGGAAGAAAATAACTGAGCTTGAAAAACTTCGGAGGGAACAAATGAAGCTTTAGAGACTAGTGGAACAACTCAGGAAAACCATTAGGGTTCTTAGAATGAAACAAATGCCCAAATGAACCCTAAAGAAAAGAAGCATAGTCACCAAGAAAGCCTCGAAAAAGAGGAAAGTGGCCACTAAAATAAAGCCCCAAGTTGCAGAAACTATGGCTGAGCCTAATCATGAAGATATGGAACAACAGGCAGCTGTTCTAGAAGAAGCTTTTCCAGATTGAGAAAATTCAAGTGAAAATGTGCAAGCCAGTAGTCAAAACACTTTTAGTGACCCTACATCAGCCAGAATCCAAGAGGAGTTGGCACAGGCTCGACTGGAAAGGAAAAAACTGGAAGAAGACATTGTTCCTAGAAGGAAATATCAGGAATTGCAGCAGCAGATGAAGATCATCCATGAAGCAGAGGCTGAAGCCCATGAGAAGTGTCGAAAGGCAGAGGAGAAGGCTGAAAAGGTAATGAATCAATTAAAATTATCCCAGAATCGAATGGACACTCTCTGCTCATTACACACAAATGTTCTAGCTTGTAGATGCCCTGCCAAAAATTATGCTTTATTTTTATTAGAGAGATATTTACAGTTAAAGATTAAAGCAATTAGGGTAGGAAAATCTATAGAGTTAAAAAATATAGATGATTTTGTGACATGCTGCAAACTCTAGGGGGTAAAGTTACAACGTCTCATGTGTGAGTTTTATTTGCATAATCTCATATTGGAAAATGATAGTGAGAAAAACCCTAGCCCTTTTGTGGGAGACATCCAGTACCAAGCATTTATTTCCTTTGCTGTTAATCAGTTAAAATGGCTTAAGGCCTATAATGTTTTTCAAAGGCAGGAAAATGAGTTAGATTTGTGGGTTAGGAGTGAACCTAAGCACCCGTTACAATTATGGGCTAGGTAGAAGAATTTGATGACAAGAGAAGGTGTTATCCAAGCATTGAGGCCTTTCCATAAATAAATTGTCTTGAATGGGATATACTATTTCCTATCTATTAGAAACCGGGCTTACATAGAAGCTAAGGTCCGATGGGGAATTTCCAATCGGAACGTTCAAAATAGAGAACCATTTAACTATAAAAACTTTGGATTAGCTACAGACCGCTTGGTTCTCTATAGCAACCTCATTTTGAGGGAAGGACCATTCTGGCTAGAGTGTAGGTTTCGAAGCCCCATTGCATGGTATCCTGCTACAAATTACAAAGCCATTTATGAAATACCCAAAGGACAGACAGGGCATGTCTTTGAAGCATTAGCTGCAATGCATGGTTTTAGGCCTTTTGATGAAAAACCTTCTCCAGCTTATTCTTTAACTGCTTTTCATGTGAACTATGGTTTTCATGAGGACATGAAAAAGGGTAAGTAGGGGGGTATGTTGAGCAGTGGAAAAGGTATGAATTCACTATGTGTTTTCCCATTCTTTTACTTTAAACATAATTCTTTTTACTTTAGAAAGATGATTTATTACAAGAATTGTGGTAGAATTGTGAAGATTTATGTTTATTGTAAAATATGACTAAGAACTGCCTTTTTTTTCTAAAAATATGAATTAGGCAAGTTGAACAGCTATATCAGAGGTGAGGCTAAAGTAAATGCAACTACTGTTCCTCCAGCGTTAGACCAAATCCTGCCAAAGACAAGGAAATCCGAACGCATTGCTAAGAAAAGGCAGGGGACAGCTCGGCTTCGGTTAAAGGAAATCAAGTGACAGCTAAAGAAAGAAGGGAAGCAAATCCCTCAGGATCCTTCAATCCTGAGGGATCGCTGTTCAAACCTCATCTCATTCCTTGTCTTGTCCGTCGGAGTTTGTTATATAAGGAAACACCTTTAGTGATTATAGAGTCATATCCTTTGATTAAAACATTCCTTTTGTAATATTACGTTTTATTGACTCTCATGTTTAGAGAGCGATCACTGTAATACATTTATGTTCAATTAATACAAAGGCACGTTTCATTTTATCTTTCAAGCTCTGAAGTAACCCAGCAGTGTTTCACTGGTGCTAAGGGCCCGACCCTGGTGGAATTGCTCTGTTGTTTGTATTTCTATCCTTTGATTACTGTCGTGTGATAATTGCGTAGATTCATTACAATTACAGACTTATTTGATTGCTGTTGAATTGAGTATTGGATTGCTGTGTGCGCTAATGAATTTCATTGCTATTCTATTTTAGCAGGGATCGTGATTACTGTCTCATTCATCTTGCTATCTCTTATAAAGCTTTGTTGTTCTATACTTAATTCTGTTTGATGTTCCATTGGACTATGGTTCATTTCGATTGACTATTTCATAGCATTTGTTGTCGACAGGGTTGGAGTTTAAGAAGACTTGTTATCTGATTTTGTTAATTTTACATTTGCTGTTCAATTGCTGATTGCTGTTCAGTTACTGTTTTTTGTTCATTTCTAATTTTTTAGGTTCATATTATAGAGAGATTTTTTACAGTTGCTGTGTACACATAGAAATTATGGATTGCTGCTCCTTTCCAATTCTTGCTTTTAGAAGAAGTTCCTCTTAGTTATTTTCATCAGCAAGTAGTTTAATTTTGATTTCACTTTGATTACTTAAAAAGCAGGACTATCAACTGTAGAGAACATTGGTTACTGCTTCCAAGTTCCTAGATTGATTGCCTTGTCTCAGTGTGATTTCAATTGCATTTATTTCTAAGGGAATGAGTTATTGCTATTGTATCCTTGATTGCTGCTTTGCAGAGTGAGTAGTTGAGATTTCAGAGTATTTTCATTCATGTTACTGTAATTAGATTTCTATACAAGCATCCATTTACTCTTGTATCTAGAATACTATACTACATCTTTCATAGAATTACTCTTAGCTAAATTGCAGTCTCAAACAGAGTACACTCTTGAAATAAAAAGTCGCTTCCGGATTGATGATTAATGTAGGATAATTAGGTCTTAAAAAGATACCTTTTATACCTCAACACCAACTATGTCCCAAAACCTACAAATAAATCCTTCCAAAAACTGTAAGTGAACTTGACATCTCTGTCTGATATGATATTCTTGGGAACACCTTGCAATATCATTATCTCTTTGATGAAGATATGAGCCACTTAACTAGTTTAATTAGTATATTTAACTGCAATGAAGTGTGTTACCTTTCTCGACTTTTTAACCACAACCATGATGGAATCATTCTACCTTGATGCCCTCAACAAACCTATAATGAAGTCCATGGAAATGACCTCCCATTTCCAGTCTAGAATCGGAATTGGTTGTAACACACAAGCTAGATGCTTACACTTTTATTTTATCTATTGACAGTCCAAATATATAGCAACAAACACATCCACCTCTTTTTCCAATTTTGGCCAATGATATAACTTCTTAATTGATGTCAAAGTCTTCTAGTATCCTGGATGAATTGAATGTGGCTTGACATGAAACTCCCTCAATACAAGCTTCTTGAGCTCACTACTATCTAACACATAAATATTGTTCCTAAATATGACCAAGCCATCTATCGTGACATGACACCCCTCATCCCTATCATGTTCACCCTGTACTTCAACTATTGTTATTTGTCATCATGCTACTCTATATGCAAGATGTTAGTTCCCTATAAGACTATTGTATCCCATTATTTTTATTGTTATTGTATCCCCCTTATTGTTATTTTTGTACCCATGTAATCCTCATAGTGCTATTATTGTGCCCCATAGAAGCCCACTATAGTTATTGTTGCACCCTTACATTGTTACTGTTATGTCGGCTCTGATTATATTGTGACCCCTTAGACTTCTATATATAGAAAGGAGGTTTTGTCATTTGGATAATCCAAGAATTATTCATTTATGTAATGTAAATGAGGTTTCCCCCTTGAAGAGGCTAATTTATAAGTTGTTTATATATATATTTTCTTCTATTTTGTGAGCTTGTTGCATAAAATTTGGTATCAGAGCTTTGGATTCTAGGGTTTCACTTCTTAAAATAGGCCACCTTGGAATTTTTTCTATAACGATTTTTATATGAAGCTTAAAAAGATGAAATTGAAACCATGTAGATTCGAAATCTCGGTGAACTTCATGTCGAAGTTTCAGATCTTGGTTCACTATACTTTTGGAGATATGATCCAGGGAAATTAGGGTTTTTGAATGCTCCAAAATTCAATGTCAAATAGGTGACCTATGGAAAATCATCATAACTTTTGTTTCAGGCATTAGATTTGAATTTTGTAAATAGTGGTAGAAATTTCATAAACTGCAGTTTTTCTTGTATCAATTTTAGAGTCGAAGGTCAAAAAAGTGACATGTGGCACTCCGTACAAGTTCTCTCTACTGAACGAGTCTATAATCAGGACATTGTGAGAGATTAGGAATAACTTTACCTTCAAGAATCCAAATTAGGTCTAACCTATGGCATTGGAAATAAGACTCATAGGGATACTACAAGACCGAATTTCAAATCTTAGGGATCCAAAATCATAGATATACATCAGGTTCAATACCAAGCTCCTCAAAAGCAAGAAAAAATTCTATATTGTTTTTTAAAATTGCATAGTTTTTGTTTGAAAAATCAGTTTGAAGTGATTCCAAGGAAATATTAAAGAATAAATATCGGTATTGGGTTCTAAAATGCCTCCCAAAAATAATTTTTCACCAATTAATCCCTCATAAATATCTACTATGAAAAATGAAGTGGAAGAATTGCAACATGATATATCAAAATTACAAGACCAAGTGCAAAAAATTTCGCTCTCGCAAAGAGTAACCAAAAATGAAATAGAAGAAAAAATGGGAGATTTTAAGGTTGGATTAAAAGAGAACATGTATGGTTTAAAATAAAACATGCAAGCTAATATGGATGCCATGGAATATAATATGGATGGTTTGAAAGAAGACATGGAAGGTTTGACAAAGTTGTTGCAAGAAAGGCTTCTTGGTGGTGACAAGGTAATCCATGAAAATCATGATGAGGAAAAAAGGAATATGAATTGCTATTTTATAAGCTCCAACATTAGCTTTAAGCACCACCACATTCCAAATATAGATATGAGTAAGTTTGATGGCAAGGATCCGATAACATGGATGCTACAAATGGAGCAATATTTTGATCTCCATGATGTGCAACACTCACAAAAGGTACACATTGCAACTTTATATTTAGAACCCAATAATATTGTATGGTGTCGATGGAATTTTTGTCGTAAAAAACTTGTCACTTTGTAAATTTTTACGAAGGAAATGATAGCACATTATGAGGATACAAAGAGAAACACCTTATTTAGCCAATAGATAAATCTCAAACAAAACGGTTTAATGGAAGAGCACATTGAGGACTTCCAAAAATTGAATATTAGGGTAGAATATATTCCAATGGGTGGTGTTGATGTTGTAATAGGATTCCAATGCTTTCAATTCCAATGGGTGGTGTTGATGTTGTACTAGGAGTCCAATGGTTACAATCTTTGAGGACTATAGTTTTTAATTTTCAAGAACTTTTCTTGATTTTTTTTTGAAAGGAAAGGAAGTTTAATTACAGGGTATCACAGGGAAAACAAGAAAGATAATCATCTCTAATGTCATGAAAAAGCTTCTGAAGAAAGAACAATGAGGCTTAATTGCACAATTATTCTCACTACAAGTTCAAACATCGAAATCATCCATTTCTCCATATCTCCAAAAAGTCTTGGACAATCATTCCAAGGTGTTTGAGAATCCCAAAAGACTCCCACCTATTCATGATCATGATCATGATATTCATTTGATTCCAAGAATTTTTCCTCTAAACATCAAGCCTTACATATATCCTTATGCCCAAAAGAGTGAGATTGAACGTATGGTTGCATAAATGTTAGAGGTCAATATAATTCAACCTAGTCAAAGTTCTTTGTCTGCTCCAATAGTATTGGTGCAC